>JAWNOR010000088.1:0-452399 GCA_035045885.1 Drosophila borealis | reverse complement strand
CCGCTCAATTTTTCAAAAGTTAATTTATATAAATTATATGTATTTAAAGACCTACTGCATCTGCTGCTAATCAGCTGCATTAGCTGGGCGTCGCCGGATGTGGCACGCTGATGCTCCCTCGATGACGCATGTGGCGGTGTGCCCCTCGCGCTTGTTGCCACATCGTTGGACCAGCACACTTCACATAATTTATACATAAGAAAAACAAATCAAAAATCAGCACATATGATCATAGATGGCGCAGGTAACTTACATGATATTCATAGAAATTGGAAAAAAATTACTGCCTATAGAAGGCGCTTAATTGCAAAAGGCTGTTAAGTTAGATGCACTTAACGTTATTAATTTCATACAAAATTAGCTCTTATTGCAGCGAAAACAAAATTTCAGGCAGCTATCTTACCGATGCATCTAAGTATCGAGACAGCTAAGCAAATTATACTGTATTTGGATTCGACCAAAAAGTATTGAGAAATGAGGACACGTATAGAAAAAAACATAGAGCTCCTTTGAAGTATAGAGTAGGTGATTATGTTGCAATTCAAAATGTGGATACAACACCTGGTATCAATAAAAAGTTTGCTCCGAAATATCGTGGTCCATATAAGGTCAGTCGCGTGTTTGAAAATTATCGTTACGAAGTAGTGGACATTGACAACAGTCAAATGACTCAATTACCATATCGGAGTGTTTTATAGCCTGCACGGCTTAAGCCATGGGCCAGTAGTGTAAATATAGTATTATCCGCTAGTATGTAAATCGAGGTCGATTAATATTATCAGGTCGGCCGAATGTAAAGATTGTAATAAATACTTAAATATAAGACTTAAGCGATGTATGTATCGATAGAATAAGAGAATTCATCGATGTTGGAAATAAGACAACATCGGAAAAAAGGAGAGAAGACGGCACCAATTTTTGAGCTGTTGAACTGAGTGGCAATAAGAAAAGTTGTAAAATATAGATATACGAAGACAATAAGAAAAGAGTGCGGACTTTTTTTTTTTAATCCAAAGATAGCTCGTTGGTCTCTGGAATTGGAAAATTATGACTACCATATATGAGTAGACAAGCTGATTTAGTAAATGATGAGCATAGAAACGTATATAGAGATAACCGTAGTGATAGCCATACTGCAGAATGTAGTGATGAGCATAGAATTAACCGTAGGGAGCAGCATAGAGATACGCGTAGTGATGAGCATAGAGTTAACTGTAGAGAGCATCATAAAGATAACCATAGAAATGAGTACATAGACAAATGTAGTGATGATCATAGTAATAACTTGAGTGATGTCCATAACAATAATCATTTTGACGATAGTAAAAAGGCTTGGGGAGAGAGGCAGAGAAAAGTGGAAGTTGTAGAGCAAAAAGTAGGTAGCAGCCATATTGAAGAAATTGAGTGGCAATAAGAAAAGTTGTAAAATATAGATATACGAAAACAATAAGAAAAGAGTGCGGACTTTTTTTTTATATTTATCTAAGTCGTTTGCACGACTCATATATTTTTTCTTTAGGCACCTATTGTACACCTTGTATAATTTGAAAAAAAGTCTAATACACATTAGTACTACAATAATTATAAGTTGAATTGTTATTACTTTTAAGTCTGGTGTTTCCACCTCGACTTTATGACATTGGCGGTGGAATCCATCGTCTTTGTGTCTATGAGGCCCATTTTGGCCCAAGGGAATGTATGTGTTAAAGTTAGTTATGTCTCCGTTTTGGATTGCATTTACTTATATAAATTTACAATTTCCTACCAACTTTTTCGTATTGCTTTACAGGCTATACTGCTAATCGGGCAGAAATGGTTCCGCTCAATTTTTCAAAAGTTAATTTATATAAATTATATGTATTTAAAGACCTACTGCATCTGCTGCTAATCAGCTGCATTAGCTGGGCGTCGCCGGATGTGGCACGCTGATGCTCCCTCGATGACGCATGTGGCGGTGTGCCCCTCGCGCTTGTTGCCACATCGTTGGACCAGCACACTTCACATAATTTATACATAAGAAAAACAAATCAAAAATCAGCACATATGATCATAGATGGCGCAGGTAACTTACATGATATTCATAGAAATTGGAAAAAAATTACTGCCTATAGAAGGCGCTTAATTGCAAAAGGCTGTTAAGTTAGATGCACTTAACGTTATTAATTTCATACAAAATTAGCTCTTATTGCAGCGAAAACAAAATTTCAGGCAGCTATCTTACCGATGCATCTAAGTATCGAGACAGCTAAGCAAATTATACTGTATTTGGATTCGACCAAAAAGTATTGAGAAATGAGGACACGTATAGAAAAAAACATAGAGCTCCTTTGAAGTATAGAGTAGGTGATTATGTTGCAATTCAAAATGTGGATACAACACCTGGTATCAATAAAAAGTTTGCTCCGAAATATCGTGGTCCATATAAGGTCAGTCGCGTGTTTGAAAATTATCGTTACGAAGTAGTGGACATTGACAACAGTCAAATGACTCAATTACCATATCGGAGTGTTTTATAGCCTGCACGGCTTAAGCCATGGGCCAGTAGTGTAAATATAGTATTATCCGCTAGTATGTAAATCGAGGTCGATTAATATTATCAGGTCGGCCGAATGTAAAGATTGTAATAAATACTTAAATATAAGACTTAAGCGATGTATGTATCGATAGAATAAGAGAATTCATCGATGTTGGAAATAAGACAACATCGGAAAAAAGGAGAGAAGACGGCACCAATTTTTGAGCTGTTGAACTGAGTGGCAATAAGAAAAGTTGTAAAATATAGATATACGAAGACAATAAGAAAAGAGTGCGGACTTTTTTTTTTAATCCAAAGATAGCTCGTTGGTCTCTGGAATTGGAAAATTATGACTACCATATATGAGTAGACAAGCTGATTTAGTAAATGATGAGCATAGAAACGTATATAGAGATAACCGTAGTGATAGCCATACTGCAGAATGTAGTGATGAGCATAGAATTAACCGTAGGGAGCAGCATAGAGATACGCGTAGTGATGAGCATAGAGTTAACTGTAGAGAGCATCATAAAGATAACCATAGAAATGAGTACATAGACAAATGTAGTGATGATCATAGTAATAACTTGAGTGATGTCCATAACAATAATCATTTTGACGATAGTAAAAAGGCTTGGGGAGAGAGGCAGAGAAAAGTGGAAGTTGTAGAGCAAAAAGTAGGTAGCAGCCATATTGAAGAAATTGAGTGGCAATAAGAAAAGTTGTAAAATATAGATATACGAAAACAATAAGAAAAGAGTGCGGACTTTTTTTTTATATTTATCTAAGTCGTTTGCACGACTCATATATTTTTTCTTTAGGCACCTATTGTACACCTTGTATAATTTGAAAAAAAGTCTAATACACATTAGTACTACAATAATTATAAGTTGAATTGTTATTACTTTTAAGTCTGGTGTTTCCACCTCGACTTTATGACATTGGCGGTGGAATCCATCGTCTTTTTGTCTATGAGGCCCATTTTGGCCCAAGGGAATGTATGTGTTAAAGTTAGTTATGTCTCCGTTTTGGATTGCATTTACTTATATAAATTTACAATTTCCTACCAACTTTTTCGTATTGCTTTACAGGCTATACTGCTAATCGGGCAGAAATGGTTCCGCTCAATTTTTCAAAAGTTAATTTATATAAATTATATGTATTTAAAGACCTACTGCATCTGCTGCTAATCAGCTGCATTAGCTGGGCGTCGCCGGATGTGGCACGCTGATGCTCCCTCGATGACGCATGTGGCGGTGTGCCCCTCGCGCTTGTTGCCACATCGTTGGACCAGCACACTTCACATAATTTATACATAAGAAAAACAAATCAAAAATCAGCACATATGATCATAGATGGCGCAGGTAACTTACATGATATTCATAGAAATTGGAAAAAAATTACTGCCTATAGAAGGCGCTTAATTGCAAAAGGCTGTTAAGTTAGATGCACTTAACGTTATTAATTTCATACAAAATTAGCTCTTATTGCAGCGAAAACAAAATTTCAGGCAGCTATCTTACCGATGCATCTAAGTATCGAGACAGCTAAGCAAATTATACTGTATTTGGATTCGACCAAAAAGTATTGAGAAATGAGGACACGTATAGAAAAAAACATAGAGCTCCTTTGAAGTATAGAGTAGGTGATTATGTTGCAATTCAAAATGTGGATACAACACCTGGTATCAATAAAAAGTTTGCTCCGAAATATCGTGGTCCATATAAGGTCAGTCGCGTGTTTGAAAATTATCGTTACGAAGTAGTGGACATTGACAACAGTCAAATGACTCAATTACCATATCGGAGTGTTTTATAGCCTGCACGGCTTAAGCCATGGGCCAGTAGTGTAAATATAGTATTATCCGCTAGTATGTAAATCGAGGTCGATTAATATTATCAGGTCGGCCGAATGTAAAGATTGTAATAAATACTTAAATATAAGACTTAAGCGATGTATGTATCGATAGAATAAGAGAATTCATCGATGTTGGAAATAAGACAACATCGGAAAAAAGGAGAGAAGACGGCACCAATTTTTGAGCTGTTGAACTGAGTGGCAATAAGAAAAGTTGTAAAATATAGATATACGAAGACAATAAGAAAAGAGTGCGGACTTTTTTTTTTTTAATCCAAAGATAGCTCGTTGGTCTCTGGAATTGGAAAATTATGACTACCATATATGAGTAGACAAGCTGATTTAGTAAATGATGAGCATAGAAACGTATATAGAGATAACCGTAGTGATAGCCATACTGCAGAATGTAGTGATGAGCATAGAATTAACCGTAGGGAGCAGCATAGAGATACGCGTAGTGATGAGCATAGAGTTAACTGTAGAGAGCATCATAAAGATAACCATAGAAATGAGTACATAGACAAATGTAGTGATGATCATAGTAATAACTTGAGTGATGTCCATAACAATAATCATTTTGACGATAGTAAAAAGGCTTGGGGAGAGAGGCAGAGAAAAGTGGAAGTTGTAGAGCAAAAAGTAGGTAGCAGCCATATTGAAGAAATTGAGTGGCAATAAGAAAAGTTGTAAAATATAGATATACGAAAACAATAAGAAAAGAGTGCGGACTTTTTTTTTATATTTATCTAAGTCGTTTGCACGACTCATATATTTTTTCTTTAGGCACCTATTGTACACCTTGTATAATTTGAAAAAAAGTCTAATACACATTAGTACTACAATAATTATAAGTTGAATTGTTATTACTTTTAAGTCTGGTGTTTCCACCTCGACTTTATGACATTGGCGGTGGAATCCATCGTCTTTTTGTCTATGAGGCCCATTTTGGCCCAAGGGAATGTATGTGTTAAAGTTAGTTATGTCTCCGTTTTGGATATGCATTTACTTATATAAATTTACAATTTCCTACCAACTTTTTCGTATTGCTTTACAGGCTATACTGCTAATCGGGCAGAAATGGTTCCGCTCAATTTTTCAAAAGTTAATTTATATAAATTATATGTATTTAAAGACCTACTGCATCTGCTGCTAATCAGCTGCATTAGCTGGGCGTCGCCGGATGTGGCACGCTGATGCTCCCTCGATGACGCATGTGGCGGTGTGCCCCTCGCGCTTGTTGCCACATCGTTGGACCAGCACACTTCACATAATTTATACATAAGAAAAACAAATCAAAAATCAGCACATATGATCATAGATGGCGCAGGTAACTTACATGATATTCATAGAAATTGGAAAAAAATTACTGCCTATAGAAGGCGCTTAATTGCAAAAGGCTGTTAAGTTAGATGCACTTAACGTTATTAATTTCATACAAAATTAGCTCTTATTGCAGCGAAAACAAAATTTCAGGCAGCTATCTTACCGATGCATCTAAGTATCGAGACAGCTAAGCAAATTATACTGTATTTGGATTCGACCAAAAAGTATTGAGAAATGAGGACACGTATAGAAAAAAACATAGAGCTCCTTTGAAGTATAGAGTAGGTGATTATGTTGCAATTCAAAATGTGGATACAACACCTGGTATCAATAAAAAGTTTGCTCCGAAATATCGTGGTCCATATAAGGTCAGTCGCGTGTTTGAAAATTATCGTTACGAAGTAGTGGACATTGACAACAGTCAAATGACTCAATTACCATATCGGAGTGTTTTATAGCCTGCACGGCTTAAGCCATGGGCCAGTAGTGTAAATATAGTATTATCCGCTAGTATGTAAATCGAGGTCGATTAATATTATCAGGTCGGCCGAATGTAAAGATTGTAATAAATACTTAAATATAAGACTTAAGCGATGTATGTATCGATAGAATAAGAGAATTCATCGATGTTGGAAATAAGACAACATCGGAAAAAAGGAGAGAAGACGGCACCAATTTTTGAGCTGTTGAACTGAGTGGCAATAAGAAAAGTTGTAAAATATAGATATACGAAGACAATAAGAAAAGAGTGCGGACTTTTTTTTTTTAATCCAAAGATAGCTCGTTGGTCTCTGGAATTGGAAAATTATGACTACCATATATGAGTAGACAAGCTGATTTAGTAAATGATGAGCATAGAAACGTATATAGAGATAACCGTAGTGATAGCCATACTGCAGAATGTAGTGATGAGCATAGAATTAACCGTAGGGAGCAGCATAGAGATACGCGTAGTGATGAGCATAGAGTTAACTGTAGAGAGCATCATAAAGATAACCATAGAAATGAGTACATAGACAAATGTAGTGATGATCATAGTAATAACTTGAGTGATGTCCATAACAATAATCATTTTGACGATAGTAAAAAGGCTTGGGGAGAGAGGCAGAGAAAAGTGGAAGTTGTAGAGCAAAAAGTAGGTAGCAGCCATATTGAAGAAATTGAGTGGCAATAAGAAAAGTTGTAAAATATAGATATACGAAAACAATAAGAAAAGAGTGCGGACTTTTTTTTTATATTTATCTAAGTCGTTTGCACGACTCATATATTTTTTCTTTAGGCACCTATTGTACACCTTGTATAATTTGAAAAAAAGTCTAATACACATTAGTACTACAATAATTATAAGTTGAATTGTTATTACTTTTAAGTCTGGTGTTTCCACCTCGACTTTATGACATTGGCGGTGGAATCCATCGTCTTTTTGTCTATGAGGCCCATTTTGGCCCAAGGGAATGTATGTGTTAAAGTTAGTTATGTCTCCGTTTTGGATATGCATTTACTTATATAAATTTACAATTTCCTACCAACTTTTTCGTATTGCTTTACAGGCTATACTGCTAATCGGGCAGAAATGGTTCCGCTCAATTTTTCAAAAGTTAATTTATATAAATTATATGTATTTAAAGACCTACTGCATCTGCTGCTAATCAGCTGCATTAGCTGGGCGTCGCCGGATGTGGCACGCTGATGCTCCCTCGATGACGCATGTGGCGGTGTGCCCCTCGCGCTTGTTGCCACATCGTTGGACCAGCACACTTCACATAATTTATACATAAGAAAAACAAATCAAAAATCAGCACATATGATCATAGATGGCGCAGGTAACTTACATGATATTCATAGAAATTGGAAAAAAATTACTGCCTATAGAAGGCGCTTAATTGCAAAAGGCTGTTAAGTTAGATGCACTTAACGTTATTAATTTCATACAAAATTAGCTCTTATTGCAGCGAAAACAAAATTTCAGGCAGCTATCTTACCGATGCATCTAAGTATCGAGACAGCTAAGCAAATTATACTGTATTTGGATTCGACCAAAAAGTATTGAGAAATGAGGACACGTATAGAAAAAAACATAGAGCTCCTTTGAAGTATAGAGTAGGTGATTATGTTGCAATTCAAAATGTGGATACAACACCTGGTATCAATAAAAAGTTTGCTCCGAAATATCGTGGTCCATATAAGGTCAGTCGCGTGTTTGAAAATTATCGTTACGAAGTAGTGGACATTGACAACAGTCAAATGACTCAATTACCATATCGGAGTGTTTTATAGCCTGCACGGCTTAAGCCATGGGCCAGTAGTGTAAATATAGTATTATCCGCTAGTATGTAAATCGAGGTCGATTAATATTATCAGGTCGGCCGAATGTAAAGATTGTAATAAATACTTAAATATAAGACTTAAGCGATGTATGTATCGATAGAATAAGAGAATTCATCGATGTTGGAAATAAGACAACATCGGAAAAAAGGAGAGAAGACGGCACCAATTTTTGAGCTGTTGAACTGAGTGGCAATAAGAAAAGTTGTAAAATATAGATATACGAAGACAATAAGAAAAGAGTGCGGACTTTTTTTTTTTAATCCAAAGATAGCTCGTTGGTCTCTGGAATTGGAAAATTATGACTACCATATATGAGTAGACAAGCTGATTTAGTAAATGATGAGCATAGAAACGTATATAGAGATAACCGTAGTGATAGCCATACTGCAGAATGTAGTGATGAGCATAGAATTAACCGTAGGGAGCAGCATAGAGATACGCGTAGTGATGAGCATAGAGTTAACTGTAGAGAGCATCATAAAGATAACCATAGAAATGAGTACATAGACAAATGTAGTGATGATCATAGTAATAACTTGAGTGATGTCCATAACAATAATCATTTTGACGATAGTAAAAAGGCTTGGGGAGAGAGGCAGAGAAAAGTGGAAGTTGTAGAGCAAAAAGTAGGTAGCAGCCATATTGAAGAAATTGAGTGGCAATAAGAAAAGTTGTAAAATATAGATATACGAAAACAATAAGAAAAGAGTGCGGACTTTTTTTTTATATTTATCTAAGTCGTTTGCACGACTCATATATTTTTTCTTTAGGCACCTATTGTACACCTTGTATAATTTGAAAAAAAGTCTAATACACATTAGTACTACAATAATTATAAGTTGAATTGTTATTACTTTTAAGTCTGGTGTTTCCACCTCGACTTTATGACATTGGCGGTGGAATCCATCGTCTTTTTGTCTATGAGGCCCATTTTGGCCCAAGGGAATGTATGTGTTAAAGTTAGTTATGTCTCCGTTTTGGATATGCATTTACTTATATAAATTTACAATTTCCTACCAACTTTTTCGTATTGCTTTACAGGCTATACTGCTAATCGGGCAGAAATGGTTCCGCTCAATTTTTCAAAAGTTAATTTATATAAATTATATGTATTTAAAGACCTACTGCATCTGCTGCTAATCAGCTGCATTAGCTGGGCGTCGCCGGATGTGGCACGCTGATGCTCCCTCGATGACGCATGTGGCGGTGTGCCCCTCGCGCTTGTTGCCACATCGTTGGACCAGCACACTTCACATAATTTATACATAAGAAAAACAAATCAAAAATCAGCACATATGATCATAGATGGCGCAGGTAACTTACATGATATTCATAGAAATTGGAAAAAAATTACTGCCTATAGAAGGCGCTTAATTGCAAAAGGCTGTTAAGTTAGATGCACTTAACGTTATTAATTTCATACAAAATTAGCTCTTATTGCAGCGAAAACAAAATTTCAGGCAGCTATCTTACCGATGCATCTAAGTATCGAGACAGCTAAGCAAATTATACTGTATTTGGATTCGACCAAAAAGTATTGAGAAATGAGGACACGTATAGAAAAAAACATAGAGCTCCTTTGAAGTATAGAGTAGGTGATTATGTTGCAATTCAAAATGTGGATACAACACCTGGTATCAATAAAAAGTTTGCTCCGAAATATCGTGGTCCATATAAGGTCAGTCGCGTGTTTGAAAATTATCGTTACGAAGTAGTGGACATTGACAACAGTCAAATGACTCAATTACCATATCGGAGTGTTTTATAGCCTGCACGGCTTAAGCCATGGGCCAGTAGTGTAAATATAGTATTATCCGCTAGTATGTAAATCGAGGTCGATTAATATTATCAGGTCGGCCGAATGTAAAGATTGTAATAAATACTTAAATATAAGACTTAAGCGATGTATGTATCGATAGAATAAGAGAATTCATCGATGTTGGAAATAAGACAACATCGGAAAAAAGGAGAGAAGACGGCACCAATTTTTGAGCTGTTGAACTGAGTGGCAATAAGAAAAGTTGTAAAATATAGATATACGAAGACAATAAGAAAAGAGTGCGGACTTTTTTTTTTAATCCAAAGATAGCTCGTTGGTCTCTGGAATTGGAAAATTATGACTACCATATATGAGTAGACAAGCTGATTTAGTAAATGATGAGCATAGAAACGTATATAGAGATAACCGTAGTGATAGCCATACTGCAGAATGTAGTGATGAGCATAGAATTAACCGTAGGGAGCAGCATAGAGATACGCGTAGTGATGAGCATAGAGTTAACTGTAGAGAGCATCATAAAGATAACCATAGAAATGAGTACATAGACAAATGTAGTGATGATCATAGTAATAACTTGAGTGATGTCCATAACAATAATCATTTTGACGATAGTAAAAAGGCTTGGGGAGAGAGGCAGAGAAAAGTGGAAGTTGTAGAGCAAAAAGTAGGTAGCAGCCATATTGAAGAAATTGAGTGGCAATAAGAAAAGTTGTAAAATATAGATATACGAAAACAATAAGAAAAGAGTGCGGACTTTTTTTTTTATATTTATCTAAGTCGTTTGCACGACTCATATATTTTTTCTTTAGGCACCTATTGTACACCTTGTATAATTTGAAAAAAAGTCTAATACACATTAGTACTACAATAATTATAAGTTGAATTGTTATTACTTTTAAGTCTGGTGTTTCCACCTCGACTTTATGACATTGGCGGTGGAATCCATCGTCTTTTTGTCTATGAGGCCCATTTTGGCCCAAGGGAATGTATGTGTTAAAGTTAGTTATGTCTCCGTTTTGGATATGCATTTACTTATATAAATTTACAATTTCCTACCAACTTTTTCGTATTGCTTTACAGGCTATACTGCTAATCGGGCAGAAATGGTTCCGCTCAATTTTTCAAAAGTTAATTTATATAAATTATATGTATTTAAAGACCTACTGCATCTGCTGCTAATCAGCTGCATTAGCTGGGCGTCGCCGGATGTGGCACGCTGATGCTCCCTCGATGACGCATGTGGCGGTGTGCCCCTCGCGCTTGTTGCCACATCGTTGGACCAGCACACTTCACATAATTTATACATAAGAAAAACAAATCAAAAATCAGCACATATGATCATAGATGGCGCAGGTAACTTACATGATATTCATAGAAATTGGAAAAAAATTACTGCCTATAGAAGGCGCTTAATTGCAAAAGGCTGTTAAGTTAGATGCACTTAACGTTATTAATTTCATACAAAATTAGCTCTTATTGCAGCGAAAACAAAATTTCAGGCAGCTATCTTACCGATGCATCTAAGTATCGAGACAGCTAAGCAAATTATACTGTATTTGGATTCGACCAAAAAGTATTGAGAAATGAGGACACGTATAGAAAAAAACATAGAGCTCCTTTGAAGTATAGAGTAGGTGATTATGTTGCAATTCAAAATGTGGATACAACACCTGGTATCAATAAAAAGTTTGCTCCGAAATATCGTGGTCCATATAAGGTCAGTCGCGTGTTTGAAAATTATCGTTACGAAGTAGTGGACATTGACAACAGTCAAATGACTCAATTACCATATCGGAGTGTTTTATAGCCTGCACGGCTTAAGCCATGGGCCAGTAGTGTAAATATAGTATTATCCGCTAGTATGTAAATCGAGGTCGATTAATATTATCAGGTCGGCCGAATGTAAAGATTGTAATAAATACTTAAATATAAGACTTAAGCGATGTATGTATCGATAGAATAAGAGAATTCATCGATGTTGGAAATAAGACAACATCGGAAAAAAGGAGAGAAGACGGCACCAATTTTTGAGCTGTTGAACTGAGTGGCAATAAGAAAAGTTGTAAAATATAGATATACGAAGACAATAAGAAAAGAGTGCGGACTTTTTTTTTTTAATCCAAAGATAGCTCGTTGGTCTCTGGAATTGGAAAATTATGACTACCATATATGAGTAGACAAGCTGATTTAGTAAATGATGAGCATAGAAACGTATATAGAGATAACCGTAGTGATAGCCATACTGCAGAATGTAGTGATGAGCATAGAATTAACCGTAGGGAGCAGCATAGAGATACGCGTAGTGATGAGCATAGAGTTAACTGTAGAGAGCATCATAAAGATAACCATAGAAATGAGTACATAGACAAATGTAGTGATGATCATAGTAATAACTTGAGTGATGTCCATAACAATAATCATTTTGACGATAGTAAAAAGGCTTGGGGAGAGAGGCAGAGAAAAGTGGAAGTTGTAGAGCAAAAAGTAGGTAGCAGCCATATTGAAGAAATTGAGTGGCAATAAGAAAAGTTGTAAAATATAGATATACGAAAACAATAAGAAAAGAGTGCGGACTTTTTTTTTATATTTATCTAAGTCGTTTGCACGACTCATATATTTTTTCTTTAGGCACCTATTGTACACCTTGTATAATTTGAAAAAAAGTCTAATACACATTAGTACTACAATAATTATAAGTTGAATTGTTATTACTTTTAAGTCTGGTGTTTCCACCTCGACTTTATGACATTGGCGGTGGAATCCATCGTCTTTGTGTCTATGAGGCCCATTTTGGCCCAAGGGAATGTATGTGTTAAAGTTAGTTATGTCTCCGTTTTGGATTGCATTTACTTATATAAATTTACAATTTCCTACCAACTTTTTCGTATTGCTTTACAGGCTATACTGCTAATCGGGCAGAAATGGTTCCGCTCAATTTTTCAAAAGTTAATTTATATAAATTATATGTATTTAAAGACCTACTGCATCTGCTGCTAATCAGCTGCATTAGCTGGGCGTCGCCGGATGTGGCACGCTGATGCTCCCTCGATGACGCATGTGGCGGTGTGCCCCTCGCGCTTGTTGCCACATCGTTGGACCAGCACACTTCACATAATTTATACATAAGAAAAACAAATCAAAAATCAGCACATATGATCATAGATGGCGCAGGTAACTTACATGATATTCATAGAAATTGGAAAAAAATTACTGCCTATAGAAGGCGCTTAATTGCAAAAGGCTGTTAAGTTAGATGCACTTAACGTTATTAATTTCATACAAAATTAGCTCTTATTGCAGCGAAAACAAAATTTCAGGCAGCTATCTTACCGATGCATCTAAGTATCGAGACAGCTAAGCAAATTATACTGTATTTGGATTCGACCAAAAAGTATTGAGAAATGAGGACACGTATAGAAAAAAACATAGAGCTCCTTTGAAGTATAGAGTAGGTGATTATGTTGCAATTCAAAATGTGGATACAACACCTGGTATCAATAAAAAGTTTGCTCCGAAATATCGTGGTCCATATAAGGTCAGTCGCGTGTTTGAAAATTATCGTTACGAAGTAGTGGACATTGACAACAGTCAAATGACTCAATTACCATATCGGAGTGTTTTATAGCCTGCACGGCTTAAGCCATGGGCCAGTAGTGTAAATATAGTATTATCCGCTAGTATGTAAATCGAGGTCGATTAATATTATCAGGTCGGCCGAATGTAAAGATTGTAATAAATACTTAAATATAAGACTTAAGCGATGTATGTATCGATAGAATAAGAGAATTCATCGATGTTGGAAATAAGACAACATCGGAAAAAAGGAGAGAAGACGGCACCAATTTTTGAGCTGTTGAACTGAGTGGCAATAAGAAAAGTTGTAAAATATAGATATACGAAGACAATAAGAAAAGAGTGCGGACTTTTTTTTTTAATCCAAAGATAGCTCGTTGGTCTCTGGAATTGGAAAATTATGACTACCATATATGAGTAGACAAGCTGATTTAGTAAATGATGAGCATAGAAACGTATATAGAGATAACCGTAGTGATAGCCATACTGCAGAATGTAGTGATGAGCATAGAATTAACCGTAGGGAGCAGCATAGAGATACGCGTAGTGATGAGCATAGAGTTAACTGTAGAGAGCATCATAAAGATAACCATAGAAATGAGTACATAGACAAATGTAGTGATGATCATAGTAATAACTTGAGTGATGTCCATAACAATAATCATTTTGACGATAGTAAAAAGGCTTGGGGAGAGAGGCAGAGAAAAGTGGAAGTTGTAGAGCAAAAAGTAGGTAGCAGCCATATTGAAGAAATTGAGTGGCAATAAGAAAAGTTGTAAAATATAGATATACGAAAACAATAAGAAAAGAGTGCGGACTTTTTTTTTTATATTTATCTAAGTCGTTTGCACGACTCATATATTTTTTCTTTAGGCACCTATTGTACACCTTGTATAATTTGAAAAAAAGTCTAATACACATTAGTACTACAATAATTATAAGTTGAATTGTTATTACTTTTAAGTCTGGTGTTTCCACCTCGACTTTATGACATTGGCGGTGGAATCCATCGTCTTTGTGTCTATGAGGCCCATTTTGGCCCAAGGGAATCTATGTGTTAAAGTTAGTTATGTCTCCGTTTTGGATGACAATGCATTTACTTATATAAATTTACAATTTCCTACCAACTTTTTCGTATTGCTTTACAGGCTATACTGCTAATCGGGCAGAAATGGTTCCGCTCAATTTTTCAAAAGTTAATTTATATAAATTATATGTATTTAAAGACCTACTGCATCTGCTGCTAATCAGCTGCATTAGCTGGGCGTCGCCGGATGTGGCACGCTGATGCTCCCTCGATGACGCATGTGGCGGTGTGCCCCTCGCGCTTGTTGATTCGCCGCTGCTGATGTCCTGGGCTTATGGTCAGACGGGGCCGGTGCCGGTTATCGAACAGGCATTTACTTGTTGCTGGTATTACTGGCTGTGCAATGTCGGCACGTATATTCAGCTTCTCAGCTTTGTTGTTTACATTGGTTGTTCTCGCAGTTGTTTATGTTGTTCGTTTGTTAGAAGTTCCGGTTGTTTGATGTTTATCGATTATGTAGTTCGTTTTGTATAGTGTTGTGTTAGTCTGTTTTGCTACAGTAGCTTGAAGCACTAACCATACAAGTCATAGACATGTCAAACAGCAGAATAGTCGTATCCCCATAAATTGTCAATGAGGAACCCCAAGGGTACCTGCGACCAATCTAGTGTGCCCAGATAGAGTAAGACTGCTAAGAGTGGCAGCCGAACGTCCGGCCTCAAAAGCCAAACGTTCAGTATGAAGCCGGTCTCGCTCAGCGTAAAATGTCGCTGCGGCTGATGCTCTTTCTTAATATATGTATGTTAGTTTTAAATCCTTGCAGCCCAAATACATATGTGTGTATGCGTGGGCAGAGTGTGCTTCGCTCTCGCACTCATTGCTTTGCGCCCTTGTGTGCATCTCTTTCTCCCTGCATAGCTTCTCATAAACCCCGAGATCTACAAACATACATATGTTTGTGTTATGTGGATGTGCGCACAAGTAGATCACGGCTTTTGTCGCGAGCCAGAGATATTTTCTTTTATTGCAAAAGGCACACACATTCAAATGTTCTATCATGTATTTCTTGGTCCAGTCAGGCATAATGAGAAGAATCTGATCTATTTTTATTTAATAAAAACTTGAATGACCTTCGTGATATATTTATATTTTATATGCTAATATTTTTGATTACTGTGGGGACTTATTTTGCTTAAAATAAAAACAACTAGATCGTATTTCTGCAAGGGTAATTCACCGTCGGCTTGTCGAAGAATTCTATGAAAATACCAAAAATTGTTCAATTTTTGCGACTCGCTACTTTTGCACACGGGATATTTTAGGCAGTTCGGGATATTTTAGGCGTTAAATGTCATAAAAGAGACTGCCTGTCATAAAACCATTTAACCGAAGATCTTTACAATGCCAATAAATGCATAAACAGATCACTTGCATTTTTGAGAATTTTTGGCAGTTATGGACATTTTAGTTACGTTTAATGTCATAAAAAAAAATTAGCCGGCAGAATTCTAAGAAAAAGTTGAAAAAACCGCTGAAAATTGACCTCTGCAAGTGTCGAAAGTACCGGCGCAGCATTAGTGGCAATTTTGAGAATTTTATTTGGCATTTCTAGACATTTTTTTATATAACGTCCCTTGTTATATTTCCGTAAAAAAGGTAAAGAAACTTACTAAATATTGGCTCTACTGCGACACGATTGTACAATTTTAATTTTCCGCGTACTGCTCGGATTTTCAGATAAGCCACATAGCTTCTCTGTAAGCCAAATACTGTTCTTTCTATTTTTACACTTTTATAAGCAATTTGTAATCTAAGCTTAAATTCTTTTGCGTAGTCATCTTTGTTATATATATGGGTCTATTTTAGTTTAGTTATTAAATTCTATGAACTGTCTTGGTAATCTACCATAAACATGTTCGTATGGACAGTATTCATGTACTGTCAGTGGTGAAGTGTTGAAACAATATGTGAAGTAATTCAACCATATGTCCCTATCGTCTTTGTCAATCGAAATACATATATGAACGAAAAAATTCGTTAAATGTTTGATGACTTCTTTCTACTGTTCCTAATGTCTGGTGATGATGTGCTGTTGATTGAATATTATGTAAGTTAATTCCAACTTAATTAAATGATGGAAAAAAATATTGGTTTTTCGGAAGCAAGACTTCCTTTATTCTATGTTAATTTGCAACTGAATAAACTTAATCAATTCTAGCCCTAGTAACCTGTGGCTTAGCGGCAGCGGCGTTGGCAGCGGCGTCGCTGCTGATGTTGTTGGCCCGTTGGGCAATTGTTCTTGGAATTTTCGGCGGTTGCCAGTCGGCGCGTGGAGGAAATGGCACAGACACCAAGTCAGCATTTTGCTGCACTTCTTAAGAGGTGTTGCAATGATTCTTATTGGGACTGTGTGAATTTATTTGTTGTTAACTCTTCCCCCTTTGATTTAAGCTTGTCCTCAAGCGATCATCAGAAGAAAGGTATGTTGTTGAACCTGAGGTTATTGGCATCTGTATTTTGTATTTGGATATGTGCTGGTTCTTTTTTGGTTCTCTCTTGTTCTTTGTTCAGTTGCAGTATTATATTTTTCTTATTTTTCTTCATTACGTGTAATACACAGGTAAGAAGGATGGCAACTGTGAACAGAGTTATGAAACCGACTCTATTTGCTATAGAGTGCGTCTGAAGTTTTTGCATGTTTTTTATGTTGTTGATGTGCAATTCTTCTAATGCTTCCAGAGAAAGAATCTTAATTCTTTCGTTTTCTATTGGGGTTATTTGTATTGTGGGATTTCCTGGGGTCATGACGGTGACCTCTAGGTTGCTGAACTCTTGTTTGTTGATGAATAAGGTTTCGTTCCAGAAGTTAATCATGTAGGTGCCTCTCACGCGTTTCTTCTCTTCTTGCCATCTAATAGTGCCGTTGAAGTCGTTCACTAGTATAAGTCCATCGTCGATTTCCTCGATCTCCGGGATATGATCTGCATTGCTAAAGCCACAGAGCGCTTGCTCTCCACTAACTAACTTAGGTATACAATTATTAGTGTTCAAGTTTACAATTTTTGATTTGTTACAAATTTTAATATTATTGTAACTTTTACAATTCTTGTTTATGCCATAGATTGTTTTATTACAATGAAACAGTTCGTTGTTTTTCACTACTGGTTTTATTATAGTATTTTTACATACTATTTCTTCTAAATTTGGAATTTTTACAATATAAAACAGAGTAGTTCCATTATGCAAAATGGATACAATATTTAAAGGTGGCATGTTACTTATATTAAAATTATTAATAGGAATCTGTAATATTTATGTATTTTTTATATTGCTTTTATGTATTATTTTGTCAGTTGTTGTTAGTACGGTTGTGTTTCTATTTTCTTTAACTATTTCCTTTTTGTTTCTGGATGACAGTTTGGTACCTAATCTGGTATTGACTTTGACGAATATTTCTTGACCTGGTATATAAGTTCGTATGTCGTTACGTTTTTTGTTATGATTCTGCATGTCGGTCGATTGTTTCTGTTTGAGTCTGTCAATGTTCTCCTTCCTAACTTTTTCGTATTGGTCTGGGTCTGTAGTCACGTTTCTGCCGAAAAATATGTCTAATAGTCTCTTGTTAGTTGTCGAGTGTATAGTGTAGTTGTAGTCGTATATTGATTTGTTAAGTAGTTCTTCGAATGTTCTGTGTTCCTGTTTTCTTTTGTTGCATCTCATAATATCTGATAGTGTTGAATGAAATCTCTCTACCTGCCCATTCACTGCGCTTTTGTAGGGTGGTGTTTTATAAACTTCTATATTTAATTGGTCCTGCATCATAAAAGTGATTGAGGCTGAATTAAGGGATTTTTCGTTATCTATTACAACGGCTTTAGGTACGCCAAAATAAAAAAGGATTTCATGAAGTGGTTTTTTAATGTCTTCTATTGCCCTAGATTTGATTATTCGTCCCTGAGCTAATTTCGAAAATTTTTCTACTGCCGTTAGTACTAAGTTTTTTTCTGTCGTGTATATGTCGATGTGGATTGTATGTCCTGGGTATTCGGGGATTGGTGTTTCTTTGAGTTTTGGGTTAGTGGGATGCCTATCGTATTTTTCTTCTTTACAAACCTGACACTGTTTGACTAATTCTGTTATTCGTTGCTTCATTTTTGGGAAATAGAATCTTTCGAACAATTGCATTTTGTTTTCTAGTGCGTTGCGGTGGGCTCTGCTGTGTGTAACCAATATCTTCTCATCTTGTTCTGTTTCATTTGTTAAATCTTTTACTTGAGACTGTGTGAATCTAATCTTGAAGTTACTAAAATGTTGGGGATATATCTGCTGAATTTGGTTCATTATTTCTTCTGAGGTTATTATTCCGTTGATTACGGATGGGTTTAGATGAACTTTCAGTATTTGCGTAAGGTCGTGTTCTGAGAAATTTGGTCGAGTAATCATGTGCCTGTGAAATGTTGGGAATGGGATATGGAATTCGTAATTTGTTTCGTTGGCTCTACTGAGAAATATCTGGTTTTTGAATACGTTAATTGGAGCTTCTATGCTCGGAATTAAGTTGTGGCTTGAACTGTCTGAACTGTGCTGGGTGGAGGCTACTGATCCAATATTATTGATCACAGGGATACGTGATAGCGCATCGGCTACAATGTTATCCCTACCTGGCTTATAGAGGAGTTCGGAATCGAACTCTTCTAGGTAAGCTTTCCACCTTTTTATCCTAGCGTTGCCGTTCCAACTGCTAAGAGAGTGGGTTAAGGGTTGATGGTCGGTGTATATTTTTACACTCGCTTTACCGTAGAGGTAATTCTTGAGGGCTTTTAAGGCCCAAATTATTGCCAACATTTCCATTTCATTGGTGGCGTAGTTCTCCTCTGTTTTAGAGAGAGTTCTAGCGAGGAAACAAATGGGTCGCTTGTTCTGGGATAAGACAGCCCCAATAGCAAAGTTGGATGCATCTGTTGTCAGATGAAATTCTTTGCTGAAGTCCGGGTAATGAAGTATTACCTCATTCGAAACTTGGGAATTTTTTATTTTATTGAATGCTTCGATCGCTTCTTCGTTGAGATTAATGAGCTTTTTAGCTGATTGATTTTTGGACACCCGTCCATCTTCCCCTCTTAAAAGAGAGGTAAGGGGCTTTGCCAGCTTAGCGAAGTCTCTTATAAACCTCCTATAATAGCTGGCGAGGCCAATAAACGATCTTAAATCTTTGAGTGTTTTTGGAAGTGGGTACTTCCTTATTGTCTCAATTTTGCTTGGATTAGTTTCTATCCCCTTGTCTGAGATGACAAATCCCAGGAATTCTACTCTGCTTTTAAAGAACTCGCATTTGTCTAACTGACATTTCATGTTGGCTTCTTGTAGAGTTCTGAATATGGCGGCAAGGTGCGGCGCATGCGATTCATCATCTTTGCTAAAGATAATGATATCGTCAATATAAATGAAGCATATTTTTCCAATATGCTCACGAAGGATGTCGTCAAGAGCTCTTTGGAAAATTGAGGGCGCATTCTTGAGACCGAATGGGAGTCGTGTAAACTCGTATTTTTCGTTGTTAACGGACAAGGCAGTTTTTTCTATGTCTGACTCATTAAGGGGTATTTGATGAAAGCCACTTTTCAAATCTAAGACAGAGAAAACTTTGTTATTGCCTAGCTGTGCTAGTACCTCGTTGATTTCGGGTATAGGGTATTTGTCTGCGGTAGTTTCTTTATTTAGTTTCCTGTAGTCTATAACCATGCGATATTTCTTTTGCCCGGAGGCATCTAATTTTTTCGGAACAATCCACACAGGTGAATTGTATGGGGATCGGGAGGGTCGGATGATTCCGTCCTCTAAAAGTTCTTTGATTTGGTTGTGTACTTCGTCTTTTAAAGACATTGGAAATTGGTAAAATCTCTGCTCTGACGTTGGTTGTGTATGTCAGTTTTTCGTCCGGATTGGCGAATAGGTGTGGGTGCATTTTAACTAGTTGATTAAGGCCATTTTTTTGTTCGTTTGTCATATGTTCTGTCCGTGGTATTACCATGTTGACCGCCTCTATTTTTTTCTGCTTAATGGGTATGCAAATATTGTTCTTGATTATTAGTAGATTCTTGCTGCTTTGTATCACAGCATCTAGTTCCTTTAGACTATCGTTACCTAAAATGGCGTCGAATGATTTTAGGGTGGGTAAGAGAAAGCATTTTATTTTTATATCGTTTCTATTGAAAAGATTAGCGAACTTGTGGTGTGTAATTTTAATGCTTCCGCCGACTGTGACGGCTTCGAAGGGTTTTTCGTTTGGAATAGGTTCGGACACGAATTTCGGTTGGACGTTATTTCGGTTTGATCCTGTATCTATTAGTATTTTGAGTAATTTTCCGCTCCCCATCTTACATTCTATGTAAGGAAGAGAGGAGCTCTTTATCCTAAAAAATTAATGTCTGAGTGTTCGAATTGGGTATTTTGTCCGTCATCTGTTTCTTCAATTTGTTGGGCGTATTCGTTTAATGGCTGCTCGTATTCAGTCTGCTGTTCGTAGTTTAGCATTGATTGTACGTATTCCTCCATGGTCACATAGTTGTCAGTGTTTTCTGTCTCGGTCTGTTCTTCTCCCGTTTTTTATGTTGAAATTTCTTTGTTTTTTGTCCGTGGCGTTTGTTGGTGGTGGAGGTCTTTTCCCTACTTCAAAATTGGGTCTGTTCATGTAATTTATCATCCTCGTGCGGATGCTTTGGTCCACGTCCATTGGCTCAGGACGTGGTTGGGGTTTTGGTGCAAAAGGTTTATTGGGTACGTATACCTGTTGTGGTTGTGTCTGGTAGGTTCGTTGGTTGGGGTATTCTGGAATCGGTCCATTATTGTTGTAAGTCGGTGGTCCATGGTTTGTATTGGTTGGCCAAGGTGTATGGATCGGGAGTTGGGGCCTGAAGCTAATGGGTGGTGGCCTAAAAGTTTGGGCGAAAGAAGGCTGAGCTGTTCGGGGTGGCAGTGTAGGTGGTGGTATATTTCTATTTGGGTTTCTGGCATGTGTCTGTTGATTTCTATTCAAAGCCATATTAGTGCGATAGCTTTGATTCTCTAGTTTTAAACAATAGTGAAGGGCTGAAGGTAGATCTGCTGGCTCCTTTATTCCAAGAATCCGTGGTAAATCTACCTTCAAACTTCTAATGAAGGTATCTAATGCTTTATCTCGGTATATTTTTGTCATAAGGGTTTCGGATTCCCTATTTAACTCCATTCAGCCTACTTTATTTAATATCAGCGACAAGTGGTTGTAAACGACCTGGTAGAATTCTTCTACTGTTTGGTTGTTACCTTGCACTAATATTGTCATCTGATATTCTAATGTTCCCAGATCTCTTTTGTCCGCGTAGTGCAGCGTGAGACATTTGGAGATAGCGCTCCAATTTAGGGGAACATTATACGACTCGAGGGCCGTGTCGGCATTGCCAGTGATTTTGTTTCTCACTGTATGCAATATGCCAAAGTATTTTGGCGAACCTGCCTCAGCTGCATAGGCTGAGAGTATACGATCTACACTCTTCTTCCATGAGCTAAATTCCGCTGGATTACCGGAGAATTCTCTGAGGCTTTTAACTATGTCCGTCTAAGTCATTCAAATTGTGGTTGGCAGTTATTGTTTGGTCGTCTACGTCACTAAACTCCCTAGAGGGGTTGACTAACTGCTTTACTAATGTCGGCAGTTGTTGTGCCAAAATCTGGCTAACCGTGGCTGCTATCATCTGCTCTGCGTTATTCGCCATGACTCTATTTTGCAAATGTTCGTTTTGTCTGTCGATATGTCGTTGTTACTGTCTGTTCAAGTTATGTCCGCCTACCTGTGGTTGATCTGATACTATTGGGGGCCTAACTAAATTGCTTTCCTTAGCCATAAACGAGATATATTACTTATATTGTATATTTTAAGATATTTTCGAAGCTTATTTAAATCTAGTGTTAATTTTCTACTCTATATTTTGATTGAATTTTTGACCGTTTTTGTTTTCTTTTTAAAACCAGTAGCTGGTTTCTTCCTTCTACTTTGGAGGGTCCCTTGGGAGTCGCAAAGTTGGAAATAATTTATACTACGTTCGTAGTCTTTATATTTGTTTATCGTTTTACACTTCTTTATCTTGCTTATTGTCCTACAATATTTGGTATTTATTATTCTCATAATTCTATTTCCCCTTTGTGTTAGTTGTTCGTTTGTTTTTTTTTCTTTTTGTTTCACTTAATTTCTAACTTACAGTACTATTCCTGATGTGGCAACCTCCCCTGCCGGTCCGGATTTCATCCTTTTTGAAGCCTTTGGGTATCTACTGGGGATCCTGCGACCAGTCTTCGTTGAGAGTATCCTGCGGGCGGGCCTTACAAGATGCGTTGTCCACCGATGGGCAAAATTGAACAATTAAGTTCCAATTGCCTTTCGCGAATTTCACCAATCGTTGAATTTAATCGACGAGAGTTGCACTGGTTTTATTTTCGCGTATAACCAACTAACGCGCACGTAGAAGCGTTTTGTTCTATTGTAACACGAGCCGGTCCCTGCTCGGGCGCCAGTTAATTCCAACTTAATTAAATGATGGAAAAAATATTATTTTTTCGGAAGCAAGACTTCCTTTTATTGATGTTAATTTGCAACTGAATAAACTTAAATCAATTCTAGCCCTAGTAACCTGTAGCTTAGCGGCAGCGGCGTTGGCAGCGGCGTCGCTGCTGATGTTGTTGGCCCGTTGGGCAATTCTTCTTGGAATTTTCGGCGGTTGCCAGTCGGCGCGTGGAGGAAATGGCACAGACACCAAGTCAGCATTTTGCTGCACTTTTATTTATTTATTTATTTATATGTGGTCGACAAAACGAGTGTCTTCCAATTATTCAACACATTATAAATACAATTAGAAAAATTAAATGCTAAAAGCCTAGATAGAGAACACAAATTTCAAATAGTATCACCGACCGATGGAGGTGTTTTATTTGCCAGTCCGGCCAGCTGTGCCCCTTTTCACAGCTAATTTTGTCAGTGACGCTATTAGAGCCTACATCTAAAAAGAAGGGTGTAAGTAGGAAAAAGTGTTCTTACGTAAAATTAAAAATAATGTTAATTTGCTATATTATTTAAGAATATACCATAAATAGGAGAAAAGAAAGGAGGAAGATTGTTAATAAAGTATAGAACTGTATGCTAGATATACAGAGTGTTAAGTAGATTGGATAATGAGATAGTATTGGGAAAGTAATGGGAAATCACCGACCCGGTGGGGGAAAATTTACGGCCTGTCCGGCAAGCAATGCCCCTGCTCATAGCTGGGAATGGTCAGTGACTTCCCGAAGGTATCCTGAACACAACGATTTTATTAGGGGTAGAGAAAGTTCGGTAGAGAAAACGTGATGCAAACTATTGTAATTTTTACAATAGTTAAAAGATTGTGCATAGCGTAGTCTGTTGTGCACGTCGATAGGAATAAGGGGCGGTAATTTCTGATTGGTCTACCCGGAACAGAGAATTGAAGACGCCCTAACAGAAAAGGAGAATCGATATCGCCAACAACTTATGTAGAAAGACAACACCGAGAATTGTCCTACGGTTGGTTAACGACGGAATATTAAGAAGAAGCAGCCTGCTGGAATAGGATGGCAGCCGAAGATTAGGGTCCCAATTTAAACCTCGTAAGGCAAAAAGCAGAAATTGCTTCTGAACAGATTCAATACGATCCTGGCTATTGTTATACTGCGGAGACCAGATGCAAGAGCAGTATTCAAGGATAGGGCGAACAAGAGAGATGTACAGAAGTTTCGTTATAAAAGGATCGTTAAACTCTTTAGACAATCGTTTAATGAATCCAAGTACACCTTTTGCCTCATTAACGATGGTATCTATGTGAAGATTGAAACAGAGTTTAGAATCAAAAAGAACACCTAGATCCTTAACTGTTAGTATACGTTGCAATAGGGTATTGTCGATTGTATAATTAACAAGATAAGGTGTAGTACGATTAAATGTCATAAACATACACTTTGAATAATTCAGATGCAATTGATTGGCCGAGCACCAAAGTTGTATAGCGTTCAAATCGTCTTGAAGACGAGAATAATGTAGGGGATTGGTGTATGATAGAATAAGTTTCACGTCGTCCGCATACATGAGTACTCGGGCATGGGATTTAACAGAGGGAAGATAATTTATAAAAAGAGTAAAGAGTAAAGGTCCAAGATGACTACCTTGAGGAGCACCAGAAGTAACGTGAACCTGTTTAGAGGTAGTCAGCCTCAGCATTACTCTTTGGGTCCTACCTTTTAAATAAGAACTAATCCAAAGCAAAAGAGACGGAGGAAACCCTATTCGGTCAAGTTTAAAAAGTAAAATGTCATGGTGCACGGAGTCAAACGCCTAACTGAAGTCAGTGTATATGACATCAGTTTGCATTTTCGAAAGGAAAGCATCATTTACCAAGGAAGTAAATTCTAGCAGATTGGTCGTTGTTGACCGATTCTTTACGAATCCATGTTGAACAGGGGAAACAACTGATTTGCAGAAATGCTGCAAATTCGAAGTGATTATTTTTTCAAATAATTTAGGAATAGCGGACAGTTTTGCAATGCCCCTGTAATTTAGTATATCAGACTTTCCACCTTTCTTGTGGAGAGGAATGATATAAGATTCTTTCCAAAGAGATGGAAAGACAGAAGATTCAAGGGATAGATTATAAAGCTTTAGCAATGGATAAACAAGGGAAGACCTACACTCCTTGAGTAGACAACTAGGGATATTGTCAGGCCCAGGAGAGAAAGAAGATTTTAAAGAATTTATAGCTAAAAGCAGAGAGGAATGGGAAATAACAGGGGGAGGTATAGAACTAGAGGAAGTAATAGTATAAGGGTACGAATTATTATTAGGGCAGACTGAAGAGAATGTTGATTGAAAAAAATTAGCAAATAGGTTAGCAGAATCAGAGTCATTGCTAGCTTTATCCATCCCGAGTGAAAAAGAAGATGGCAAACTTAAAGATTTACGCTTCGAGTTAAAAAAATTTTAAAACTGTCTTGGATTTAGGGCAGATAGAGTAAGACTGCTTAGAGTGGCAGCCGAACGTCCGGCCTCAAAAGCCGAACGTTCAGTATGAAGCCGGTCTCGCTCAGCGTAAAATGTCGCTGCGGCTGATGTTCTTTCTTAATATATGTATGTTAGTTTTAAATCCTTGCAGCCCAAATACATATGTGTGTATGCGTGGGAAGAGTGTGCTTAGCTCTCGCACTCATTGCTTTGCGCCCTTGTGTGCATCTCTTTCTCCCTGCATAGCTTCTCATAAACCCCGAGATCTACAAACATACATATGTTTGTGTTATGTGGATGTGCGCACAAGTAGATCACGGCTTTTGTCGCGAGCCAGAGATATTTTCTTTTATTGCAAAAGGCACACACATTCAAATGTTCTATCATGTATTTCTTGGTCCAGTCAGGCATAATGAGAAGAATCTGATCTATTTTTATTTAATAAAAACTTGAATGACCTTCGTGATATATTTATATTTTATATGCTAATATTTTTGATTACTGTGGGGACCTATTTTGCTTAAAATAAAAACAACTAGATCGTATTTCTGCAAGGGTAATTCACCGTCGGCTTGTCGAAGAATTCTATGAAAATACCAAAAATTGTTCAATTTTTGCGACTCGCTACTTTTGCACACGGGATATTTTAGGCAGTTCGGGATATTTTAGGCGTTAAATGTCATAAAAGAGACTGCCTGTCATAAAACCATTTAACCGAAGATCTTTACAATGCCAATAAATGCATAAACAGATCACTTGCATTTTTGAGAATTTTTGGCAGTTATGGACATTTTAGTTACGTTTAATGTCATAAAAAAAAAATTAGCCGGCAGAATTCTAAGAAAAAGTTGAAAAAACCGCTGAAAATTGACCTCTGCAAGTGTCGAAAGTACCGGCGCAGCATTAGTTGCAATTTTGAGAATTTTATTTGGCATTTCTAGACATTTTTTTATATAACGTCCCTTGTTATATTTCCGTAAAAAAGGTAAAGAAACTTACTAAATATTGGCTCTACTGCGACACGATTGTACAATTTTAATTTTCCGCGTACTGCTCGGATTTTCAGATAAGCCACATAGCTTCTCTGTAAGCCAAATACTGTTCTTTCTATTTTTACACTTTTATAAGCAATTTGTAATCTAAACTTAAATTCTTTTGCGTAGTCGTCTTTGTTATATATATGGGTCTATTTTAGTTTGGTTATTAAATTCTATGAACTGTCTTGGTAATCTACCATAAACATGTTCGTATGGACAGTATTCATGTACTGTCAGTGGTGAAGTGTTAAAACAATATGTGAAGTAATTCAACCATATGTCCCTATCGTCTTTGTCAATCGAAATACATATATGAACGAATAAATTCGTTAAATGTTTGATGACTTCTTTCTACTGTTCCTAATGTCTGGTGATGATGTGCTGTTGATTGAATATTATGTAAGTTAATTCCAACTTAATTAAATGATGGAAAAAAATATTGGTTTTTCGGAAGCAAGACTTCCTTTATTCTATGTTAATTTGCAACTGAATAAACTTAATCAATTCTAGCCCTAGTAACCTGTGGCTTAGCGGCAGCGGCGTTGGCAGCGGCGTCGCTGCTGATGTTGTTGGCCCGTTGGGCAATTGTTCTTGGAATTTTCGGCGGTTGCCAGTCGGCGCGTGGAGGAAATGGCACAGACACCAAGTCAGCATTTTGCTGCACTTCTTAAGAGGTGTTGCAATGATTCTTATTGGGACTGTGTGAATTTATTTGTTGTTAACTCTTCCCCCTTTGATTTAAGCTTGTCCTCAAGCGATCATCAGAAGAAAGGTATGTTGTTGAACCTGAGGTTATTGGCATCTGTATTTTGTATTTGGATATGTGCTGGTTCTTTTTTGATTCTCTCTTGTTCTTTGTTCAGTTGCAGTATTATATTTTTCTTATTTTTCTTCATTACGTGTAATACACAGGTAAGAAGGATGGCAACTGTGAACAGAGTTATGAAACCGACTCTATTTGCTATAGAGTGCGTCTGAAGTTTTTGCATGTTTTTTATGTTGTTGATGTGCAATTCTTCTAATGCTTCTTTCGTTTTCTATTGGGGTTATTTGTATTGTGGGATTTCCTGGGGTCATGACGGTGACCTCTAGGTTGCTGAACTCTTGTTTGTTGATGAATAAGGTTTCGTTCCAGAAGTTAATCATGTAGGTGCCTCTCACGCGTTTCTTCTCTTCTTGCCATCTAATAGTGCCGTTGAAGTCGTTCACTATTATAAGTCCATCGTCGATTTCCTCGATCTCCGGGATATGATCTGCATTGCTAAAGCCACAGAGCGCTTGCTCTCCACTAACTAACTTAGGTATACAATTATTAGTGTTTAAGTTTACAATTTTTGATTTGTTACAAATTTTAATATTATTGTATCTTTTACAATTGTTGTTTATGCCATAGATTGTTTTATTACAATGAAACAGTTCGTTAAATTCTAAATTTATTATATTGTTGTTTTTCACTACTGGTTTTATTATAGTATTTTTACATACTATTTCTTCTAAATTTGGAATTTTTACAATATAAAACAGAGTGGTTCCATTATGCAAAATGGATACATCTGCGAATTCTAGCATTTCTTCAATATTTAAAGGTGGCATGTTACTTATATTAAAATTATTAATAGGAATCTGTAATATTTATGTATTTTTTATATTGCTTTTATGTATTATTTTGTCAGTTGTTGTTAGTACGGTTGTGTTTCTATTTTCTTTAACTATTTCCTTTTTGTTTCTGGATGACAGTTTGGTACCTAATCTGGTATTGACTTTGACGAATATTTCTTGACCTGGTATATAAGTTCGTATGTCGTTACGTTTTTTGTTATGAATCTGCATGTCGGTCGATTGTTTCTGCTTGAGTCTGTCAATGTTCTCCTTCCTAACTTTTTCGTATTGGTCTGGGTCTGTAGTCACGTTTCTGCCGAAGAATATGTCTAATAGTCTCTTGTTAGTTGTCGAGTGTATAGTGTAGTTGTAGTCGTATATTGATTTGTTAAGTAGTTCTTCGAATGTTCTGTGTTCCAGTTTTCTTTTGTTGCATCTCATAATATCTGATAGTGTTGAATGAAATCTCTCTACCTGCCCATTCACTGCGCTTTTGTAGGGTGGTGTTTTATAAACTTCTATATTTAATTGGTCCTGCATCATAAAAGTGATTGAGGCTGAATTAAGGGATTTTTCGTTATCTATTACAACGGCTTTAGGTACGCCAAAATAAAAAAGGATTTCAAGAAGTGGTTTTTTAATGTCTTCTATTGCCCTAGATTTGATTATTCGTCCCTGAGCTAATTTCGAAAATTTTTCTACTGCCGTTAGTACTAAGTTTTTTTCTGTCGTGTATATGTCGATGTGGATTGTATGTCCTGGGTATTCGGGGATTGGTGTTTCTTTGAGTTTTGGGTTAGTGGGATGCCTATCGTATTTTTCTTCTTTACAAACCTGACACTGTTTGACTAATTCTGTTATTCGTTGCTTCATTTTTGGGAAATAGAATCTTTCGAACAATTGCATTTTGTTTTCTAGTGCGTTGCGGTGGGCTCTGCTGTGTGTAACCAATATCTTCTCATCTTGTTCTGTTTCATTTGTTAAATCTTTTACTTGAGACTGTGTGAATCTAATCTTGAAGTTACTAAAATGTTGGGGATATATCTGCTGAATTTGGTTCATTATTTCTTCTGAGGTTATTATTCCGTTGATTACGGATGGGTTTAGATGAACTTTCAGTATTTGCGTAAGGTCGTGTTCTGAGAAATTTGGTCGAGTAATCATGTGCCTGTGAAATGTTGGGAATGGGATATGGAATTCGTAATTTGTTTCGTTGGCTCTACTGAGAAATATCTGGTTTTTGAATACGTTAATTGGAGCTTCTATGCTCGGAATTAAGTTGTGGCTTGAACTGTCTGCACTGTGCTGGGTGGAGGCTACTGATCCAATATTATTGATCACAGGGATACGTGATAGCGCATCGGCTACAATGTTATCCCTACCTGGCTTATAGAGGAGTTCGGAATCGAACTCTTCTAGGTAAGCTTTCCACCTTTTTATCCTAGCGTTGCCGTTCCAACTGCTAAGAGAGTGGGTTAAGGGTTGATGGTCGGTGTATATTTTTACACTCGCTTTACCGTAGAGGTAATTCTTGAGGGCTTTTAAGGCCCAAATTATTGCCAACATTTCCATTTCATTGGTGGCGTAGTTCTCCTCTGTTTTAGAGAGAGTTCTAGCGAGGAAACAAATGGGTCGCTTGTTCTGGGATAAGACAGCCCCAATAGCAAAGTTGGATGCATCTGTTGTCAGATGAAATTCTTTGCTGAAGTCCGGGTAATGAAGTATTACCTCATTCGAAACTTGGGAATTTTTTATTTTATTGAATGCTTCGATCGCTTCTTCGTTGAGATTAATGAGCTTTTTAGCTGATTGATTTTTGGACACCCGTCCATCTTCCCCTCTTAAAAGAGAGGTAAGGGGCTTTGCCAGCTTAGCGAAGTCTCTTATAAACCTCCTATAATAGCTGGCGAGGCCAATAAACGATCTTAAATCTTTGAGTGTTTTTGGAAGTGGGTACTTCCTTATTGTCTCAATTTTGCTTGGATTAGTTTCTATCCCCTTGTCTGAGATGACAAATCCCAGGAATTCTACTCTGCTTTTAAAGAACTCGCATTTGTCTAACTGACATTTCATGTTGGCTTCTTGTAGAGTTCTGAATATGGCGGCAAGGTGCGGCGCATGCGATTCATCATCTTTGCTAAAGATAATGATATCGTCAATATAAATGAAGCATATTTTTCCAATATGCTCACGAAGGATGTCGTCAAGAGCTCTTTGGAAAATTGAGGGCGCATTCTTGAGACCGAATGGGAGTCGTGTAAACTCGTATTTTTCGTTGTTAACGGACAAGGCAGTTTTTTCTATGTCTGACTCATTAAGGGGTATTTGATGAAAGCCACTTTTCAAATCTAAGACAGAGAAAACTTTGTTATTGCCTAGCTGTGCTAGTACCTCGTTGATTTCGGGTATAGGGTATTTGTCTGCGGTAGTTTCTTTATTTAGTTTCCTGTAGTCTATAACCATGCGATATTTCTTTTGCCCGGAGGAATCTAATTTTTTCGGAACAATCCACACAGGTGAATTGTATGGGGATCGGGAGGGTCGGATGATTCCGTCCTCTAAAAGTTCTTTGATTTGGTTGTGTACTTCGTCTTTTAAAGACATTGGAAATTGGTAAAATTTTGAATATATGGGGGAGTCGGTTTTTGTTCGAATCTCTGCTCTGACGTTGGTTGTGTAGGTCAGTTTTTCGTCCGGATTGGCGAATAGGTGTGGGTGCATTTTAACTAGTTGATTAAGGCCATTTTGGTTCGTTTGTCATATGTTCTGTCCGTGGTATTACCATGTTGACCGCCTCTATTTTTTTCTGCTTAATGGGTATGCAAATATTGTTCTTGATTATTAGTAGATTCTTGCTGCTTTGTATCACAGCATCTAGTTCCTTTAGACTATCGTTACCTAAAATGGCGTCGAATGATTTTAGGGTGGGTAAGAGAAAGAATTTTATTTTTATATCGTTTCTATTGAAAAGATTAGCGAACTTGTGGTGTGTAATTTTAATGCTTCCGCCGACTGTGACGGCTTCAAAGGGTTTTTCGTTTGGAATAGGTTCGGACACGAATTTCGGATGGACGTTATTTCGGTTTGATCCTGTATCTATTAGTATTTTGAGTAATTTTCCGCTCCCCATCTTACATTCTATGTAAGGAAGAGAGGAGCTCTTTATCCTAAAATGTCTGAGTGTTCGAATTGGGTATTTTGTCCGTCATCTGTTTCTTCAATTTGTTGGGCGTATTCGTTTAATGGCTGCTCGTATTCAGTCTGCTGTTCGTAGTTTAGCATTGATTGTACGTATTCCTCCATGGTCACATAGTTGTCAGTGTTTTCTGTCTCGGTCTGTTCTTCTCCCGTTTTTTATGTTGAAATTTCTTTGTTTTTTGTCCGTGGCGTTTGTTGGTGGTGGAGGTCTTTTCCCTACTTCAAAATTGGGTCTGTTCATGTAATTTATCATCCTCGTGCGGATGCTTTGGTCCACGTCCATTGGCTCAGGACGTGGTTGGGGTTTTGGTGCAAAAGGTTTATTGGGTACGTATACCTGTTGTGGTTGTGTCTGGTAGGTTCGTTGGTTGGGGTATTCTGGAATCGGTCCATTATTGTTGTAAGTCGGTGGTCCATGGTTTGTATTGGTTGGCCAAGGTGTATGGATCGGGAGTTGGGTCCTGAAGCTAATGGGTGGTGGCCTAAAAGTTTGGGGGAAAGAAGGCTGAGCTGTTCGGGGTGGCAGTGTAGGTGGTGGTATATTTCTATTTGGGTTTCTGGCATGTGTCTGTTGATTTCTATTCAAAGCCATGTTAGTGCGATAGCTTTGATTCTCTAGTTTTAAACAATAGTGAAGGGCTGAAGGTAGATCTGCTGGCTCCTTTATTCCAAGAATCCGTGGTAAATCTCCCTTCAAACTTCTAATGAAGGTATCTAATGCTTTATCTCGGTATATTTTTGTCATAAGGGTTTCGGATTCCCTATTTAACTCCATTCAGCCTACTTTATTTAATATCAGCGACAAGTGGTTGTAAACGACCTGGTAGAATTCTTCTACTGTTTGGTTGTTACCTTGCACTAATATTGTCATCTGATATTCTAATGTTCCCAGATCTCTTTTGTCCGCGTAGTGCAGCGTGAGACATTTGGAGATAGCGCTCCAATTTAGGGGAACATTATACGACTCGAGGGCCGTGTCGGCATTGCCAGTGATTTTGTTTCTCACTGTATGCAATATGCCAAAGTATTTTGGCGAACCTGCCTCAGCTGCATAGGCTGAGAGTATACGATCTACACTCTTCTTCCATGAGCTAAATTCCGCTGGATTACCGGAGAATTCTCTGAGGCTTTTAACTATGTCCGTCTAAGTCATTCAAATTGTGGTTGGCAGTTATTGTTTGGTCGTCTACGTCACTAAACTCCCTAGAGGGGTTGACTAACTGCTTTACTAATGTCGGCAGTTGTTGTGCCAAAATCTGGCTAACCGTGGCTGCTATCATCTGCTCTGCGTTATTCGCCATGACTCTATTTTGCAAATGTTCGTTTTGTCTGTCGATATGTCGTTGTTACTGTCTGTTCAAGTTATGTCCGCCTACCTGTGGTTGATCTGATACTATTGGGGGCCTAACTAAATTGCTTTCCTTAGCCATAAACGAGATATATTACTTATATTGTATATTTTAAGATATTTTCGAAGCTTATTTAAATCTAGTGTTAATTTTCTACTCTATATTTTGATTGAATTTTTGACCGTTTTTGTTTTCTTTTTAAAACCAGTAGCTGGTTTCTTCCTTCTACTTTGGAGGGTCCCTTGGGAGTCGCAAAGTTGGAAATAATTTATACTACGTTCGTAGTCTTTATATTTGTTTATCGTTTTACACTTCTTTATCTTGCTTATTGTCCTACAATATTTGGTATTTATTATTCTCATAATTCTATTTCCCCTTTGTGTTAGTTGTTCGTTTGTTTTTTTTTTTTTGTTTCACTTAATTTCTAACTTACAGTACTATTCCTGATGTGGCAACCTCCCCTGCCGGTCCGGATTTCATCCTTTTTGAAGCCTTTGGGTATCTACTGGGGATCCTGCGACCAGTCTTCGTTGAGAGTATCCTGCGGACGGGCCTTACAAGATGCGTTGTCCACCGATGGGCAAAATTGAACAATTAAGTTCCAATTGCCTTTCGCGAATTTCACCAATCGTTGAATTTAATCGACGAGAGTTGCACTGGTTTTATTTTCGCGTATAACCAACTAACGCGCACGTAGAAGCGTTTTGTTCTATTGTAACACGAGCCGGTCCCTGCTCGGGCGCCAGTTAATTCCAACTTAATTAAATGATGGAAAAAATATTATTTTTTCGGAAGCAAGACTTCCTTTTATTGATGTTAATTTGCAACTGAATAAACTTAAATCAATTCTAGCCCTAGTAACCTGTAGCTTAGCGGCAGCGGCGTTGGCAGCGGCGTCGCTGCTGATGTTGTTGGCCCGTTGGGCAATTCTTCTTGGAATTTTCGGCGGTTGCCAGTCGGCGCGTGGAGGAAATGGCACAGACACCAAGTCAGCATTTTGCTGCACTTTTATTTATTTATTTATTTATTTATATGTGGTCGACAAAACGAGTGTCTTCCAATTATTCAACACATTATAAATACAATTAGAAAAATTAAATGCTAAAAGCCTAGATAGAGAACACAAATTTCAAATAGTATCACCGACCGATGGAGGTGTTTTATTTGCCAGTCCGGCCAGCTGTGCCCCTTTTCACAGCTAATTTTGTCAGTGACGCTATTAGAGCCTACATCTAAAAAGAAGGGTGTAAGAAGGAAAAAGTGTTCTTACGTAAAATTAAAAATAATGTTAATTTGCTATATTATTTAAGAATAAACCATAAATAGGAGAAAAGAAAGGAGGAAGATTGTTAATAAAGTATAGAACTGTATGCTAGATATACAGAGTGTTAAGTAGATTGGATAATGAGATAGTATTGGGAAAGTAATGGGAAATCACCGACCCGGTGGGGGAAAATTTACGGCCTGTCCGGCAAGCAATGCCCCTGCTCATAGCTGGGAATGGTCAGTGACTTCCCGAAGGTATCCGAACACAACGATTTTATTAGGGGTAGAGAAACTTCGGTAGAGAAAACGTGATGCAAACTATTGTAATTTTTACATAGCACGCGACAAAGATTGTGCATAGCGTAGTCTGTTGTGCACGTCGATAGGAATAAGGGGCGGTAAATTCTGATTGGTCTAGCCGGAACAGAGAATTGAAGACGCCCTAACAGAAAAGGAGAATCGATATCGCCAACAACTTATGTAGAAAGACAACACCGAGAATTGTCCTACGGTTGGTTAACGACGGAATATTAAGAAGAAGCAGCCTGCTGGAATAGGATGGCAGCCGAAGATTAGGGTCCCAATTTAAACCTCGTAAGGCAAAAAGCAGAAATTGCTTTTGAACAGATTCAATACGATCCTGGCTATTGTTATACTGCGGAGACCAGATGCAAGAGCAGTATTCAAGGATAGGGCGAACAAGAGAGATGTACAGAAGTTTCGTTATAAAAGGATCGTTAAACTCTTTAGACAATCGTTTAATGAATCCAAGTACACCTTTTGCCTCATTAACGATGGTATCTATGTGAAGATTGAAACAGAGTTTAGAATCAAAAAGAACACCTAGATCCTTAACTGTTAGTATACGTTGCAATAGGGTATTGTCGATTGTATAACTAACAAGATAAGGTGTAGTACGATTAAATGTCATAAACATACACTTTGAATAATTCAGATGCAATTGATTGGCCGAGCACCAAAGTTGTATAGCGTTCAAATCGTCTTGAAGACGAGAATAATGTAGGGGATTGGTGTATGATAGAATAAGTTTCACGTCGTCCGCATACATGAGTACTCGGGCATGGGATTTAACAGAGGGAAGATCATTTATAAAAAGAGTAAAGAGTAAAGGTCCAAGATGACTACCTTGAGGAGCACCAGAAGTAACGTGAACCTGTTTAGAGGTAGTCAGCCTCAGCATTACTCTTTGGGTCCTACCTTTTAAATAAGAACTAATCCAAAGCAAAAGAGACGGAGGAAACCCTATTCGGTCAAGTTTAAAAAGTAAAATGTCATGGTGCACGGAGTCAAACGCCTAACTGAAGTCGGTGTATATGACATCAGTTTGCATTTTCGAAAGGAAAGCATCATTTACCAAGGAAGTAAATTCTAGCAGATTGGTCGTTGTTGACCGATTCTTTACGAATCCATGTTGAACAGGGGAAACAACTGATTTGCAGAAATGCTGCAAATTTGAAGTGATTATTTTTTCAAATAATTTAGGAATAGCGGACAGTTTTGCAATGCCCCTGTAATTTAGTATATCAGACTTTCCACCTTTCTTGTGGAGAGGAATGATATAAGATTCTTTCCAAAGAGATGGAAAGACAGAAGATTCAAGGGATAGATTATAAAGCTTTAGCAATGGATAAACAAGGGAAGACCTACACTCCTTGAGTAGACAACTAGGGATATTGTCAGGCCCAGGAGAGAAAGAAGATTTTAAAGAATTTATAGCTAAAAGGAGAGAGGAATGGGAAATAACAGGGGGAGGTATAGAACTAGAGGAAGTAATAGTATAAGGGTACGAATTATTATTAGGGCAGACTGAAGAGTAAGTTGATTGAAAAAAATTAGCAAATAGGTTAGCAGAATCAGAGTCATTGCTAGCTTTATCCATCCCGAGTGAAAAAGAAGATGGCAAACTTAAAGATTTACGCTTCGAGTTAAAAAAATTTTAAAACTGTCTTGGATTTATATATTATATATTTATTTATTTATATGTGGTCGACAAAACGAGTGTCTTCCAATTATTCAACACATTATAAATACAATTAGAAAAATTAAATGCTAAAAGCCTAGATAGAGAACACAAATTTCAAATAGCATCACCGACCGATGGAGGTGTTTTATTTGCCAGTCCGGCCAGCTGTGCCCCTTTTCACAGCTAATTTTGTCAGTGACGCTATTAGAGCCTACATCTAAAAAGAAGGGTGTAAGTAGGAAAAAGTGTTCTTACGTAAAATAAAAAATGTTAATTTCTATATTATTTAAGAATATAGATAAATAGGAGAAAAGAAAGGAGGAAATTGTTAATAAAGTATAGAACTGTACTAATATGCAGAGTGAATATGAAAGTTTGGATAATGGGAAATCACCGACCCGGTGGGGGAAATTTTCGCCACCCGGCTAGCCATGCCCCTGCTCATAGCTGGGAATGGTCAGTGACTTCCCGAAGGTATCCTGAAAGCAACGATTTTATTAGGGGTAGAGAAAGTTGGTAGAGAAAACGTGATGCAAACTATTGTAATTTTTACATAGCACGCGAAAAGAATTGTGCATAGCGTAGTCTGTTGTCACGTCGATAGGAATAAGGGGCGGTAATTTCTGGTTGGTCTAGCCGGAACAGAGAATTGAAGACGCCCTAACAGAAAAGGAGAATCGATATCGCCAATAACCAACTTATGTAGAAAGACAACACCGAGAATTGTCCTACGGTTGGTTAACGACGGAAGATTAAGAAGAAGCAGCCTGCTGGAATAGGATGGCAACCGAAGATTAGGGTCCCAATTTAAACCTCGTAAGGCAAAAAGCAGAAATTGCTTCTGACAATCAAACGATCCTGCTATTGTTATACCGCGGAACCAGATGCAAGAGCAGTATTCAAGGATAGGGCGAACAAGAGAGATGTACAGAAGTTTCGTTAAAAAAGGATCGTTAAACTCTTTAGACCATCGTTTAATGAAACCATACACCTTTTGCCTCATTAACGATGGTATCTATGTGAAGATTGAAACAGAGTTTAGAATCAAAAAGAACGCCTAGATCCTTAACTGTTAGTATACGTTGCAATGGGGTATTGTCGATGGTATAACTGACAAGATAAGGTGTAGTACGATAAATGTCATAAACATACACTTTGAACAATTCAGATGCAATTGATTGCCGACACCAAAGTTGCATAGCGTTCAAATCGTCTTGAAGACGAGAATAATAGGGGATTGGTGTATATAGAATAAGTTTCACGTCGTCCGCATACATAGTACTCGGCTGGGATATAACAGAGGGAAGATCATTTATAAAAAGAGTAAAGAGTAAAGGTCCAAGATGACTACCTTGAGGAACACCAGAAGTAACGTGAACCTGTTTAGAGGTAGTCAGCCTCAGCATTACTCTTTGGGTCCTACCTTTTAAATAAGAACTAATCCAAAGCAAAAGAGACGGAGGAAACCCTATTCGGTCAAGTTTAAAAAGTAAAATTCATGGTGCACGGAGTCAAACGCCTTACTGAAGTCAGTGTATATGACATCAGTTTCATTTTCGAAAGGAAAGCATCATTTACCAAGGAAGTAAATTCTAGCAGATTGGTCGTTGTTGACCGATTCTTTACGAATCCATGTTGAACAGGGGAAACAACTGATTTGCAGAAATGCTGCAAATTCGAAGTGATTATTTTTTCAAATAATTTAGGCATCGCGGACAGTTTTGCAATGCCCCTGTAATTTAGTATATCAGACTTTCCACCTTTCTTGTGGAGAGGAATGATATAAGATTCTTTCCAAAGAGATGGAAAGACAGAAGATTCAAGGGATAGATTATAAAGCTTTAGCAATGGATAAACAAGGGAAGACCTACACTCCTTTAGTAGACAACTAGGGATATTGTCAGGCCCAGGAGAGAAAGAAGATTTTAAAGAATTTATAGCTAAAAGGAGAGAGGAATGGGAAATAACAGGGGGAGGTATAGAACTAGAGGAAGTAATAGTATAAGGGTAAGAATTATTATTAGGACAGACTGAAGAGTAAGTTGATTGAAAAAAATTAGCAAATAGGTTAGCAGAATCAGAGTCATTGCTAGCTTTATCCATCCCGAGTGAAAAAGAAGATGGCAAACTTGAAGATTTACGCTTCGAGTTTACAAAATTGTAAAACTGTCTTGGATTCAAGGCAAATTGCCTTTTGCAACGAGTTAGGTAATTCTCATAGCATTGAGAATTCAGAAGAAAGAAGTTCGACTTGGCTATGGAATATTTAGCCAAGTCAGTACACGAACCAGACTTTTTAAACTTTTTAAAATATTTGGATTTTATATTTTTTAGATTCGTTAATCTGGGACTAAACCAAGGTGGGTTTGGAGAAGTAGTCGAAGGAAGATAGAGTAAGGCAGATAGAGTAAGACTGCTAAGAGTGGCAGCCGAACGTCCGGCCTCAAAAGCCGAACGTTCAGTATGAAGCCGGTCTCGCTCAGCGTAAAATGTCGCTGCGGCTGATGTTCTTTCTTAATATATGTATGTTAGTTTTAAATCCTTGCAGCCCAAATACATATGTGTGTATGCGTGGGAAGAGTGTGCTTAGCTCTCGCACTCATTGCTTTGCGCCCTTGTGTGCATCTCTTTCTCCCTGCATAGCTTCTCATAAACCCCGAGATCTACAAACATACATATGTTTGTGTTATGTGGATGTGCGCACAAGTAGATCACGGCTTTTGTCGCGAGCCAGAGATATTTTCTTTTATTGCAAAAGGCACACACATTCAAATGTTCTATCATGTATTTCTTGGTCCAGTCAGGCATAATGAGAAGAATCTGATCTATTTTTATTTAATAAAAACTTGAATGACCTTCGTGATATATTTATATTTTATATGCTAATATTTTTGATTACTGTGGGGACCTATTTTGCTTAAAATAAAAACAACTAGATCGTATTTCTGCAAGGGTAATTCACCGTCGGCTTGTCGAAGAATTCTATGAAAATACCAAAAATTGTTCAATTTTTGCGACTCGCTACTTTTGCACACGGGATATTTTAGGCAGTTCGGGATATTTTAGGCGTTAAATGTCATAAAAGAGACTGCCTGTCATAAAACCATTTAACCGAAGATCTTTACAATGCCAATAAATGCATAAACAGATCACTTGCATTTTTGAGAATTTTTGGCAGTTATGGACATTTTAGTTACGTTTAATGTCATAAAAAAAAAATTAGCCGGCAGAATTCTAAGAAAAAGTTGAAAAAACCGCTGAAAATTGACCTCTGCAAGTGTCGAAAGTACCGGCGCAGCATTAGTTGCAATTTTGAAATTTTATTTGGCATTTCTAGACATTTTTTTATATAACGTCCCTTGTTATATTTCCGTAAAAAAGGTAAAGAAACTTACTAAATATTGGCTCTACTGCGACACGATTGTACAATTTTAATTTTCCGCGTACTGCTCGGATTTTCAGATAAGCCACATAGCTTCTCTGTAAGCCAAATACTGTTCTTTCTATTTTTACACTTTTATAAGCAATTTGTAATCTAAACTTAAATTCTTTTGCGTAGTCATCTTTGTTATATATATGGGTCTATTTTAGTTTGGTTATTAAATTCTATGAACTGTCTTGGTAATCTACCATAAACATGTTCGTATGGACAGTATTCATGTACTGTCAGTGGTGAAGTGTTGAAACAATATGTGAAGTAATTCAACCATATGTCCCTATCGTCTTTGTCAATCGAAATACATATATGAACGAATAAATTCGTTAAATGTTTGATGACTTCTTTCTACTGTTCCTAATGTCTGGTGATGATGTGCTGTTGATTGAATATTATGTAAGTTAATTCCAACTTAATTAAATGATGGAAAAAAATATTGGTTTTTCGGAAGCAAGACTTCCTTTATTCTATGTTAATTTGCAACTGAATAAACTTAATCAATTCTAGCCCTAGTAACCTGTGGCTTAGCGGCAGCGGCGTTGGCAGCGGCGTCGCTGCTGATGTTGTTGGCCCGTTGGGCAATTGTTCTTGGAATTTTCGGCGGTTGCCAGTCGGCGCGTGGAGGAAATGGCACAGACACCAAGTCAGCATTTTGCTGCACTTCTTAAGAGGTGTTGCAATGATTCTTATTGGGACTGTGTGAATTTATTTGTTGTTAACTCTTCCCCCTTTGATTTAAGCTTGTCCTCAAGCGATCATCAGAAGAAAGGTATGTTGTTGAACCTGAGGTTATTGGCATCTGTATTTTGTATTTGGATATGTGCTGGTTCTTTTTTGGTTCTCTCTTGTTCTTTGTTCAGTTGCAGTATTCTATTTTTCTTATTTTTCTTCATTACGTGTAATACACAGGTAAGAAGGATGGCAACTGTGAACAGAGTTATGAAACCGACTCTATTTGCTATAGAGTGCGTCTGAAGTTTTTGCATGTTTTTTATGTTGTTGATGTGCAATTCTTCTAATGCTTCCAGAGAAAGAATCTTAATTCTTTCGTTTTCTATTGGGGTTATTTGTATTGTGGGATTTCCTGGGGTCATGACGGTGACCTCTAGGTTGCTGAACTCTTGTTTGTTGATGAATAAGGTTTCGTTCCAGAAGTTAATCATGTAGGTTCCTCTCACGCGTTTCTTCTCTTCTTGCCATCTAATAGTGCCGTTGAAGTCGTTCACTATTATAAGTCCATCGTCGATTTCCTCGATCTCCGGGATATGATCTGCATTGCTAAAGCCACAGAGCGCTTGCTCTCCACTAACTAACTTAGGTATACAATTATTAGTGTTCAAGTTTACAATTTTTGATTTGTTACAAATTTTAATATTATTGTATCTTTTACAATTGTTGTTTATGCCATAGATTGTTTTATTACAATGAAACAGTTCGTTGTTTTTCACTACTGGTTTTATTATAGTATTTTTACATACTATTTCTTCTAAATTTGGAATTTTTACAATATAAAACAGAGTGGTTCCATTATGCAAAATGGATACATCTGCGAATTCTAGCATTTCTTCAATATTTAAAGGTGGCATGTTACTTATATTAAAATTATTAATAGGAATCTGTAATATTTATGTATTTTTTATATTGCTTTTATGTATTATTTTGTCAGTTGTTGTTATTACGGTTGTGTTTCTATTTTCTTTAACTATTTCCTTTTTGTTTCTGGATGACAGTTTGGTACCTAATCTGGTATTGACTTTGACGAATATTTCTTGACCTGGTATATAAGTTCGTATGTCGTTACGTTTTTTGTTATGATTCTGCATGTCGGTCGATTGTTTCTGTTTGAGTCTGTCAATGTTCTCCTTCCTAACTTTTTCGTATTGGTCTGGGTCTGTAGTCACGTTTCTGCCGAAGAATATGTCTAATAGTCTCTTGTTAGTTGTCGAGTGTATAGTGTAGTTGTAGTCGTATATTGATTTGTTAAGTAGTTCTTCGAATGTTCTGTGTTCCTGTTTTCTTTTGTTGCATCTCATAATATCTGATAGTGTTGAATGAAATCTCTCTACCTGCCCATTCACTGCGCTTTTGTAGGGTGGTGTTTTATAAACTTCTATATTTAATTGGTCCTGCATCATAAAAGTGATTGAGGCTGAATTAAGGGATTTTTCGTTATCTATTACAACGGCTTTAGGTACGCCAAAATAAAAAAGGATTTCATGAAGTGGTTTTTTAATGTCTTCTATTGCCCTAGATTTGATTATTCGTCCCTGAGCTAATTTCGAAAATTTTTCTACTGCCGTTAGTACTAAGTTTTTTTCTGTCGTGTATATGTCGATGTGGATTGTATGTCCTGGGTATTCGGGGATTGGTGTTTCTTTGAGTTTTGGGTTAGTGGGATGCCTATCGTATTTTTCTTCTTTACAAACCTGACACTGTTTGACTAATTCTGTTATTCGTTGCTTCATTTTTGGGAAATAGAATCTTTCGAACAATTGCATTTTGTTTTCTAGTGCGTTGCGGTGGGCTCTGCTGTGTGTAACCAATATCTTCTCATCTTGTTCTGTTTCATTTGTTAAATCTTTTACTTGAGACTGTGTGAATCTAATCTTGAAGTTACTAAAATGTTGGGGATATATCTGCTGAATTTGGTTCATTATTTCTTCTGAGGTTATTATTCCGTTGATTACGGATGGGTTTAGATGAACTTTCAGTATTTGCGTAAGGTCGTGTTCTGAGAAATTTGGTCGAGTAATCATGTGCCTGTGGAATGTTGGGAATGGGATATGGAATTCGTAATTTGTTTCGTTGGCTCTACTGAGAAATATCTGGTTTTTGAATACGTTAATTGGAGCTTCTATGCTCGGAATTAAGTTGTGGCTTGAACTGTCTGCACTGTGCTGGGTGGAGGCTACTGATCCAATATTATTGATCACAGGGATACGTGATAGCGCATCGGCTACAATGTTATCCCTACCTGGCTTATAGAGGAGTTCGGAATCGAACTCTTCTAGGTAAGCTTTCCACCTTTTTATCCTAGCGTTGCCGTTCCAACTGCTAAGAGAGTGGGTTAAGGGTTGATGGTCGGTGTATATTTTTACACTCGCTTTACCGTAGAGGTAATTCTTGAGGGCTTTTAAGGCCCAAATTATTGCCAACATTTCCATTTCATTGGTGGCGTAGTTCTCCTCTGCTTTAGAGAGAGTTCTAGCGAGGAAACAAATGGGTCGCTTGTTCTGGGATAGGACAGCCCCAATAGCAAAGTTGGATGCATCTGTTGTCAGATGAAATTCTTTGCTGAAGTCCGGGTAATGAAGTATTACCTCATTCGAAACTTGGGAATTTTTTATTTAATTGAATGCTTCGATCGCTTCTTCGTTGAGATTAATGAGCTTTTTAGCTGATTGATTTTTGGACACCCGTCCATCTTCCCCTCTTAAAAGAGAGGTAAGGGGCTTTGCCAGCTTAGCGAAGTCTCTTATAAACCTCCTATAATAGCTGGCGAGGCCAATAAACGATCTTAAATCTTTAAGTGTTTTTGGAAGTGGGTACTTCCTTATTGTCTCAATTTTGCTTGGATTAGTTTCTATCCCCTTGTCTGAGATGACAAATCCCAGGAATTCTACTCTGCTTTTAAAGAACTCGCATTTGTCTAACTGACATTTCATGTTGGCTTCTTGTAGAGTTCTGAATATGGCGGCAAGGTGCGGCGCATGCGATTCATCATCTTTGCTAAAGATAATGATATCGTCAATATAAATGAAGCATATTTTTCCAATATGCTCACGAAGGATGTCGTCAAGAGCTCTTTGGAAAATTGAGGGCGCATTCTTGAGACCGAATGGGAGTCGTGTAAACTCGTATTTTTCGTTGTTCATTAAGGGGTATTTGATGAAAGCCACTTTTCAAATCTAAGACAGAGAAAACTTTGTTATTGCCTAGCTGTGCTAGTACCTCGTTGATTTCGGGTATAGGGTATTTGTCTGCGGTAGTTTCTTTATTTAGTTTCCTGTAGTCTATAACCATGCGATATTTCTTTTGCCCGGAGGCATCTAATTTTTTCGGAACAATCCACACAGGTGAATTGTATGGGGATCGGGAGGGTCGGATGATTCCGTCCTCTAAAAGTTCTTTGATTTGGTTGTGTACTTCGTCTTTTAAAGACATTGGAAATTGGTAAAATTTTGAATATATGGGGGAATCAGTTTTTGTTCGAATCTCTGCTCTGACGTTGGTTGTGTATGTCAGTTTTTCGTCTGGATTGGCGAATAGGTGTGGGTGCATTTTAACTAGTTGATTAAGGCCATTTTTTTGTTCGTTTGTCATATGTTCTGTCCGTGGTATTACCATGTTGACCGCCTCTATTTTTTTCTGCTTAATGGGTATGCAAATATTGTTCTTGATTATTAGTAGATTCTTGCTGCTTTGTATCACAGCATCTAGTTCCTTTAGACTATCGTTACCTAAAATGGCGTCGAATGATTTTAGGGTGGGTAAGAGAAAGAATTTTATTTTTATATCGTTTCTATTGAAAAGATTAGCGAACTTGTGGTGTGTAATTTTAATGCTTCCGCCGACTGTGACGGCTTCGAAGGGTTTTTCGTTTGGAATAGGTTCGGACACGAATTTCGGTTGGACGTTATTTCGGTTTGATCCTGTATCTATTATTATTTTGAGTAATTTTCCGCTCCCCATCTTACATTCTATGTAAGGAAGAGAGGAGCTCTTTATCCTAAAAAATTAATGTCTGAGTGTTCGAATTGGGTATTTTGTCCGTCATCTGTTTCTTCAATTTGTTGGGCGTATTCGTTTAATGGCTGCTCGTATTCAGTCTGCTGTTCGTAGTTTAGCATTGATTGTACGTATTCCTCCATGGTCACATAGTTGTCAGTGTTTTCTGTCTCGGTCTGTTCTTCTCCCGTTTTTTATGTTGAAATTTCTTTGTTTTTTGTCCGTGGCGTTTGTTGGTGGTGGAGGTCTTTTCCCTACTTCAAAATTGGGTCTGTTCATGTAATTTATCATCCTCGTGCGGATGCTTTGGTCCACGTCCATTGGCTCAGGACGTGGTTGGGGTTTTGGTGCAGAAGGTTTATTGGGTACGTATACCTGTTGTGGCTGTGTCTGGTAGGTTCGTTGGTTGGGGTATTCTGGAATCGGTCCATTATTGTTGTAAGTCGGTGGTCCATGGTTTGTATTGGTTGGCCAAGGTGTATGGATCGGGAGTTGGGGCCTGAAGCTAATGGGTGGTGGCCTAAAAGTTTGGGCGAAAGAAGGCTGAGCTGTTCGGGGTGGCAGTGTAGGTGGTGGTATATTTCTATTTGGGTTTCTGGCATGTGTCTGTTGATTTCTATTCAAAGCCATGTTAGTGCGATAGCTTTGATTCTCTAGTTTTAAACAATAGTGAAGGGCTGAAGGTAGATCTGCTGGCTCCTTTATTCCAAGAATCCGTGGTAAATCTCCCTTCAAACTTCTAATGAAGGTATCTAATGCTTTATCTCGGTATATTTTTGTCATAAGGGTTTCGGATTCCCTATTTAACTCCATGCAGCCTACTTTATTTAATATCAGCGACAAGTGGTTGTAAACGACCTGGTAGAATTCTTCTACTGTTTGGTTGTTACCTTGCACTAATATTGTCATCTGATATTCTAATGTTCCCAGATCTCTTTTGTCCGCGTAGTGCAGCGTGAGACATTTGGAGATAGCGCTCCAATTTAGGGGAACATTATACGACTCGAGGGCCGTGTCGGCATTGCCAGTGATTTTGTTTCTCACTGTATGCAATATGCCAAAGTATTTTGGCGAACCTGCCTCAGCTGCATAGGCTGAGAGTATACGATCTACACTCTTCTTCCATGAGCTAAATTCCGCTGGATTACCGGAGAATTCTCTGAGGCTTTTAACTATGTCCGTCTAAGTCATTCAAATTGTGGTTGGCAGTTATTGTTTGGTCGTCTACGTCACTAAACTCCCTAGAGGGGTTGACTAACTGCTTTACTAATGTCGGCAGTTGTTGTGCCAAAATCTGGCTAACCGTGGCTGCTATCATCTGCTCTGCGTTATTCGCCATGACTCTATTTTGCAAATGTTCGTTTTGTCTGTCGATATGTCGTTGTTACTGTCTGTTCAAGTTATGTCCGCCTACCTGTGGTTGATCTGATACTATTGGGGGCCTAACTAAATTGCTTTCCTTAGCCATAAACGAGATATATTACTTATATTGTATATTTTAAGATATTTTCGAAGCTTATTTAAATCTAGTGTTAATTTTCTACTCTATATTTTGATTGAATTTTTGACCGTTTTTGTTTTCTTTTTAAAACCAGTAGCTGGTTTCTTCCTTCTACTTTGGAGGGTCCCTTGGGAGTCGCAAAGTTGGAAATAATTTATACTACGTTCGTAGTCTTTATATTTGTTTATCGTTTTACACTTCTTTATCTTGCTTATTGTCCTACAATATTTGGTATTTATTATTCTCATAATTCTATTTCCCCTTTGTGTTAGTTGTTCGTTTGTTTTTTTTTTCTTTTTGTTTCACTTAATTTCTAACTTACAGTACTATTCCTGATGTGGCAACCTCCCCTGCCGGTCCGGATTTCATCCTTTTTGAAGCCTTTGGGTATCTACTGGGGATCCTGCGACCAGTCTTCGTTGAGAGTATCCTGCGGACGGGCCTTACAAGATGCGTTGTCCACCGATGGGCAAAATTGAACAATTAAGTTCCAATTGCCTTTCGCGAATTTCACCAATCGTTGAATTTAATCGACGAGAGTTGCACTGGTTTTATTTTCGCGTATAACCAACTAACGCGCACGTAGAAGCGTTTTGTTCTATTGTAACACGAGCCGGTCCCTGCTCGGGCGCCAGTTAATTCCAACTTAATTAAATGATGGAAAAAATATTATTTTTTCGGAAGCAAGACTTCCTTTTATTGATGTTAATTTGCAACTGAATAAACTTAAATCAATTCTAGCCCTAGTAACCTGTAGCTTAGCGGCAGCGGCGTTGGCAGCGGCGTCGCTGCTGATGTTGTTGGCCCGTTGGGCAATTCTTCTTGGAATTTTCGGCGGTTGCCAGTCGGCGCGTGGAGGAAATGGCACAGACACCAAGTCAGCATTTTGCTGCACTTTTATTTATTTATTTATTTATATGTGGTCGACAAAACGAGTGTCTTCCAATTATTCAACACATTATAAATACAATTAGAAAAATTAAATGCTAAAAGCCTAGATAGAGAACACAAATTTCAAATAGTATCACCGACCAATGGAGGTTTTTTATTTGCCAGTCCGGCCAGCTGTCCCCCTTTTAACAGCTAATTTTGTCAGTGACGCTATTAGAGCCTACATCTAAAAAGAAGGGTGTAAGTAGGAAAAAGTGTTCTTACGTAAAATTAAAAATAATGTTAATTTGCTATATTATTTAAGAATAAACCATAAATAGGAGAAAAGAAAGGAGGAAGATTGTTAATAAAGTATAGAACTGTATGCTAGATATACAGAGTGTTAAGTAGATTGGATAATGAGATAGTATTGGGAAAGTAATGGGAAATCACCGACCCGGTGGGGGAAAATTTACGGCCTGTCCGGCAAGCCATGCCCCTGCTCATAGCTGGGAATGGTCAGTGACTTCCCGAAGGTATCCTGAACACAACGATTTTATTAGGTGTAGAGAAAGTTCGGTAGAGAAAACGTGATTGTAATTTTTACATAGCACGCGAAAAAGATTGTGCATAGCGTAGTCTGTTGTGCACGTCGATAGGAATAAGGGGCGGTAATTTCTGGTTGGTCTAGCCGGAACAGAGAATTGAAGACGCCCTAACAGAAAAGGAGAATCGATATCGCCAACAACCAACTTATGTAGAAAGACAACACCGAGAATTGTCCTACGGTTGGTTAACGACGGAATATTAAGAAGAAGCAGCCTGCTGGAATAGGATGGCAGCCGAAGATTAGGGTCCCAATTTAAACCTCGTAAGGCAAAAAGCAGAAATTGCTTCTGAACAGATTCAATACGATCCTGGCTATTGTTTTACTGCGGAGACCAGATGCAAGAGCAGTATTCAAGGATAGGGCGAACAAGAGAGATGTACAGAAGTTTCGTTATAAAAGGATCGTTAAACTCTTTAGACCATCGTTTAATGAATCCAAGTACACCTTTTGCCTCATTAACGATGGTATCTATGTGAAGATTGAAACAGAGTTTAGAATCAAAAAGAACACCTAGATCCTTAACTGTTAGTATACGTTGCAATAGGGTATTGTCGATTGTATAACTAACAAGATAAGGTGTAGTACGATTAAATGTCATAAACATACACTTTGAATAATTCAGATGCAATTGATTGGCCGAGCACCAAAGTTGCATAGCGTTCAAATCGTCTTGAAGACGAGAATAATGTAGGGGATTGGTGTATGATAGAATAAGTTTCACGTCGTCCGCATACATGAGTACTCGGGCATGGGATTTAACAGAGGGAAGATCATTTATAAAAAGAGTAAAGAGTAAAGGTCCAAGATGACTACCTTGAGGAGCACCAGAAGTAACGTGAACCTGTTTAGAGGTAGTCAGCCTCAGCATTACTCTTTGGATCCTACCTTTTAAATAAGAACTAATCCAAAGCAAAAGAGACGGAGGAAACCCTATTCGGTCAAGTTTAAAAAGTAAAATGTCATGGTGCACGGAGTCAAACGCCTAACTGAAGTCAGTGTATATGACATCAGTTTGCATTTTCGAAAGGAAAGCATCATTTACCAAGGAAGTAAATTCTAGCAGATTGGTCGTTGTTGACCGATTCTTTACGAATCCATGTTGAACAGGGGAAACAACTGATTTGCAGAAATGCTGCAAATTCGAAGTGATTATTTTTTCAAATAATTTAGGAATAGCGGACAGTTTTGCAATGCCCCTGTAATTTAGTATATCAGACTTTCCACCTTTCTTGTGGAGAGGAATGATATAAGATTCTTTCCAAAGAGATGGAAAGACAGAAGATTCAAGGGATAGATTATAAAGCTTTAGCAATGGATAAACAAGGGAAGACCTACACTCCTTGAGTAGACAACTAGGGATATTGTCAGGCCCAGGAGAGAAAGAAGATTTTAAAGAATTTATAGCTAAAAGGAGAGAGAAATGAGAAATAACAGGGGGAGGTATAGAACTAGAGGAAGTAATAGTATAAGGGTAAGAATTATTATTAGGACAGACTGAAGAGTAAGTTGATTGAAAAAAATTAGCAAATAGGTTAGCAGAATCAGAGTCATTGCTAGCTTTATCGATCCCGAGTGAAAAAGAAGATGGCAAACTTAAAGATTTACGCTTCGAGTTAACAAAATTTTAAAACTGTCTTGGATTTAGGGCAAATTGCCTTTTGCAACGAGTTAGATAATTCTCATAGCATTGAGAATTCAGAAGAAAGAAGTTCGACTTGGCTATGGAATATTTAGCCAAGTCAGTACACGAACCAGACTTTTTAAACTTTTTAAAATATTTAGATTCTATATTTTTTAGATTCGTTAATCTGGGACTAAACCAAGGTGGCTTTTAAGAAGTAGTCGAAGGAATTGACTTGGGAATACACATATCTAAGAGGGAGTCTAGGGTGCTATAAAAAAAGTTAATAGCAGTATTCATGTCAACCGAGTCTTATAGGAAAGACCAATCGGTTGCATAAACAAGCTGATTCAGCAATGAATAATTTCCTTTGCGAAAGCTACGGCGGGGCTTATTGGCTGATGAGCCCGAAATGAGAGGATTACAATTGAACATTGCAACCTCTAAAGTAGGATGATATACAACCTCAGGAAGAGATAAAGGAGGGGACCTAGACACATTAGAAATAAGGTAGTCAATATCAAATACAAGATCAAGTGTTCTATTCAAATGATTAGAAATTGAATTGATTTGAAACAACGAAAGGTCAAGCATGCAATCTATAAAGTCATGCTGTGCTGAGGGCACTAGATAATTTTCGGCAGTGAAAAGTGACCAAGAGATGTTCGGCAAATTAAAATCACCCAACACAATAAATAGGTCATTATCACGCACGTGTGAAGAAACTTCTTTAATACAAGAAATATGTTTCATATAGAAGGAGGAACATAAGAGCATGAAATATAAATATTCCGTGTAGGAAAAGACACCTTGACTGAGACAATCTCAGCGTCAGTAGGCGTACTAAAACACAAAAGTTCTGACTGGAGAGTGGCTTTAACGGCAATTAATACCCCACCACCCCGACTCGGCCGATCATTTCTATGCAAAATAAAATTATTCGAAAAAACCTTAAAATCAGATATGGTTGAGTTTAACCATGTTTCTGAAAATGCGATTATATCCGAATCGAAGGAAGTGCTGGCCGTGAAAAGATTTTTAAGTTTTGAAATAAGACCTCTGACATTCTGATAATGAATAAAGACTTGGTCAGAAGAAGAAGTTAGTTTTTTGGGGCAGAAATGGTACCCTGTATTGAAGGGACTGGAAGGGTGACAGGCTGGTTACGCTTTTTTGGCTTGAACTCGTGGACAATCATATGTTGAGGCCAAAATTTGGGATCACAAATGATTGGGAACATATCATGTGAAACATTTATTTTGAAAGATGATATTTCACGAGGAGTTGAGAAATTAAATTTGGTAATTGACACGCTAGCAGAAGATTTGCTAGCAATATAGGCTGCCAATGACTCAGAGGTGGTGTCAGACGAAAGTCGAGACACAAAAACTTGCCTACGAGGGGCAACAACAGTTAACGTAGGAGCTGAAGGGACTGGAGGGAGTACAGGATTTGGTGGAGCCAAGGAGGCACCATGATTGTTTTTAACAATCTGGGCAAGATTGCGCGCTGGTCTACCTAGCGGCCAGGAGCTGAGGAGGCTGAGGCAGTTTGGCTAACTGGGACAGGTTCAGGTACGGGGTCTAATGGGACTATTACAGAGGATAAAACTGGGGTAATATTTGGGCAGTCGCTCGGAGAAGGCGATAATGACAACATTGGAGATGAATCCAAGTTGCTCGGCAGGGACAACAGAGGCAAAGGTGTCTGGACAGACGGAGAGGGCAACTGCAGAAATTGAGGCTCCAACAGGCGATTGGTTGGAGACTCGAATTTATATTTGCTAAGCAACTCACAACTCGAATCAAAACTACTCGAGAGCTGCTTAGCCACATTATTTAGTTTTAAGAATTGATTTCTCACAGACTTATACATTCTGGAGAAATCAATTTGCTTGTTGATGCATTCTGGGCACGACCAACGCAAGCCGCCGCAGCCCTTCATGGCAATTGCAGCGATCTTGTCGCAATCATGCCCAGTGAGACCTGCACATTTAGCATGCATTATATTCTCACACAGCCAGCAATTAACAAATTGCGGCAATGCAGAATCATCAGCCTGCTTGAACGTGCAAGGTTTCTTACAGCACGACATAATTACTACCAGCGTTAAAAGAATAAGCAAAAGTTGCGAGAGCGCAGAGCAAAACGAAACACGGTACACAAGAATAGAGCAAGTAAATGCTCAAAAAATAACTATTCGTACACAAACAAATTGTTTGGAGCGAAAAGCAACAGCAAGAATTTGCGAGAGCGCGATGCACAAGAAGAAATTTGCAGCAGCGAACATACGTACAAACAAGTGTTTGCACAGGGGAGCACCAAAGCAAAAGAATCAAAACAGGCAATAACAACAATACGGAACTGACGCCCTGTTTAATACATGCAATAATTAACAGACTTACGCTGCACAACAGACAACACTTTGCACAAGTTATAAAAGCTTTTTAAATAAAGCACAAAAAATTCAAAATTTGGAAATAAAAAGCAGGATTTAAGCGCAAAAATAAAAATCTTGGAGCACAAGTAAAACACGTCAATCACTCTCAACTGAGAACTCTCTCTTCTTATGAGCTGTTGCAATGCTTCTTATTGGGACTGTATGAATTTATTTGTTGTTAACTTGTATATCCATATACTTGCACAATCGTTTATTATTGCTTTAGCTACTGTTTTTGCATTTTATCTGTTACTGGTATTATAACTAGATATTTAGTGAGATCACATATTATAGTTACTGCGCACTCGTTGCCATTCTCTGTACGAGGTAATGGACCGATTGTGTCTATTAAAACAGTGTCAAATGTAGTATTTGGAGTATTCGTTAATATCATTGGGGCTTTAGTATGTGTTGTGGTTTTTGCTAATTGGCATTTCACACAAGTTTTCACATACTTTGTAATTGTCTTATTCATTTGGGGCCATAATAGAATTTATAATTTTCAACGCGTAATCCCTGTATGGCCCCCTTCTATCAGATCGTCATGATACTTCGTCAGTATTGCTTATGTGTCACTTTTGTTAGTAGCGCTACTTTTAATGTATTTATATATTTATTACTCATATTTTTTATTCATTTAATGATACAATTTCGAAAATTTGTTTATTTGGTTCCAACTGTAAGTTAATAATTTTATGTATTCCGGCATTCGAATTAAGCCTTTGAAAAAATTGACTTAATTCGAATTTTCAATTGGAGTACAAATCATTAACTGAAAATTGTGAAATGATTCGTTTTCCTCTTTTAAGCAAACAATTTACTTTACCGAATTTTAGTGTCACAAATTTCTTTACGTCGTTATTGCGACTTTATAAACATTGGGCTCTTTTAGATCTTTTTGCAAATTTATTTTGTCATCTGCGCAGATGTTTTCCTGTCTTTTTGATCGTGATTGTACCATTCTTATGTTTCTATTCATTTATATTAATGATTCTATATTTATTATTGAAAGTGCATCTGCAACATGATTGTCTTTCCCCTTGAGATATTCTACTGTGAATTGGTATTCTTCTAAGTCTAGTCTCATTCTTGTTAGCTTTGCAATTGGCGTTTTTATTGAAAATAGGAATGCTAGTGGTCTATGATCTGTTTTTACTAAGAAATTCCTGCCGTAAACATATGGTCTGAGGTGATTTATTGCCCTGTAGTTGATTTATTGCTTTCTCCCTGCGTGACAGCTTTAACGCATATGCAATTGGTAATTGCATACCGTTGTACTCTTGAGATAGCACCGCACCACATGCATGTTAACTTGGAACTGTGGTTATGCATAAATTTTTGCTAAAATCAGTGTATTGCAGTAATGTTGGTTTCATTAGTGCCTTTTTTAGATTAATGCGTCATCGCATTCTTTTGTCCATTCGAATTGGACATTTTTTTTGCACAACGACGTGAACATTGTGAGAAATTGTGAATAAATCGTCCGTAATAATTACAGAATCGTCGTGCACTATCCGCATCGGTAGGGATTGGATAGTTTATTAAAGCATCATACTTTTATCATCCGGAAGGATGGCATGGTCTGTGCATTTATGGCCGAGGAATGTAACCTCATGCATGAGGAATGAACATTTCCCTGGATTTAATTTTAATTTGTATTATCTTCACAAGTCAAAAATATTTGACAAAGTTTTAAACATGTACTGTTCAGAACAGCCAATGACTACTAGGTCATTGGGCGGATCTGTCCACGTTAAGTACTTGTAAGATACTGTTTTATTCTTACGAATCCTAGGTCTTATATACCAACAGAGTGTCTTATTTAAGGCCTGCTGTCAATGCATTATCGGTAGCAGCGGTCATAAACTATTGCTCTTATTTAGGGCATCTTTCTCACCCTTGCTACTTATTATTCTTACATGATATTTCTTAGCGTAGGTCGTTCTTAGATTATTTTGTGAGATATAATTTTACCGAGGGTCAAAGTGAGACTCGGTGTCACGTGTTCTTATGTGAACATTCTGCGGAGGGCCGACAAAGGTGATGCATTTTTTTAGTTATAGTTATTTTTCTTATCAGATATACAATAATTATTACGACTTAAATTAATACAATCATTAATGAAGCATGTCCCGATACGTGGTGGAAGTTTAAACCTTTTAATTTAAGTATGTTTTGGATGCTACTATAGATCTGTAAACACAATTCGATGGTCTGTTTCCTGTTTCCTGTTTGTATTTTGTCGCATTCATCAATTAGGGAGCTAAGTTGTTTATTTATTATGAAGAAACTAATGGATTCCTTATAAACATAATAACTCTCTCCTTTAGAAGTTCGGTCATGTTCTCTATTCGTTGATTCATTTGTTCAAAGTTTCTATTTATGTCCTCTGTTGTCTTTTTTATTATATTTGCTGTTGAGTCGATTACTGACGACTGTTTTTTCTGTAATTCGTTTAAAATGTGTTGATTTTGAAGTAATGTTTTCATGTTTTCTTCCATTATTTCCCCATCGTCGGCGTCCATTATACCAAACAAAATGTGATATAGAGAACCCATAAAATTCAATGTTGAACGCTTTATTTTTCTTATTAAGTTTTTGGTTGTAAATATTTCGTAATTTTCTTCTGATTCCGCAATTTGTCTTTGTGTGCTATTAAGTATTATGTTACACTGAGCTTCAAACCCATGGAGTTTCTAACAAACCACTCTCATTTTTTGCACTACCTTGCTTCCTCTATGCAGCATTTCAAAATATGGTTTCATGTCGTAAAATATGACCAGATCCCTCGAGGATGCCACTATCTATATCTCACCCATTGGATCTAGATACCTTGCTGAGCAGTTTTTTTTTGTTTTGTTTATTGTATCGGATCAAAAATAGCATAAATTTTTATTACAACACAGTTGGCTTAGGTGATGTAAGGCTGCATCGCCACGTGGGTAGTCGGTAGACTCTGGGGCGTCTCCTATACGTGGTTGCCCTCCCCTGAACCCAAATTGGTGATCAGGAAGGATGGCCATGTGATCCATAAGCCTTGCAAGTCGGGCGACAATTAGTTTTTCCCAGACTTTCGACAAGGAAGGCAGGAGACTGACCGGCCGATATGACTTAGGGTCATATTCCGGCTTGCCCGACTTATGGATCAAATGGATCCTCGATAACTTTCACTGGGCAGGGAAGTGTTACGTCCTTAATATGGCGTTGCAGATCAACGTTATAAAAAGGAGCGCGCGCACTGGCAATGCGGGCGATGTGGCCCGGAGCTTTATCGGAATCGGAGTCTCCGACGCTCGGGTAGTCTCCTCGAGCTCTTCTGGAGAAGCCGAGTTGAAAGTTAAAAACCGTTAGTTTAGGTGGCTGGAAAAGGTGTCAGATTGTTTTCTAGTTCTAGTTTCTGACAGCAGAATTATTCCGATGGCGTGTCAAGTACATTACCTGAAATGCCCTTGGCATTCCAGATAAGCACCTTCAGTGGTGTGTTCATTTGGATAGCAACGAGGTTAAAAGGGTAAGGATTTGCTGTTGCATACCCAAAACCTGCTGTAGCATTTCTGCCGTCCTCTCGATAGCTCGACTCATATCCTTGATAGCATAGGAAAGTCCTTCCCCGTTTCCAGATGTCTGTTGTTGCTGTTGTTGCGCAGTCAGCCTCTCCTGTTGCTGTTCTCTCAACAGTCTATGTAGCCTAGCTTACGCTGGTTCTTCTCGCTGGTTAGAGCTCGGTGCGTTGTTCTCTGTGCTGAAAGCAGCTAGTCCTCTTCTGGTGGCAGCGGCGTGTGAAAGCCCTTCTACTTGTTCAGTAGGTGCTGTACGGGGAAAGTCAACAGTTGTAGGCACTGGAACTTTATTGCTGCGGCTTCGGTTAGCTTGATTCGGTGGGAGATTTTTCATTTTGGCAGGCTTTGGGGCCCCCACACGCTTTGTATATTTGGAGAATCTCTCGCAGCCCTCATAGTTGTCAGGGTGGTTACCACCGCAGTGGGCGCATGTTGCCGGAACTGATTCGGGCCGTGTGCAATCAGCAGAGCGATGATTGAGCCCGCATTTAACGTATTTTTGTTGTTTTCTACAGTATGTGGTCGTGTGCCCGTACTGACATTTATGGCATTGCACCACATCCTGGCTTCTTCAAGCAGTCTCAACTTTGACCACCTGCTTGCACCGCTTCCTGATGGTAAGAGCCTCCTTGTTGTTGGCCGTCGGCTGCAAGATAGCCTTGGTAGCCTTGGTAGCTTTGCTGCTCGGATTGTGTGGAGAGTGAGTGTGGAATGGTGGAGGCCTTTGATTACTATACGGTAGGGCTTCTCCTCCTGCAGCTGGTATTAGTAGAACTCAATTTTATGTTCTTCCAGTTTCTGTATGATGGCCCTTTATGTGGACACATGATTCGCTAGGAGTCGCGTGGTCCTACCTAGGTTGGATTTGTTGGTCAAGCTATCCAGGTCGACTGCAAGCACGTCCGTTCACTTCGAACACCAAAAAGTGTCTGAGAAGATATCTATTTGTTCTATTATCCATTTTCTTTCTTATTCCCTTAATGGGGTTGTGTTTGAAACTTGGCAGAACAGCATGAGTATTATCATCAATCCTAAACTTTGAGATTTTACATCTCTTAGAGCTTCTCCTTTCCTCCTCATTATATTTCTGCTAATATTCATTTTTGTCCTGTGCCTGTATGCCAATAAGCGGGCACATCTTTGTAATTGGTCTTGTGGTAAATCCATCCTGTAATTTTACTTTTACTACCGTGACTTTGTTATCTTTTCCCCTATGTACTACTTTGTCCAAGGGCCATCTTGTTGGATGACAGTTTTCGTCTTTCATTATTACTATTTTTCCTTCTTGTATATCCCGTGTTTCTTTTTTCCACTTACTTCTTTTTTGTAGGGTATACAAATTATCTTCTTTCCATTTTGACCAAAACTCTTTCTTCATTCTTTGAATCAGTTTCCATCTGTCTAAGTTGCCTGTTCTATTCTGTGTCTCTGATCTAATGTTAGTCTTCCAATTAGAAAATTACCTGCTGTCAACACTTTGTTATCGTCAATGTCTTCTCCGTATGTGTACAATGGTCGTGAAATTGATACTACTTCAATTTGACACAACATTGTTGATATTTCTTCTAATGTTAGATTGTTGTCGCCTATTACCCTTTTTATGTGATATTTTACCGACTTGACTCCGGCCTCCCAAATACCTCCGAAGTGAGGTCCTGCCGGCGGGATAAAATGCCACTAGATTTTTTTATTTTCTAGTATAGGGGCAATCTCATTATTACTTTTGATCGCTTTTAGAAAATCTTGATCTAGCTTCCTTGACGCACGCTATGAAATTAGTTCTACTGTCGGAGTATATGTGAGCACATTTTCCGCGTCTTGCTATAAATCTTCTTAGTGCTGCTAAAAATGCATCTGATGTTAAATCACTAACTACTTCTAGGTGAATTGCTTTTGTGGCCATACATACGAATACTGCTATATACACCTTATATGTTTTCTGTCCCCGAGTTTTTGAGCACCTAATGTTATGTGGTCCTACATAGTCTACTCCTGTATTTAAGAACAGAAAGGATTCTGTTGTTCTATACTTCGGGAGATTTCCCATTGTCTGCCTGTATCTAGTACATTTAACACATTCATCCAAATATTTCTATAAGGAGTTTCTTAATCCGATTATCCAGTATTTTTTCTGGAAATGATTTATCATTAGGTCAATTCCACCATGTAATGTATCTCTATGTGCTTTTCTTATTATTAGAGAAGCTATGTGACCTTTGTCTAAAATTATTGGATGTTTGATATCGAAATCTGCATTTGATTTTTGAAGTCTACCTCCGACTCTTAATATCCCATTTTGATCTAAAAATGGGCTTAGTCCTAGTATTTTACTCTTTGTTTCAATTTCTTTTTTCTGACGTAGACAATTTTTTTCTGTGATTAATTGTTTTTTATGTTCTTGTTCGAGTAACATTATATTTGATTTTCTGAGTTCCCTAACAGTTAGATGGGATGGAAACGCATCCTTTGTAATTTTAATTGTAATAAATCTTAGTTTAAAAGCTTTTATCTTTTCTAATTTTTGTAAGTAAAAATAGCTTTGAATTAATTCTTGTTTAATCCTACTTCCGAAGTTTAATAATATTGTATTGACAGCGGGCACATCTTTGTAATTGGTCTTGTGGTACATCCATCCTGTAATTTTACTTTTACTACCGTGACTTTGTTGTTTTCGTCTTTCATTATTACTATTTGTCCCTCTTGTATATCCTTTTTTCCACTTACTTCTTTTTTGTAGGGAATAAAAATAATCTTCTTTCTTCATTCTTTGAATCAGTTTCCATCTGTCTAAGTTGCCTGTTCTATTCTGTGTCTCTGATCTAATGTTGGTCTTCCAATTAGCAAATGACCTGCTGTCAACACTTTGTTATCGTCAATGTCTTCTCCGTATGTGTACAATGGTCGTGAAATTGATACTACTTCAATTTGACACAACATTGTTGATATTTCTTCTAATGTTAGATTGTTGTCGCCTATTACCCTTTTTATGTGATATTTTACCGACTTGACTCCGGCCTCCCAAATACCTCCGAAGTGAGGTCCTGCCGGCGGGATAAAATGCCACTAGATTTTTTCATTTTCTAGTATAGGGGCAATCTCATTATTACTTTTGATCGCTTTTAGAAAATCTTGATCTAGCTTTCTTGACGCACGCTATGAAATTAGTTCTATTGTCGGAGTATATGTGAGCACATTTTCCGCGTCTTGCTATAAATCTTCTTAGTGCTGCTAAAAATGCATCTGATGTTAAATCACTAACTACTTCTAGGTGAATTGCTTTTGTGGCCATACATACGAATACTGCTATATACACCTTATATGTTTTCTGTCCCCGAGTTTTTGAGCACCTAATGTTATGTGGTCTTGCATAGTCTACTCCTGTATTTAAGAACAGAAAGGATGCTGTTGTCCTATACTTCGGGAGATTTCCCATTATCTGCCTGTATCCAGTACATTTAACACATTCATTCAAATGTTTCTTTAAGGAGTTTCTTAATCCGATTATCCAGTATTTTTTCTGGATATCATTTCTCATTAGGTCAATTCCACCATGTAATGTATCTTTATGTGCTTTTCTTATTATTAGAGAAGCTATGTGACCTTTGTCTAAAATTATTGGATGTTTGATATCGAAATCTGCATTTGATTTTTGAAGTCTACCTCCGACTCTTAATATCCCATTTTGATCTAAAAATGGGCTTAGTCCTAGTATTTTACTCTTTGTTTCAATTTCTTTTTTCTGACGTAGACAATTTTTTTCAGTGATAAGTTGTTTTTTATGTTCTTGTTCGAGTAACATTATATTTGATTTTCTGAGTTCCATAACTGTTAGATGGGATGGAAACGCATCCTTTGTAATTTTAATTGTAATAAATCTTAGTTTAAAAGCTTTTATCTTTTCTAATTTTTGTAAGTAAAAATAGCTTTGAATTAATTCTTGTTTAATCATACTTTCGAAGTTTAATAATATTGTATTGACTATTATCATATCTTCGGTCGTCTGTCTTTTGGCCAGTTTTCTTTAGACTTTGATAGCCAGAGGGCCAGAGTCCTTTTCACCAAACTTGGCACTCTATTAATTTACTTGGACAAACTCCCCTTGAAGCCACATCTGCTGGATTCTCTTCTGATTTTACATGACCCCAATTTATATTTGTACTTTTATTTCTTCAGTTCTTTTTCTTTTGAACTTGTTCTTATTTGTAGTGTTTTTTATCCTAACGTAATTGTAGAATCACTCCATGCATATTCCCATTGTTATTGATTCATTTATTATACCCTTGCAGAGGGTATTATAATTTTGTCGTGAAATGTGTAACGCATAGAAGGAGACATCTCCGACCCCATAAAGTATATATATTCTTGATCAGTATCAACAGCCGAGTTGATATAGCCATGTCCGTCTGTCCGTCTGTCCGTCTGTCCGTCTGTCCGTCTGTCTGTTTCTATGCGAACTAGTCTCTCAGTTTTAAAGCTATCTTTATGAAACTTTGCAGAAGTCCCTCTTTCTGTTGCACGCAGCTCATATGTCAAAACCAGCTGGATCGGACCACTATATCATATAGCTGCCATAGGAACGATCGGTCGAAAAGTAGGTTCTTGTATGAAAAACATTTTTGTTTATAAAGTTATCTTTACTAAACTTGGTATTTATTAGTTTTACTACGTTCCCCATATATATGCAAAATCCTATTAAGATCGGACAACTATATCATATAGCTGCCATAGGAACGATCGGTCGAAATTAAGTTGTATGGAAAACTTTTTTGTTTTTCTAGATATCTTAACTATTCTCGGTTAATTAACTGTAATTGACTATTTTCCCTGTGCTTCTTAGATACGTGCAAAGCACTATGAGCATTATGAAATGGTTGGGTCTGCAAGGGTATTAAATCTTCGGCGTGCCGAAGATAGCCTTTCCTCCTCGTTCTTTTCATTAATTTTGCTAACAGATGTGCTGCGCATAATTCTAATTTCGGTATGGTTTTTCTATTTTAATGGGTTTACCTTACTCTTGCTGGCTATTATCGTGACTGAATAACTTACTTTTGCATATAACACTGCTGCGTATGCTTTCTTTGATGCATCCGCGAATCCATGCAGCTGTATTTCAAGCTTCATGCTGGTTTGTAACCATCTTAGGAATCTTATGTCTTCTAATATTGCTAAGTTTTTTTCTATACTGTTCCCATTCAATTGCATCTTCTATGCTCAGTTTGTCATCCCAATCTTTATTTATTAACCATAATTTTTGCATGAATAATTTTCCTATAAATGTAACCGGGGCTAGACAACCTAATGGATCATAAATTTTTACAAGCGTGGATAATACTTGTCTTTTGCTTATGTCTTTCTAGGGTTCCCACTGTAACCCCAATGTTTTAATAGACTCATATTCTTCAATAGCTATTTTTGTATTTTTTTTTCCTCAATATCTTCTACATATTCTATAATCTATTGTTTATTTGCAATCCATTTTCTTAAATTAAAACTCAAGAAATTTCTTGTATTTCCTTCTGACAATCTTGTGTGGTGTAATAGTTAAAAGATTGGGATTTGTGTTGTTTTGGTTACTTCGACACGTCCGGTCGAATTCAAGTTTATTTCCATAATGAATCGTACAGTTGTTCTTATAAACTGACTTAGCAAGGCTGCACGTTGCTACGCTGCGAAGCATATAAGTGTGTCTTTATGTAAAGCAACGGAAACGTTGCTGCTGGACAGAGAGTTATATGCACATAGTACCTTATGTATACGGTCAAAGCCTGACAGTTATGCTGACTAGGCTCTGGCCGTTGCCCGCTACATTCAAATGCGATCATATTGTTGCACTTGAAATGTGTTGGGTACTTCAGTTTTGTTTACGTCAACGACAAAGTGTCGTTGTTTGGTTTATGATTATGCAATTATGTATTGCTGTTAAATTATTGCTAGGTACAGTGTACCCTCGATACGTGGGCATATAACATCTTCCTCCTTTTGAAAAATAACGTAACCTAGTGAAGTTTTTTTTTTTTTACTTAAATTTTATTGTGCGTATAATAATAAAACCAATTTTTTTGGTTTTTTTTCCTCATAAAAGTTTTTATATATATTTGTGTGTTTTGTATATTTTCATATACATATATATATATATATATATATATATATATATATATATATATATATATATATATATATATATATATATTGAAATTTTTTATGAATATAACAATTTTAATCCATCCTTGTGAACTGTTTGTTTCTTATTTCTTTTATCCGAGATTATTATGTTATCTCTTTCTTCTATACTTTCTACCTTACAGGGCCCCGTGTATTCATTTTTTAATAAGACCTTATCTCCTATTGATATATTTATGTTTTTGATTTTAAAATCATATAATTCCGTATTTTTTTTCTTATGTTCTTCTAACATAATTCTAGCTCTTTTGTATGCTACTTCTAATTTATATTTACTTTCTTTTGCATAAATTTTGCTTATACTATTAAATTGTTTTTGGGGGTCGTGTTGAAACAAAAAACGAAATATTGAAGCCATACGTCCCAATCAGTTTTATCAACCGATGTATAAGAGCGTATGAATTCATTGAAAGTTCTATGACTTCTTTCGATTGTTCCAACTGTCTGGTGATGATGTGCAGTAGATGTTATATTTTTAATTTTTAGATATTTGCACAAGTCATTTATGATTGAATTCTTATATTCTGTTCCCATGTCCGTAATGAACGTCTTCATTGGACCGTATTTAAGAATAAAAGATTCAAATATAGTTTTAGCGACAGAGTTTGCAAGAGTTCGCAACTGGTATAGCAATTAGATATTTAGTTAAGTCACATATTAGCGTGACTGCATATTCGTTGCCATTTTCTGATTTTGGTAGTGGACTAATAGTGTCCACTATCACTCTGTCGAAAGCATTTATAGGTGTATCAGTTATTGTTTATGGGGTGTTATTGTGCTTAGCTGTTTTTGCTTTTTGGCATTTTTGACATTTTCGTATGTACTCAGTTATATCCCGAGTCATACCCTTCCAAAAATAATGTCTTTTGACCTTGGCCAAGGTTTTTGTAATGCCTGTGTGACCTCCTTGCATAGGATCGTCATGGTATGTAGACAAAATAGCTTCTTTTTCTTGTTCATTTAATAATTGGGTCACCGGGTTGAGTAGCACTACTCTTAATGTTTTCAATATTTTATTGCTTATTTTCTTGAAATTATCAATTGAAACATGAAACATGAAACATCAAAGATACTTATTTTCCCACGGTCCCTTTTTGAGTAGGCTGATATTATCTATACCGGCTTGCGTTTCATGCCTTTAGAAAAACTGTCCTAAGTCAAGAGTTCCATTAGTATATAAATCGCAAACATCAATTCTTGCTGTAATTTTCTTACCATGTTAAAAGAAACATAGCATATTTTTTACAAACAAGGTCACTACTTTAAGTACTTCGTCAATCTTGATGACTTAATATAAGTTGGGCTTTGAAGCTTCTTCTGTAGATTGCCTAGGCAATTCTACTTTTTTTATTTCCTGCGCAGGATTTTGTCTACTTTGGTATCTTGTAGTGACTTTCTTGACATTCCCAGCTATGTTTTGTAGTTCTTTGATGGTTATTCTTGCTAATGCCTCAGCTACATGATTATCTTTTCCCTTTAGCTACTCTACCGTAAAATTATATTCCTCTAACTCATGCCTCATACGTGTTAATTTAGAACTTGAATTGACCATTGAAAATAAATATATAAGTGGTCTATGATCTGTTTTGACAGTGAAATGTCTACCATAAATATATAGTGTCAGAAATGTGTTATTTCCCAATGAATTGCTGATAATTCTTGTTAAGTTGTGCTCTTGTTACTTTCTTCCTTGGTGAATGATTTGGATGCGTATGCAACTGGAAGTTGGAGTCCGTTGTGGTTTTGAGTTAAAACCGCTCCACACGCTTGCTTACTCGCATCCGTTATTATACAAAATTCTTTTCTGAAGTCTGCGTATTGTAACAGAGTCGGTTTAATAAGTTGAGATTTTAAGTATAAAAACGCATTGTGACAATCATCCGTTCACTCAAATGGAACATTCTTTTTATTTAGTCTAGTTATGTGCCGTGTATTATCGGCGAGGTTTTTAATAAATCGTCTACAATAATTGCAAAATGCAACAAAACGTCTAGCGCTGTCCGCATCATGTGGGACTGGGTAAATTTGAATAACGTCGTATTTCTTGTCGTCTGGTAAGATTTCTTTGTCTGTGCATTTGTGTCCCAGAAAAGTGACTTCATGCATAAAAATAAGCATTTTTCAGGATGTAGGTTTAAGTTGTATTTCCTGCATTTGTTAAAAACATCAGTTAGGTTTTTAACCATATGCTTTTCGGAACAACCAAATACTATTAGTTCATCCATATAAAGGAATGTTTGCGATGGTTCAAGTCCAGAGAATGCTATAGTCATCATTCTCTGAAATGAATTCGGCGCTATTTTTAAACCAAATGGTAATCGCGTGAAGCGATAGGAGCCATTGCTCATCGAAAAAAACGTTATATCTATTGAATTATTGTCAAGTTCAATTTGGTGAAAACCTGACATTAAGTCAAGGCATGAAAAATATTTCGCTCTACCTAGTTGATCTGGAATGTCATCAGTTCTAGGTAGTGGGAACTTATCAGCTGGCTGCTTTTTGTTGATTACGATAGTCAATTACCAATCGCAATTTTTTATATTGGATTCAGAATGAGATTTCTTTGAGACTAATAAAAGTGGGCTATTATATTCTGACACAGATGGTTCGACAATTTTGTCGCCAATTAGTTTTTGCACTTGGGCTTGGATTTTTTCTTTTTGGCTTTGAGGACTTCTGTAATTTTTTATGTAGACTGGTTCATCGTCTTTCAATCTTAGCTTTTGTTTATAAAAATTAATCGTTGAAATGGATTCGGTTTCTAGTCCAAATATATCTGTAAAATCAGTGTAAAATCATAATTCAGTTAATTTTGCTTTAAACTGTGGTGGAAAATTTTTGGATAATCGAGACATAACTTCTTCTTTTCTACTTCCATTGTTTGTTTGAACCACATCGTAGTTCGAAAGTGATTCATAATTTAGATTATTTATACTAATTAGTTGATCAGTACTGGTTGTGTTCAGTAGTCGGACAAATGCGTTTCGTGTGGTTGCAACGGTGTTTGCAACATAAATACCAGTTTGAATTTCCTGGTTTGGAATTAGTACACTATCTTCACTTGAAGATAGTTCGATTTTTCGGACAACTTGTGATCTTGCTGGTACAAGTATTGTATTATTACCAGAATTATGTGTTATTGGAACATGAATCGGAAAGTTTAGATTATTGGGTCTGATTATAAGCCAATCTTCTGTCGGCTTGAAATCTAATTGGCAATTGAATTTTTTAATAAAGTCAATGCCTATTATTACATCACATAGTATTGCAAATTGCAAGTCTACTATATGAAAGCTGTGTTGAATTATGTATTAATCTGTCTGTATCTCGATAGAGGTTAATTCTTTGGAGCGCTTGGCTTATCCCTTGAATATTAATTCTATTATCTATTTGAATGAAAGATGTCGGAATTTTCTTTTAATATAGAAATATCCGAACAAGTGTCTATTAAAAAGATAAATTTTTTCCCTGTTTCTACATGGTTAAATGATACGAATATATTTAAGCTAAGATTGATAGTACGAACCTTTTTGATTTTTACTGTTGTGTATCTAAAGGTTGTTCGGAGTTTACCGAAGTATTTTGGGCTACTCTTACATTGTTACGGTTGTTGTTTTTATTATTGTTATTGCTATTGTATCAGTTAGAATTGGTAGAATTGTTTCTGTTATAGTTGCCACGTCCTCTATAGCTATTAATGTGGTTCTGGTTGTTCTTATTCCTATTATGGTTATAATTGTTATTATAATGTGCATTTCCTCTACCACGATAATTACCTCTATAGTTATTACCGCGGTAGGCATTACCTCTCTTGGAAAACAATACTGTATTTACATCACCGGTAATTCTCGTACTTGTAAGAATGTATGCGCTTATAGCTGCATCCATTGTGGAGCACGCCGGCAGACCAAACTTATCCACCTTGCGCCAGTATTAAAACGGCAATAAAAGCTCGGAGTGACTTTTCAGCTCTGTATCAGTTTATTACTCTATTACTCTATGGCATAGAGCCATTGAGTAATAAAGAGACAGAGCTGAATACTCACTTTTTTTAGCGTTTGAAAAATCCCGAGTGGTAGATCGGGCTGGTCCGCAAACCCAAAATCCCTTGAGTAATAAAGAGACAGAGGAGGCTTTTGGATCAAAAGCTCTTTTTCGAAACACTTCACGAGCGTTAGCGAGGTTGCAAACACAACACCCGGCTGTCTACAGCTGCATTGCCCAAAAATCAAAGACAACTTCAGAACATTTCCCATATGAACCAACAACAACCATAATCAAAACAAACGATTCGACAATGAAAAAAGCACACCCCAAATTCTGTCCCTGATATCCCTTTTTGGTTTGAAGCTACGGCCTATGATCTAAGCTTCTACACTCTTCTAACTCATTGTTGTGGTTTCTAAGCACTGCTATGCCTTTAACTCGCAAAGTTATGTCTTCTTCTTCTCCACTCGCTTTCAACTTGCAAACAGCCTGGCAGATTTTATAATTTTTCATTTTGCGATCAGCAAGGCAAATGCATTTATTATTATAAAAGACCCTATTAATATATTACTTTAATGTACGTTATAAAGATAGAAATATATTCTAAGCATCACAAGAAATGAAATTCTTTAAAAAGTGACGTCATAGTATATGATGTTGACGCGCCGTATGCGTAACCCTTTGATTTGAATGGCATGGCATTCAAATTTTCTACCTACTTGCGCCGAGACTCGGCTATGCAACAACAACATTAGAACCCAAATGGTGTTGTTGTTGTTTCTACACGCCGCCTTGTTGGAACGACAGAGAACCAGCAACAAACACAGTGGCATTATTTGTCCCTTTTCTTTGCACTGAGTTTTCTATGTCCTCATCATCGCGCAGAAACTTTTGAAGAACAAGACGGGCGACGAAAAAAAAATGGGTTTTCGTGCGCACTGTTGTTGCTTTGCGAGTGATTTGTTGTTGCTTCCTATAGTAAATGAGCTTTATTTTTGAGTTTGATTTTGCGTTTGCGGACCAGCCCGAACTACCTCTCGGGATTTTTAAAACTGTAAAAAAAGCTCGGAGTGAGTCTTCAGCTCTGTCTCTTTATTACTCAATGCCCAAAATCAAACTCAAAAATAAAGCTCATTTACTATAGAAGGAACAACAAATCACTCGCAAAACAACAACAGTGCGCACGAAAACCCATTTTTTTTTCGTCGTCCGTCTTGATCTTCAAAAGATTCTGCGCGATGATGAGGACATAGGAAACTCAGTGCAAAGAAAAGGGACAAATAATGCCACTGTGTTTCTTGCTGTTTTCTCCGTCGTTCCAACAAGGCGGCGCGTAGAAACAACAACAACACTATTTGGGTTCTAATGTTGTTGTTTGAAAGCCGAGTCTCGGCACAAGTAGTTAGAAAATTTGAATGCCTTGCATTTAAATCAAAGGGTTAGGCATACGGCGCGTCAACATCATATACTATGACGTCACAGTTTAAAGAATTTCATTTCTTGTGATGCTTAGAATATAATTCTATCTATATTACGTACATTAAAGTAATATATTAATAGGGTCTTTTATAATAATAAATGCATTTGGCTTGCTGATCGCAAAATGAAAAATTATAAAATCTGCCAGGCTGCTTCCAAGTTGAAAGCGAGTGGAGAAGAAGAAGACATAACTTTGCGAATTAAAGGCATACCAGTGCTTAGAAACCACATCAATGAGTTAGAAGAGTGTAGAAGCTTAGATCATAGGCTGTAGCTTCAAACCAAAAAGGGATATCAGGGACAGAATTTGGGGTGTGCTTTTTTCATTGTCGAATCGTTTGTTTTGATTATGGTTGTTGTTGGTTCATATGGGAAATGTTCTGAAGTTGTCTTTGATTTTTGGGCAACGGCTGAAGTAGCTGTAGACAGCCGGGTGTTGTGTTTGCAATTTGTCATTGAGTAATACTCAATTGTGTTTTCAACCTCGCTAACGCTCGTGAAGTGTTTTGAAAAAGAGCTTTTGATCCAAAAGCCTCCTCTGTCTCTTTATTACTCAATGAATATCATGTTAGTTACCAGCGCCATCTATGATCAGATGTGTTGATATTTGATTTGTTCTTCTTATGTACAAAATAAACTGTAATGAAATCGAATTAAATGTAATTTAAATACATAAAGTTTATAAAAACTATCAAATTAATTTATTAATCTTAGTACTGTTAAATAGAATTCAGTGAATCTTAAAAAAGTCGAGGTTACTATGAAATCGATTCACTTTTAGGATAAAAATAAATTAAGTTAAATGCCTTTTTAGGATAGTTGCCTCCAATGTCTGTGCAAAGTACTCGAGGCAGCTAATTAAATTATACTGTATCAAATTTCAAAAAAGCAAGCTGCATAGTAGCATTTTGTTTTTCTACCTAGAGTTGATGATATTCTAGATCAACTAGGTAGAGCGAAATATTTTTCATGCCTTGACTTAAAGTCAGGTTTTCACCAAATTGAACTTGACAATAATTCAATAGATACAACGTCTTTTTCGACGAGCAATGGCTCCTATCGCTTCACGCGATTACCATTTGGTTTAAAAATAGCGCCGAATTCATTTCTGAGAATGATGACTATAGCATTCTCTGGACTTGAACCTTCGCAAGCATTCCTTTATATGGATGACCTAATAGTAATTGGTTGTACCGAAAAGCATATGGTTAAAAACCTAACTGATGTTTTTGACAAATGCAGGAAATACAACTTAAACCTACATCCTGAAAAATGCTTATTTTTTATGAATGAAGTCACATTTCTGGGACACAAATGCACAGACAAAGGAATCTTACCAGACGACAAGAAATACGACGGCATTCAAAATTACCCAGTCCCACATGATGCGGACAGAGCTAGACGTTTTGTTGCATTTTGCAATTATTGTAGACGATTTATTAAAAACCTCGCCGATAATACACGGCACATAACTAGACTAAATAAAAAGAATGTTCCATTTGAGTGAACGGATGATTGTCACAATGCGTTTTTATACTTAAAATCTCAACTTATTAAACCGACTCTTTTACAATACGCAGACTTCAGAAAAGAATTTTGTATAATAACGGATGCGAGTAAGCAAGCGTGTGGAGCGGTTTTAACTCAAAACCACAACGGACTCCAACTTCCAGTTGCATACGCATCCAAATCATTCACCAAGGAAGAAAGTAACAAGAGCACAACTTAACAAGAATTATCAGCAATTCATTGGGCAATAACACATTTCTGACACTATATATTTATGGTAGACATTTCACTGTCAAAACAGATCATAGACCACTTATATATTTATTTTCAATGGTTAATCCAAGTTCTAAATTAACACGTATGAGGCTTGAGTTAGAGGAATATAATTTTACGGTAGAGTAACTAAAGGGTAAACATAATTATGTAGGTGATGCGTTATCAAGAATAAACATTAGAGAATTAAAAGAGGCTGCATCGTCACGTGGGTAGTGGGTAGTGGGAGACTCTCGGGCGTCTCCTATGTCGTAGTTGCCCTCCTCTGAACCCAAATTGGTCATCAGGATGGATGGCCATGTGATCCAGAAGCCTTGCTAGTCGGGCGACAATCAGTTTTTCCCAGACCTTCGACATGGAACTCAGGAGACTGATCGGCCGATATGACTCAATGTCATCCTCGCTAACTTCCACTGGGCAGAGAAGTGTTGCGTCCTCAATATGGCGTTGAAGATCAACGTTATAAAAAGGAGCGCGCGCATTGAGAGGGCCTTTAGGGTGTTGTGGCATATTCCGTCATAGCCGGAGCTTTAGTCCTAGGAAGGACTTTGAGGACGTTGATTACCTCCTCCATGTGGAAGGGACCGATAGGTGGTGACATCTGAAGCGGAGTCTCCAACGCTCGGGTAGTCTCATCGCGCTCTTCTGGGGAGGCCGAATCGAATGGTGAAACCCGTTCCTCCAGGTGGCTGGCGAAGGTGTCAGCTTGCTCTTCGTCTGTAAGGCAGTATTTACCATTGTGGCGGAGAAGGGGAACAGTTTAGGGTAAGGGTAAAGGGTTGGCGCTTCAAATTTTGCTCGCCAAAGCGAGTATCCTGAGTGATGGCTGTAGTCCACGTTTACAGCATCAGTGGAGGCATCACTTTCACAGTCGAATATTGCGGGAAGTGAACTAAGTAACTCCAGACGGGGACAGCACAGCTGCAACTAGCTGAGTGATTTTGAGTCCAGTGTACGAGGAACGCCTCGAAGCTAAAGATTTTGGGGAAAGTTGGACCACTGCTTCTAGTTTCTGACAGCATAATTATTCCGATGGTGTGGTTTTGTACTAGGGTCCCAAGCTCTAGTACATTAGCTTTAGTAGATAAGCACCTTCAGTGGTGTGTTCATTTGGTTAGCAACGCGGTTAAAAGGGTAAGGATTTGCTGTTGCATACCCAAAACCTGCTGTTGCATTTCTGCCATCCTCTCGATAGCTCGGCTCATGTCCTTGATGGCAGATCCCCGATTCCAGATGTCTGCTGTTGTTGAGCAGTCAGCCTCTCCTGTTGCTCTTCCCTCAGCAGTCTACGTAGCCTAGCTTGCGCTGGTCCTTCTGAACTGGGCTCGTTGTTCTCTTCGCTGAATGCAGCTAGTATGCGGAAGTCAACAGATGTAGGCCCTGGACCTTTATTGCTGCGGCTTCGGTTCGCTCGAATCATAGCCCTTATAGTTGGCAGGGGGCGCACCGCAGTGGGCGCATGTTGCCGGAACTGAGTCGGGCCGTGTGCAATCAGCAGAGCGGTGATTGATCCCGCATTTAACGCATTTGTGGCATACAGCATACAGTATGTGGCATTGCACCACGTCCTGGCTTCTTCGAGAAGTCTCAACCTTGACCACCTGCTAGCACAGCTTCCTGATGGTAAGAGCCTCCTTGTTGTTGGCCGTTGGCTGCAAGTAAATGAAGTGAATAACCATGGGCTCCTTGCTGTCTTTGCTTCTCGGATTGTTTACGTGGAGCACGGTATGGCCCTGGCTTCGTAGGTCGTCGATGAGCTCTCGGTTGAGTGTGGAGTGGTGGAGGCCTTTGATTACTATGCGGTAGGGCTTCTCCTCCTGCAGCTGGTATGAGTAGAACTCAATTTTATGTTCTTCCAGTTGCTGAATGATGGCCCTGTACATTATAATTTGCTTAGCTGCCTCGACACTTAGCTGCATCGGTAAGATAGCTGCCTGAAATTTTCTTTTCACTGTAATATGGGCTAATTTTGTAAGAAATTAATTACGTTAAATGCATCAATAACAACATTATGTAAGTTAACTGTGCCGTCTATGATCAGATGTGCTGATTTTTGATTTGTTTTTCTTATGTACACAATAAACTGTATTGAAATTGAATTAAATGTAATTTAAATGCATAAAGTTAATTAAAAGTACCAAATTAATCTATTAATCTTAGTATTGTTAAATAGAAATCGATTCACTTTTAGGAAAACAAATAAATTAAGTCAGGCTATCCAGGTCCACTACCTCGGATAGTATGAGCTACACGTCGTTGAATTCTTCGATACCATTTAGGACAATGGGGGATGGCTTCTTTCCTAAAGTTGGGGCAATGCTGTTGGCCGTTTTTTAGGGCACGGAAGAGCTGGGCGACATGAGCGACAGCGTTGATCTGGCTGCCGCCCCAACCTGAGGAGTCGCTGAGGCAGGCAAGCTCCCTTCTTGGGCTGAGCTTATCTACTCAACCTCAGATTAGTCAGTCTCCATGTCTTCGGCGTTATCGGGTGGTGCCAAGAGAGCATATCTATTGGACTGGACTGGTGTCAGTCTTGTTCTGTTTTCGGTGAGTGATAGGTGGAGATCGGCTGTCTAAGACCTTGCGCTTTTCGTTTTTTTTTCGCCTGTGATTGAATCAGTCGAGCCACGGCTGCGGCGGGTGAATTGGGTTTGACGATATCCATTATACGCACTAGGGCGTCAATTGGGTTTCTTTTTACACTAGAATCAGTATGTGGGCTGCTGCCAGGGTCATCGGAGTCTATTAAAGGGTAGGAAGTTAAAACTGAAGTACTTCTTGCAGACATCAGGACGGAGAATTTATTAGCAGCTGTTGTTATGCACCTGTTAAGCATTGTGCTGCTCAGCGGCGTAGCGGCATCAGCATTTAGTTGGCCTTCCTTGTTAGTTCTAGTCGACCCCTTGTTACTCATTGTGGGTGCGTTGCTGTTCTCAGCACTCACTGCAATGGTGGCGCAGACGACTTGCTCAATTTTTTGACCACCTTATTTTTCAGTTTGATTTTATTTCGTTTCACTTAAAACAAAATGCTTTGTCAGTAAGTAGTTTTGTTTCAATTTTTGCTATTCTTGGCTTTTTTTCTGTTTGTTATTCGGTCCCAATACTCGATGCGTTGCGATTTTTGTGCGAGATTGCAAAAGCCGCGTTTGGCCGTTTGGGCGTGCACTCGAATTTAAATTTTTAATTTTATTCCGCGAGCACGTCCGTTCACTTCGAACACCAAAAAGTGTCTCAGAGCGCAATGATACTGATTTCGTTTTCGATCTCAATTTTCAAAAAAACAAGCTGCATAGTATCATTTTGTTGTATGGCGTTACTCATCTTAGTATTTATAGTGTCATTGGTAAAGCGGTGTGAAAGAGTGCTAAAGAGAATGAATATAATTATTTGTTTAGCTGGCTCGAGGTTCCGGCTTTTTTATTTTACAGACAAATTGAAAATGCAATTTTGTTTGAATATAACCAATATTTTTCGACTGCACTTCGGCAACCGTCTTCAGGGCACTAACACAAAAACAACAAGTAAGAGGTTATAGTCGGGAGTTCCCGACTAGAAGATACCCTTAACCCACTTTTTCCAACACCAAATGCGCTACGCGCTCGTTTGCTTTAGAAGTAATAAAAATATAATTTAAAAATAAAACGTTATCTTGGCAGGGTTCGAACTCGCAACTATCCACACTACTTGCCGCCGCCTATACTCAACAGCCACACCAGCCAAAATAAAAATAAAATAATTTCCTCGGTAGGTCTCGAACTAGCAGCAGAACGACTGCCTGCCTTTTAGTGAGAAAAAACCAAAAATTCAATTGCATATAAATTGTGGCATAAATTGATGGGCAATACAAGTTGGATAATTAACTTGATTTTAGCTTTGTGGTGCTAGCGGGGAGGTGGCGATAGGTATAAAATGAAAGATACTTGACTTGTATATACTATTCTAGAAGCTACATGTCAAGTTTGGTGACTCTAGATCATATTATTTGCCGAAATTGGTCAACACCAGTCTTAAATGTAATAACAATTCTAGAATAGTATATATATATCAAGTATCTTTCATTTTATACCTATCGCCTGGTATCTTTCATTTTATAGCTATCACCATATGCCCGCTGCTACCTCATAGCTATAAATCAATTTTATAATTTAACTTTTATTGCCCACCAATATAATGGGACAATAAGATTTAATAAGACCGGTTAAGAAACACAAAAGTTATATGTTTTGGTTGCGCACGTGTTAGCAGCAGCTAGCGCACATTCCAAGAATTTCTGTATACATGTACACACACACACATTCATGCGCGTCTGCTTTGAATTCTATCAACAGCATTGCAACTGCGATTGTTTGTGTGTCTGTGTGGTCAGATGCGAGTTCGAACCTTGCCAAGGGAACTATTTTTTAAAATTATCTTTAATACTACTAAAGCAAACGAGCGCGTAGCGTGATCTGTAGTTAGTGTTGGAATAAGAGGGCTCAAGCAAAGACAATATAAACCCTAAGATGAGTAACGCCATACAAAAATTTGAAATTTGAGAACGAAAACGACATCAGTATCATTGCGCACTCACAGCCGAAAGAGCGAAAAGCTAAAAATAGAATGTACTGCACAGAACATGCATTGATATGTGAATAATAATTTGGGATAGGTCATGCATGATCAGCGCTAGAAAACTAAGAAAATTTATTCTTTGCCAGCCAAAGCCAGAGCAGTGAATAACAACACATATGTACATATATACATATTTTGATGTAGCCATGCATGCATTATTCACACATACAAACATAGGTGCTTGCACGCTATTGGCTGAACAAGAACTTCTTTCGAGAACACTGTCCAAAAACAAAAGTGAAATCAATCTATGTATGCTATTTTCCTAGCATGGTCATTGACAAGATGCGCTTTGTGAAAAAATTGTTTTATGCTTCAATTTTCTTGTAAAATTTATCGTTAGTATCTAGGGTAATGTATCATTTAAATAAAGCATGCATTTCATGGATAAAGAAAAAGTACTTTGCGTAATCGTAAGTTTCTAACTTTTTTGTTCAATGTACTTCGAAAGCCGAACGACGCAAAGCACCATCGACCAGCTTTACTGAAGGCAGGCTGGCGACTAACTTTGTTGCTCGTGTCAGCATCAACAAGCCGCGACTTCGGCATTTGTTCGTCTGAACGGACAGCAGTTGGCCAGCATGTCGTTTGAAGTCGTAAAAGCCAGATAGGAAGCCAGGCTAGAAATTTTGAGACGCTTGTAAATGTATGGGCGTTACTTATCATAGTGTTTATATTGCCTTTGGTTCAGGGTATTCCCTAGTCGGGAGCTCCCGATCAGAACCTCTTACTTGTTTTACTTTAGATTTTAACCCACCTCGTTTTTATACACTGAACCCATTAAAAATGGGTAAAAAGAATATAATAAATTTGTGCAAATGTATGTAACAGGCAGAAGGAAGCATCTCCGACCCCATAAAGTATATATATTCTTAAACAGCATCAGTAACCGAGTCGAACTAACCATGTCTTTCTGTCTGTCCGTCCGTCCGCTGAAGGTACTCATAGACCACGCGCAGATCGAGTTTTATATAGAGACACTTTTTGGTGTTCGAAGTAAACGGACGTGCTCGCGAAATTTAATTTAAAAACAAAGTTCGAGTGCACGCCCAAACGGCCAAACGCGGCTTTTGCAACCCCACACAAAGATTGCAACGCATCAAATATTGGAAAGCGCAATAACGGCAAAAATAAAAACAAAACTACTTGCAAAGCAATTTGTTTTAAGTGAAATAAAACCAAACCGAAAAATAAGGTGGTCAAAAAATTGAGCAATTCATCAGCGCTGCCGTGCTGACATGCACCCCGCCAGTGGCAATGCAAATAGACCACAATACCAGTAAGTGCTGAGAACAGCAACGTACTCACAATGAGTAAAAAGGGGTCGTCTCGAACTAACGAGGCAGGCCAACTACGCTGCTGACGCTGCTACACCGCCGAGCACCTTAATGCTTAACAGCCGCTTAGCAACAGCTGCCAATAAATACTCCGCGCTGATGTCTGCAAGAAGTACTTCAGTTTCACCTTCCTACCCTTTAATGGACTCCGAAGACCCCGGCAGCAGCCCACACGCTGGTGCTAGTGTGAATAGAGATCCCATTGACGCCCTAGTGCGTATAATAGATATCGGCAAACCCAATTCACCTGCCGCAGCCGCGGCTCGAATGATCCAATCACAGACGAGAAATAAAAATGATAAGCGCAAAGTCTTAGACAGCAGGTCCCCACCTGCCGCGCGGCGAAAACAGAACAAGACTGACACCAGTCCAGTTGGCACACATGCTCCCTATAGATATGCTCTCTTGGCACCACCCGATAATGACGAAGACTATGGTCGAGCAGATAAACCCAGTCCAAGAAAAGAACGTGCCTGCCTCAGCGACTTCGCAGGTTGGGGGCGGCAGCCAGCCCAACGCTGACGCCCATGTCCCATGCCCCAGCTCCTCCGTGCCCGAAAAAAAGGCCAACAACAATGCCCCCACTGGAGGAAAGAAGCCACCCGCCATCGTCCTAAATGGCATCGACGACATCAACGACGTGTGGCTCATACTATCCGAAATATCCAACCTAGGTAGGACTATCCGACTCCTAGCCAATGATGTGCCCAAATACATGGCCATCATACAGAAACTGGAAGAACATAAAATTGAGTTCTACTCAAACCAGCTGTATGAGGAGAAGCCCTACCGCAAAGTATTCAAAGGCCTCCACCACTCCACACTGAACCGAGAGCTCATCGATGACCTGTAGCCAGGGCCATACCTTTCTCCACGTACACAATCATAGCAGCAAAGCTACCAAGCAGCCCATGAATATCTACTTCATTAACTTGCAGCCGGCGACCAACAACAAGGAGGATCTTATCATCAGGAAGCTGTGCAAGCAGGTGGTCAAGGTCGAGACTGCTCGAAGAAGCCAGGACGTGGTGCAATGCCATAGAAGTCAGGAGTACGGGCACACGGCCACATACTGTAGAAAACAACACAGATGCGTTAAATGCGGACTCAATCATTACTCTGCTGATTGCACACGGCCCGACTCAGTTCCGGCAACATGCCGGAACTGCGGTGGTAACCACCCTGACAACTATGAGGGCTGCGAGTGATTCACCGAATATACAAAGCGTGCGGGGGCCCCAAAGCCCGCCAAAGTGAAAAATCTCCCACCGAATCAAGCTAACCGAAGCCGCAGAAATAAAGTTCCAGTGCCTACAACTGTTGACTTCCCCCGTACAGCACCTACTGAACAAGTAGAAGGGCTTTCACACGCCGCTGCCACCAGAAGAGGACTAGCTGCATTCAGCACAGAGAACAACGCACCGAGCTCTAACCAGTGAGAAGAACCAGCGTAAGCTAGGCTACATAGACTGCTGAGATAACAGCAACAGGAGAGGCTGACTGCGCAACAACAGCAACAACAGACATCTGGAAACGGGGAAGGACTTTTCTCTGCCATCAAGGATATGAGCCGAGCTATCGAGAGGATGGCAGAAATACTACAGCAGGTTTTGGGTATGCAACAGCAAATCCTTACCATTTTAACCTCGTTGCTATCCAAATGAACACACCACTGAAGGTGCTTATCTGGAATTCGAAGGGCATTTCAGGTAATGTACTTGAGCTGGAGACCCTAGTACAAAAACACGCCATCGGAATAATGTTGCTGTCAGAAACTATAACGCTGATTTTCAACGCCATATTAAGGACGTAACACTTCCTTGCCTAGTGAAAGTTAACGAGGATCCATTTGATCCATAAGTCGGGCAAGTCGGAATATGACCCTAAGTATATCGGCATATCGGCCGATCAGTCTTCTGCCTTCCTAGTCGAAGGTCTGGGAAAAACTAATTGTCGCCCGACTTGCAAGGCTTATGGATCAAATGGCCATACTTTCTGATCACCAATTTGGGTTTAGGGGAGGGCAACCACGACACAGGAGACGCTCCAGAGTCTACCGACTACCCACGTGACGATGCAGCCTTCTTTAAAAAAGCTGCTTTTGACGTTTGTCTACGATAAAGCCTAAGGACTCAAACAGGCTTGGCGAAACATCATCTAAGCCAACTGTGTTGTAATAAAAATGTATGCTATTTTTTATCCAATACAATAAACAAAAAAAAATAAGTTTTATATGTTTCCGAAATTCGATAACTTGCCCCGTTTCCAGGTAATCGAGAAAAATCGATATCTAAATCCTGTTTTTTAAGCGAATAAGCCTGAAGCCTGAAGCACGCAGACCGACTGGACAACCACTGCAATCGCCTTGCAAAAAACCTTCTCGATAACAACCTGCACCCCCGACGCCTTAAAAGACACCACCCACTCAACCTGCCTTTTAGGCCACCTAAAGAGTGGTGAGACCGTTTAAAATACCAGCGCCAATACACACAAATGCCACATGCAAATATCTACACCTCATAATTTACTTATTATCCAAGAGATAGATCGTAAATAAAAATAGAAACAAAAAAAAAACTTGCCATATTTATAGCGACGTTGAGCTCTATTGTGTCGTCGATGCAGGTCCGGTATGCGTCCAAGTTAGAGAACGGCGGGAGCATTTAGTGGATTCCGACTACCCACTTGGGAGTCTCCTCCAGCTCAATCATTAATGGGACGTGATCCGAGGTCAGGTCCAGGAGACTTCTTATCCCGAAGACAAGTGCAAAGGTTATGTGCGCACGTGTCGGGAGCTCCCGACTAGATTCTCTTACTTGTTATTTTTATAAATGTTCATGTGTTGGATCAAAAATAGCATACATTTTTATTACAATACACTTGGCTTAGGTGATGTTTCGCCAAGCCGCAGGCCTTACCGTGGACCAAGGTCAAAAGCGACTTTCTTGAATAAGGCCTCATCGAAACGTGGGTAGTCGGGAGACTCTCGGGCGTCTCCTATGTCGTAGTTGCCCTCCTCTGAACCCAAATTTGGTCATCAGGATGGATGGCCATGTGATCCATAAGCCTTGCTAGTCGGGCGACAATCAGTTTTTCCCAGACCTTCGACATGGAACTCAGGAGACTGATCGGCCGATATGACTCAATGTCATCCTCGCTAACTTCCACTGGGCAGAGAAGTGTTGCGTCCTCAATATGGCGTTGAAGATCAACGTTATAAAAAGGAGCGCGCGCATTGAGAGGGCCTTTAGGGCGTTGTGGCATATTCCGTCATAGCCGGAGCTTTAGTCCTAGGAAGGACTTTAAGGACGTTGATTACCTCCTCCATGTGGAAGGGACCGATAGGTGGTGACATCTGAAGCGGAGTCTCCAACGCTCGGGTAGTCTCATCGCGCTCTTCTGGGGAGGCCGAATCGAATGGTGAAACCCGTTCCTCCAGGTGGCTGGCGAAGGTGTCAGCTTTCTCTTCGTCTGTAAGGCAGTATTTACCATTGTGGCGAAAAAGGGGAACAGTTAAGGGTAAGGGTAAAGGGTTGGCGCTTCAAATTTTGCTCGCCAAAGCGAGTATCCTGAGTGATGGCTGTAGTCCACGTTTACAGCATCAGTGGAGGCATCACTTTCACAGTCGAATATTGCGGGAAGTGAACCAAGTAACTCCGGACGGGGACAGCACAGCTGCAACTAGCTGAGTGATTTTGAGTCGAGTGTATGAGGAACGCCTCGAAGATAAAGATTTTGGGGAAAGTTGGACCACTAGTTCTAGTTTCTGACAGCATAATTATTTCGATGGCGTGTTTTTGTACTAGGGTCTTCAGTGGTGTGTTCATTTGGATAGCAACGAGGTTAAAAGGGTAAGGATTTGCTGTTGCATACCCAAAACCTGCTGTTGCATTTCTGCCATCCTCTCGATAGCTCGGCTCATGTCCTTGATAGCAGAGGAAAGTCCTTCTCCGATTCCAGATGTCTGCTGTTGCTGTTGTTGCGCAGTCAGCCTCTCCTGTTGCTGTTCTCTCAGCAGTCTATGTAGCCTAGCTTACGCTGGTCCTTCTTGCTGGCTAGAGCTCGGGTCGTTGTTCTCTTTGCTGAATGCAGCTAGTCCTCTTCTGGCAGCAGCGGCGTATGAAAGCTCTTCTACTTGTTCAGTGGGTCCTGTAAGGGGGAAATCAACAAGTGTAGGCCCAGGACCTTTATTGCTGCGGCTTTGGTTCGCTTGAATCACAGCCCTTATAGTTGGCAGGGAGGTTACCACCGCAGTGGGCGCATGTTGCCGGAACTGAGTCAGGCCGTGTGCAATCAGCAGAGCGATGATTGATCTCGCATTCAACGCATTTGTGTTGTTTTCTAAAGTATGTGGCATTGCACCACATCCTAGCTTCTTCGAGCAGTCTCAACCTTGACCACCTGCTTGCACAGCTTCCTGATGTTAAGAGCCTCCTTGTTGTTGGCCGCTGTCTGCAAGTTAATGAAGTGACTAACCATGGGCTCCTTGGTGTCTCGGTTGAGTGTGGAGTGGTGGAGGCCTTTGATTACTATGCGGTAGGGCTTCTCCTCCTGCAGCTGGTATGAGTAGAACTCAATTTTATGTTCTTCCAGTTGCTGAATGATGGCCCTGTACATTATAATTTGCTTAGCTGCCTCGATACTTAGCTGCATCGGTAAGATAGCTGCCTGAAATTTTCTTTTCACTGTAATATGAGCTAATTTTGTAAGAAATTAATTACGTTAAATGCATCAATAACAACATTATGTAAGTTAACTGTGCCGTCTATGATCAGATGTGCTGATTTTTGATTTGTTTTTCTTATGTACACAATAAACTGTATTGAAATTGAATTAAATGTAATTTAAATACATAAAGTTAATTAAAAGTACCAAATTAATCTATTAATCTTAGTATTGTTAAATAGAATTCAGTACAACTAAAAAAAACAGAGGTTACTATGAAATCAATTCACTTTTAGGAAAACAAATAAATTAAGTTAACTGCCTTTTTAGGATAGCTGCCTCTAATGTCAAATTATACTGTATATGAAAGTCGCATAGTCCTATCTAGGTTGGATTTAATGGTCAGGCTATCCAGGTCCACTACCTAGGATAGTATGAGCCACACGTCGTTGATGTCTTCGATACCATTTAGGACAATGGGGGGTGGCTTCTTTCCTAAAGTTGGGGCAATGCTGTTGGCCGTTTTTTAGGGCACGGAAGAGCTGGGCGACATGAGCGACAGCGTTGATCTGGCTGCCGCCCCAACCTGAGGAGTCGCTGAGGCAGGCAAGCTCCCTTCTTGGGCTGAGCTTATCTACTCAACCTCAGATTAGTCAGTCTCCATGTCTTCGGCGTTATCGGGTGGTGCCAAGAGAGCATATCTATTGGACTGGACTGGTGTCAGTCTTGTTCTGTTTTCGGTGAGTGATAGGTGGAGATCGGCTGTCTAAGACCTTGCGCTTTTCGTTTTTTTTTCGCCTGTGATTGAATCAGTCGAGCCACGGCTGCGGCGGGTGAATTGGGTTTGACGATATCCATTATACGCACTAGGGCGTCAATTGGGTCTCTTTTCACACTAGAATAAGTATGTGGGCTGCTGCCAGGGTCATCGGAGTCTATTAAAGGGTAGGAAGGTGAAACTGAAGTACTTCTTGCAGACGTCAGGACGGAGAATTAATTAGCAGCTTTTGTTATGCACCTGTTAAGCATTGAGGTGCTCAGCGGCGTAGCGGCATCAGCATTTAGTTGGGCTTCCTTGTTAGTTCTAGTCGACCCCTTGTTACTCATTGTGGGTGCGTTGCTGTTCTCAGCACTCACTGCAATGGTGGCGCAGACGACTTGCTCAATTTTTTGACCACCTTATTTGTCAGTTTGATTTTATTTCGTTTCACTTAAAACAAATTCCTTTGTCAGCAAGTAGCTTTGTTTCAATTTTTGCTATTCTTGGGTTTTTTTTCTGTTTGTTATTCGGTCCCAATACTCGATGCGTTGCGATTTTTGTGCGAGATTGCAAAAGCCGCGATTGGCCGTTTGGGCGTGCACTCGAATTTATATTTTTGATTTTATTCCGCGAGCACGTCCGTTCACTTCGAACACCAAAAAGTGTCTCAGAGCGCAATGATACTGATTTCGTTTTCGATCTCAATTTTCAAAAAAACAAGCTGCATAGTATCATTTTGTTGTATGGCGTTACTCATCTTAGTATTTATAGTGTCATTGGTAAAGCGGTGTGAAAGAGTGCTAAAGAGAATGAATATAATTATTTGTTTAGCTGGCTCGAGGCTCCGGCTTTTTTATTTTACAGACAAATTGAAAATGCAATTTTGTTTGAATATAACCAATATTTTTCGACTGCACTTCGGCAACCGTTTTCAGGGCACTAACACAAAAACAACAAGTAAGAGGTTATAGTCGGGAGTTCCCGACTAGAAGATACCCTTAACCCACTTTTTCCAACACCAAATGCGCTACGCGCTCGTTTGCTTTAGTAGTAATAAAAATATAAATTAAAAATAAAACGTTATCTTGGCAGGGTTCGAACTCGCAACTATCCACACTACTTGCCGCCGCCTATACTCAACAGCCACACTCGCTACTATCCACACTACTTGCCGCCGCCTATACTCAACAGCCACACCAGCCAAAATAAAAATAAAATAATTTCCTCGGTAGGTCTCGAACTAGCAGCAGAACGACTGCCTGCCTTTTAGTGAGAAAAAACCAAAAATTCAATTGCATATAAATTGTGGCATAAATTGATGGGCAATACAAGTTGGATAATTAACTTGATTTTAGCTTTGTGGTGCTAGCGGGGAGGTGGCGATAGGTATAAAATGAAAGATACTTGACTTGTATATACTATTCTAGAAGCTACATGTCAAGTTTGGTGACTCTAGATCATATTATTTGCCGAAATTGCTCAACACCAGTCTTAAAAGTAATAACAATTCTTCTTTGAATGCTGAAGTGCTAATGTGTACTAGCCCTTTAAATACATTGAACCCATTAAAAATTGGTAAACAAAATTGGTAACAGGCAGAAGGAAGCATCTCCGACCCCATAAAGTACATACATTCTTGATCAGCATCAACAGCTGAGTCGATCTAACAATGTCCGTCTGTCTGTCCGTCTGTTCAACCGTATGTATGAACGCAAGGATCTCAGAACCTATAATAGCTAGAGACTTGAAATCTGCCCGCGCAGATCGAGTTTGTTTCCGATATTCGATAACCTGTTCCGTTTCCAAGTAATCGAAAAATCGATATCGAAATCCTGTCTTTTTTTAGCAAATTTTGGTAAATAATAAGAGCTAGAGTCACCAAACTTGATATGTTGCTTCTAGAATAGTATATATATATCAGGTATCTTTCATTTTATACCTATCGCCTGGTATCTTTCAGTTTATAGCTATCACCACCTCCCCGCTGCTACCTCATAGCTATCAATCAAGTTTATAATCCAAGTTTTATTGCCCACCAATATAATGGGACAATAAGATGTACTTTCGAAAATTTCATTAAGACCGGCTTAGAAACACAAAAGTTATATGTTTTGGTTGAGCACGTGTTAGCAGCAGCTAGCGCACATTCCAAGAATTTCTGTATACATGTTCACACACACACATTCATGCGCGTCTGCTTTGAATTCTATCAACAGCATTGCAATTGCGATTGTTTGTTTTCTGTGCTACTTTTTTAATTTGCTTTGCTTTTTTCATTAAGACTTAATTATTGGTGTGGATGATGGATAAAGGCGGCAAGTAGTGCGGTCTGTTTCGATTTCGAACCTTACCGTGGAAACTATTTTTGTGTTTTGGCTGTTGTGGCTGTTGCGTAGAGCCGTCAGCAAGTAATGTGGTCAGTTGCGAGTTCGAACCTTGCCAAGGGAACTATTTTTTAAAATTATCTTTAATACTACTAAAGCAAACGAGCGCGTAGCGTGATCTGTAGTTAGTGTTGGAATAAGAGGGCTCAAGCAAAGACAATATAAATACTAAGATGAGTAACGCCATACAAAAATTTGAAATTTGAGAACGAAAACGACATCAGTATCATTGCGCACTCACAGCCGAAAGAGCGAAAAGCTAAAAATAGAATGTACTGCACAGAACATGCATTGATATGTGAATAATAATTTGGGATAGGTCATGCATGATCAGCGCTAGAAAACTAAGAAAATTTATTCTTTGCCAGCCAAAGCCAGAGCAGTGAATAACAACACATATGTACATATATACATATTTTGATGTAGCCATGCATGCATTATTCACACATACAAACATAGGTGCTTGCACGCTATTGGCTGAACAAGAACTTCTTTCGAGAACACTGTCCAAAAACAAAAGTGAAATCAATCTATGTATGCTATTTTCCTAGCATGGTCATTGACAAGATGCGCTTTGTGAAAAAATTGTTTTATGCTTCAATTTTCTTGTAAAATTTATCGTTAGTATCTAGGGTAATGTATCATTTAAATAAAGCATGCATTTCATGGATAAAGAAAAAGTACTTTGCGTAATCGTAAGTTTCTAACTTTTTTGTTCAATGTACTTCGAAAGCCGAACGACGCAAAGCACCATCGACCAGCTTTACTGAAGGCAGGCTGGCGACTAACTTTGTTGCTCGTGTCAGCATCAACAAGCCGCGACTTCGGCATTTGTTCGTCTGAACGGACAGCAGTTGGCCAGCATGTCGTTTGAAGTCGTAAAAGCCAGATAGGAAGCCAGGCTAGAAATTTTGAGACGCTTGTAAATGTATGGGCGTTTTCATAGTGTTTATATTGCCTTTGGTTCAGGGTATTCCCTAGTCGGGAGCTCCCGATCAGAACCTCTTACTTGTTTTACTTTAGATTTTAACCCACCTCGTTTTTATACACTGAACCCATTAAAAATGGGTAAAAAGAATATAATAAATTTGTGCAAATGTATGTAACAGGCAGAAGGAAGCTTCTCCGACCCCATAAAGTATATATATTCTTAAACAGCATCAGTAACCGAGTCGAACTAACCATGTCTTTCTGACTGTCCGTCCGTCCGCTGAAGGTCCTCATAGACCACGCGCAGATCGAGTTTTATATAGAGACACTTTTTGGTGTTCAAAGTAAACGGACGTGCTCGCGAAATTTAATTTAAAAAAACAAAGTTCGAGTGCACGCCCAAAAGGCCAAACGCGGCTTTTGCAACCCCGCACAAAGATTGCAACGCATCAAATATTGGAAAGCGCAATAACGGCAAAAATAAAAACAAAACTACTTGCAAAGCAATTTGTTTTAAGTGAAATAAAACCAAACCGAAAAATAAGGTGGTCAAAAAATTGAGCAATTCGTCAGCGCTGCCGTGCTGACATGCACCCAGCCAGTGGCAATGCAAATAGACCACAATACCAGTAAGTGCTGAGAACAGCAACGTACTCACAATGAGTAAAAAGGGGTCGTCTCGAACTAACGAGGTAGGCCAACTACGCTGCTGACGCTGCTACACCGCCGAGCACCTTAATGCTTAACAGCCGCTTAGCAACAGCTGCCAATAAATACTCCGCGCTGATGTCTGCAAGAAGTACTTCAGTTTCACCTTCCTACCCTTTAATGGACTCCGAAGACCCCGGCAGCAGCCCACACGCTGGTGCTAGTGTGAATAGAGATCCCATTGACGCCCTAGTGCGTATAATAGATATCGGCAAACCCAATTCACCTGCCACAGCCGCGGCTCGAATGATCCAATCACAGACGAGAAATAAAAATGATAAGCGCAAAGTCTTAGACAGCAGGTCCCCACCTGCCGCGCGGCGAAAACTGAAGAAGACTGACACCAGTCCATTTGGCACACATGCTCCCAATAGATATGCTCTCTTGGCACCACCCGATAATGACGAAGACATGGATACTGACGAATCTATGGTCGAGCAGATAAACCCAGTCTAAGAAAAGAACGTGCCTGCCTCAGCGACTTCGCAGGTTGGGGGCGGCAGCCAGCCCAACGCTGACGCCCATGCCAGCCCCAGCTCCTCCGTGCCCGAAAAAAGGGCCAACAACAATGCCTCCACTGGAGGAAAGAAGCCACCCGCCATCGTCCTAAATGGCATCGACGACATCAACGACGTGTGGCTCATAGTATCCGAAGTAGCGGATAGCTTGACCATCAAATCCAACCTAGGTAGGACTATCCGACTCCTAGCTAATGATGTGCCCACATACATGGCCATCATACAGAAACTGGAAGAACATAAAATTGAGTTCTACTCAAACCAGCTGCATTAGGAGCCCTACCGCATAGTATTCAAAGGCCTCCACCACTCCACACTCAACCGAGAGCTCATCGACGACCTGTAGCCAGGGCCATACCTTTCTCCACGTTCACAATCCGAGCAGCAAAGCTACCAAGGAACCCATGAATATCTACTTCATTAACTTGCAGCCGGCGACCAACAACAAGGAGGATCTTATCATCAGGAAGCTGTGCAAGCAGGTGGTAAAGGTCGAGACTGCTCGAAGAAGCCAGGACGTGGTGCAATGCCATAGATGTCAGGAGTACGGGCACACGGCTACATACTGTAGAAAACAACACAGATGCGATAAATGCGGGCTCAATCATCACTCTGCTGATTGCACACGGCCCGACTCAGTTCTGGCAACATGTGCCCACTGCGGTGGTAACCACCCTGACAACTATGAGGGCTGCGAGTGATCCACCGAATACAAAGCGTGCCGGGGCCACATAGCCCGCCAAAATGAAAAATCTCCCACCGACTCAAGCTAACCGAAGCCGCAGCAATAAAGTTCGTGGGCCAACACCTGTCGACTTCCACTGTACAGCGCGCACTGAACAAGTAGAAGGGCTCTCATACGCCGCTGCCGCCAGAAGAGGACAAGCTGCATTCAGCACAGAGAACAACGACCCGAGCTCTAGCCAGCAAGAAGGACCAGCGTAAGCTAGGCTACATAGACTGCTGAGAGAACAGCAACAGGAGAGGCTGACTGCGCAACAACAGCAACAGCAGACATCTGGAATCGGGGAAGGACTTTCCTCTGCCATCAAGGACATGAGCCGAGCTATCGAGAGGATGGCAGAAATACAACAGCAGGTTTTGGGTATGCAACAGCAAATCCTTACCCTTTTAACCTCGTTGCTATCCAAATGAACACACCACTGAAGGTGCTAATCTGGAATGCCAATGGCATTTCAGGAAAAGTTCTAGAGCTGGGGACCTTAGTACAAAAACACGCCATCGGAATAATTCTGCTGTCAGAAACTAGAACTAGAAATCAATCTGACACCTTTGCCAGCCACCTAAACGAACGGTTTTTAACTTTCAACTCGGCTCCTAAGACTACCAGAGCGTCGGAGACTCCGATTCCGACAAAGCTCCGGGCCACATCGCCCTGAAGGCCCTGCGAATGCGCGCGCTCCTTTTTATAACGTTGATCTTCAACGCCATATTAAGGACGTAACACTTCCCCGCTCAGTGAAATTTAAGCCGTAGGTCCTCCTAGTGCCGCGCAGATCGAGTTTGTTTCCGATATTCGATAACCTGTCCTGTTTCCAAGTAATCGAAAAATCGATATCGAAATCCTGTTTATTTTAGCAATTTTTGGTAAATAATAAGAGCTAGAGTCACCAAACTCTATATGTTGCTTCTAGAATAGTATATATATATCAAGTATCTTTCATTTTATACCTATCGCCTGGTATCTTTCAGTTTATAGCTATCACCACCTCCCCGCTGCTGCCTCATAGCTATAAATCAAGTTTATAATCCAAGTTTTATTGCCCACCAATATAATGGGACAATAAGATGTACTTTCGAAAATTTCATTAAGACCGGTTAAGAAACACAAAAGTTATATGTTTTGGTTGCGCACGTGTTAGCAGCAGATGACGCACATTCCAAGAATTTCTGTATACATGTACACACACACACATTCATGGGCGTCTGCTTTGAATTCTATCAACAGCATTGCAATTGCGATTGTTTGTTTTCTGTGCTACTTTTTTAATTTGCTTTGCTTTTTTCATTAAGACTCAATTATTGGTGTGGATGATGGGTAAAGGCGGCAAGTAGTGCGGTCATCTGGTCCAACGAGCGAGTAAGATATACATATGTATGTACATACATATGATGTCTTTTAATCGCTTAATTTCTTGTCTGTGCAGAAAATATCGATGTGTAATCTTTCGCCGGTGTGGAATGGAATGGGTGTTTCGCCAAGTTCTTGCCTCTTTGGGTGCCTATCGTATTTTCCTTTAGTGTACACTTTGCAATTTATCACTACTTCATTGGCTTTTTTCGTCATATTAGGAAAATAATAATCCCGAAGGATTTGCTTAATATTTTCCTGCGCTGCCCTGTGCGCGCGGTTGTGTTCCGAGACTACAATTTCTAGTTGTTCGTCTTTATTGGTAATGTCGGAGACAACTTTTTTGCAATACCCAAAATTTTGTGGATGGGAATAATGATACTAGCTCATGTTGTATAGCGGCTATATTGGGTAATTCACAGTGATTTGCGTTTACAACGTCGTGAGGCTTATAGTTATTATTAAGTCACTCGGTAAACTGTATTATGTGACGAATTTTACTACCGAACATAATGATTTTCCGATTTAAGGCATAACACGCTTCTTCCAAAATAATTTGGTTTCTGAAACAATTTACGGGTTTGTCGATTGTTTCAATTGTATATATATAATATATAGTATATAATATATAATATCTCTATATATATAACTGTTTGTCCTGACTGACTGACTGAATGACTGACTGACTGACTGATTGGTGATCAACGCACAGCCCAAACCGTAAGAGCCAGGAAGCTGAAATTTTCACTGTAGTTACCTTATGTGATGTAGGTGCACGTTAAGACGGGGTTTAGGGAAATTCCACCCGCAAGTGTGGAAAAATCGCGAAAAACGTTTGTATGTAACTTTTTTGTTTACCATCCGATCGGCCTCAAACTTATTTTCAAAGATCTTTGTTCAAATGCATTTGAGGGGTGTTTCACACTTTTAGGATAATCCGTTCCTCCTTGGTGGAAATGGAGGTCAAAGATTTGGTGGGTGACGTTTCGCGCTTAAATTCATTTCCAGAGATCTATAAGAAAAATCATTTGATACGTATTTCACACTTTTCGCAGAATTCAAACTTCTTCGGGGGGAATGCGATTTAAAGATTTTTTGGGCGAAGTTTTAAGTTGTGTCCGATTTGCTTCAAACTTATTTTCAAAGCTCTACATAAGAACTTAATAAATACGTATTTCAGCGATTTGGAAAATTCCACCCGCAACAGTGGTAAATTGGCGGAAAACGGTTGTATGAAAGTTTTTTGTTTACCATCCGATCGGCCCCACACTTATTTTCAAAGATATTTGTTCAAATTCATTCATGGGGTGTTTCACACTTTCGAAAAATCCGTTCCTCCTTGACGTTTCGCGTTCAAATTCGTTTTCAAAGATCTATAAGAAAAATCATTTGAGACGTGTTTCACACTTTTTGCAGAATCCAAACTTTTTCGGGTGGAATGCGACTCAAAGATTTTTTGTACGAAGTTTAAAATTGTGTCTGATTTGCTTAAAAACTTATTTTCAAAGCTCTACATAAGAATGTAATGAATACGTGTTTCAGCGATTTGGGAAATTCCACTCGCAACAGTGGTAAATTGGCGGAAAACGTTTGTATGAAAGTTATTTGTTTACCGTCCGAACAGTTTCAAAATCATTTTGAATTTGTTTGAGAACATTGATTTTATAACATACGTGCCACGGGCAAGGCCGGGCTATACCCGCTAATATATTATATATTACATAATATATAATATATATAGGTCAGCTCGACAGCCTTATGATGCCGCTATTCAATAGCTGTGCAATTTCGATGTTGATAAAAACCTATACCCCTATTGGGTACGGATATAGTTTTGAGTATACCGGGTCATTATTATCGGTACGGATCGTGGCGATTACAGAAGTATTAAATGCCAACGCCTCGATAGGGGTCGAAAATGCTCTTATTCTTTTCTATAGCGTTCGCCTGAAGTCATCCCTAATGTTCTCTGGGACAAGTATGTCATCGACACGTGTGAAGTTCACGTCGTCGCATGAATGGTATGTTAATGGTTCGGACTTATTACTGTAGGTTATGTTATTATTTTTCATGTTCAATGTAGCACCCGCCTGCGTTAGCAGATCGAAGCCTATGATGGCATTAAAGGTATTGAGGGTGTCTAAAATGACGAAAGGGGCGGTTTGTACAAAGACTTTCATTGAACATTTATTTTTTATTTCGCTGGATCCATGTATGGAGTTCACAGCGAATGGGGTGCTAACTGGCATAACGTTTTGTAACTCCTTTACGGGTCTTACGTAATTTTTCGTTCGGTTGCCTAAGGTTCGATACCGAAGGGTCCACTTCCATGGGCTGAACCTGGTTTTGCTTGGTCTCTTTTTCGTTACTCTTGGGGCTTTGCTCGCCTTGTTGCGGCTTACCCTGGCTTTGTTTTCCCATATAGTGCGGATTTCTTTCATTTCCCTTTTCTTGCCTACCGTGTTGGCGGTTTACTAGCTTGTTGCTTTCGGCGACCTGTGCTCTATCTTCGATAGTTTTAGCATAGGAGGCAGCGAACATGCTCCTTTCGATGCTGTTCTCGGCTTCGCGAGCTAACGCTTTCAAGGATCTCTCAAGACCCGCCATGAATGCATGTAGTGCGTCATCTCAAACGTTTTCGTTCAAAATGGTGGCGGTTTGCTCATCATGGAACATTACGACTCTATTAGTAACAAGAGTTAATTTCTTCTCGACCTCATCGTAATATTCTATTGGGCTTAAATCGCCCTGTCTTACCATTTCTAGTTGTTGTCTAAGTGTACGTAGGAACGTTTTGTCCGCATACGTACAGTCTGGCCTGGCAATTATTGCGTCGATATTTAGCACAGTGTTGTGCGAAGTTAGAATTGCTCTTGCGGCCCCGCACAGTTTATTTCGCAAGATAGCTACAGCTTCGTAGTTTTTTCGCTACCATCGTAGCGTCTAAAAATTTTATACGCATCTAAGGCACCTTGCCTCCATGACACGTATTCACTTTGCACACCCTCGAAACTTGGAACTGACTTTACTATATCTAATCTTCCCTCGCAATTAATGTTTGGGTTGATTGTCACTTTTTTATAAGTTTCGACTTGTGGGGCAACGCACTCACTTGGTTTTTCACTGAATTTAATTCTAGTGTGAATTGTTCTTTTAAACGACGCTCTTTTTCAATGAGTGCTGCATTGATTGAGCCTTGAATAAGGGACTGTAACTGTTCCGCATCCATTTCTGTATTTTTTAGGGGATGTGGGTGAAAGCCTACATTTGTATTGTGCTTGCGCACAGCGATCAGGACAAATTAAAATTCCCACGAACTTGATTTTACTATTTAGAGCATAAATATTTCAGAACCACGAATGACACGAAGCACTTAATGTAGAGTAATTTGACTACTACTTGCAAAGTATATTTTTTTATATAATTTTTTATTTTTGTTTTGCAAAATAAATTTTCTTAACTTTATATTGATTTTTTCTTTCTTGAAGTCAATATCTTGAAAAGCTCACTTACATGCTTAAAGCTTTTTTGGTCGTCTGAATTCTTATATTAGCCGTTGGGCGACAGTAATGCAGTGTTGTCCTCGGCAGGAGTAAAGGTGCGTCGTCCTCGTTAGAGGATCCTCTAGTCCTGTGCGATGATTATGCTGGAGGAAAACTCTTCCCCTTTATTACTGGCCTTATGGCTCAGCAATATTGAATTATAAATCAATTATTTAACGGCTTTGGCCGGAGAAAATATATTTGCAGTCAAGGCTGCTTGGGACAAATACAAAAACTGAATTCTTACAAACTAAGAACCTAAAGCTAAACCTAACCTGACCGTTTGTCAGTGGAAAAGTACTGGCCATTCGCTCCACTTACAAGGTCGCTGCTGCTTATTCAGCAAATACGTCATAAGGGGCCGATCACTGCATTGCGACATATGAGATGTTTACTTGAATCGAGAGCAGCTCCGCAAGTTGCTCACTTCGTTCATGTCGTTCGTGGCTTAGGAGTAAGAGGGTAGCTTGGTGGATAAATGCGAGGGACTCTCCTTAACTTATATCTTACTTGCTCGTTGGACCAGATGCACCGATATTTTTTGTGCCCACTTTGGATACACGGCATGTCCCATCTATATGTTCTTTGGTTAGTGGTTTTACACATGATGAAGTATGTATTTTAAATGATGTCGGTGGACGATGATTTATGAAAGTGATGTTTGACCTCAAATCAGCACCATCTGATTTTAGTTTTTAGTTTTCATACATATGAGTTAGCTTACATTCTACAAGCAACAATACCGTTAATTGCAAAAATCATTGTTAAAAAAAAATAATGATCAGTTAATATTTGCTTAACTTGGCTACTAAAAGATATATGTATATACTAGGAATAATTCAAAGACAGTGCTCCAATTAAAATTTCAACCCGTCATTCCTTCCTCTGGATCTAATAACGAAGGTCGGGCTGCTTATTATAGAAGTGGTTGTCTTATCAGGGTCTATTTTCTCATTGGCGTTTAGAAGCTATAAGTTATGTAGAAGCACTCATGGTCACCAAAAGTCTACATATGAGCATTGTGGCTATATGCGGGGCCATGCGTGCTTGTTGCTTTCGTCACGGTGAAATTATAGCTGCTACCGCTGCTGACGTCAAAGCTGCTTATGCCATCGACATTCCGCCGAAAATTCGCCTTTCCGTGGATAGAGAAAGTTCTTCTAGAAATCCACACTCGTGGTGGCAGACCCTCGAGGTGGACTTCACACCCGTGGCTATGGCCACACGGCCTAAACTTCACCGGCTGTTATATTGGCCTGCTGATCAGTATTCGGTTGGTGGTAACTTTTTTTCCACGTGTCTTTAGACGACCGGCCTTTTCAGCTAAAAAAAAATTACATGATGTAGCTCTTAAGTGGACGACTGATCGTAGTACCGCCGAAATTAAAAAGAAATCACGCCACGCGCTTTGGCTTGGTCTCAGCATCGGTAAATATAAATATTCTCTTACAAGTTAAGGTTGCCACATAAATTTAAATTATTAAAAATCAGCTGATACTTTCCGACTACGGTAAAATAATCAAACATAATTTTCTTATTTTACAAGGCAGCCTAACACCACCTTCTACGCAGGCTTCTAAGCCGAAGAAAAGGAAGAAACGGTTGACTTATCTTGATAAAGCCGGGCATATTACATAGCTTTTAAATCTTTAGCATGGAATTTTCCCACAAATTTCCCTTGCATATTTTCTATTTTATATAGTGCTGTTCCAATTTTTTTTCTAATTCGACATTTTATATATGCCGTTAAAAATTTGGCGTTAATGCTTTTACTAGCATTGCTTTACGTAAAATTCTTTCTAAAAATTTCTTGACCTTTATAATTCACCCATCTCGATCTTCGATTATAACATTTTTCTGTCTGTTAATTACTATGTGGCATCACATTCACCTGATTATCTCGCAGCGTTTCTAATTGTTGTAACAATTTATAGCTTTTTCCATGCCTTAACATAGGCTGACCAAACAAGCTGAAATATGGAGTGCATTTTAGTGAGCTGTGATAATCACTACGCAAGCCACTACAAATTTCGGACAAATGCTTATCCCACTGATCGTTTTTTTCCTAAAGCAAGATTCTTAGTTTACCTAAAAACTCTAAAAACTCTACGATTTGAGAAGATACAAACTGTTTACCATTGTCACTATGAATATATTGTGGAACACCAAAAGTATGTAATATTTGTTCTTCTAAATACTGCAAAATATTTATGATATTGGCTTTTTTCAATGCTTTTAAGAACTTATATTTCGTAAAATGATGAAAAGAAATAAATCATAGAATTGCCTAGTTTAGTTCTCGGATACGGTCCTAAGAAATCCATATAAATTCTCTGAAAAGGTCTCTCAGTAATTATTTATTTTCCCATGGGTGGTCTTTGAATAATGTTACTTTGTTTTGCCATCTTACAATTTTAATATTGCTCTACTAATACCTTTACTTCCTTACACATATTAGGCCAATAATACTTTTCTCTAATTCGCGCGAGAGTTTTACCCAAACCTGCCCAATTCAGATGAGTCCTTATGATTACTTGTAATAACTGGACTTCGTAACTCACTAGGTAACCACAATCACCATAAGCTGACTTCATCTTCAAATTGCCTTTTCGGGCAAGGCCGGGTTATACCCGCTAGTATAATATATAATACATAACATATAATATATATAGGTCAGCTCGACGGCCTTATGATGCCGCTATTCAATAGCTGTGCAATTTCGATGTTGATAAAAACCTATACCCCTATTGGGTACGGATATAGTTTTGAGTATACCGGGTCATTATTATCGGTACGGATCGTGGCGATTACAGAAGTATTAAATGCCAACGCCTCGATAGGGGTCGAAAATGCTCTTATTCTTTTCTATAGCGTTCGCCTGAAGTCATCCCTAATGTTCTCTGGGACAAGTATGTCATCGACACGTGTGAAGTTCACGTCGTCGCATGAATGGTATGTTAATGGTTCGGACTTATTACTGTAGGTTATGTTATTATTTTTCATGTTCAATGTAGCACCCGCCTGCGTTAGCAGATCGAAGCCTATGATGGCATTAAAGGTATTGAGGGTGTCTAAAATGACGAAAGGGGCGGTTTGTACAAAGACTTTCATTGAACATTTATTTTTTATTTCGCTGGATCCATGTATGGAGTTCACAACGAATGGGGTGCTAACTGGCATAACGTTTTGTAACTCCTTTACGGGTCTTACGTAATTTTTCGTTCGGTTGCCTAAGGTTCGATACCGAAGGGTCCACTTCCATGGGCTGAACCTGGTTTTGCTTGGTCTCTTTTTCGTTACTCTTGGGGCTTTGCTCGCCTTGTTGCGGCTTACCCTGGCTTTGTTTTCCCATATAGTGCGGATTTCTTTCATTTCCCTTTTCTTGCCTACCGTGTTGGCGGTTTACTAGCTTGTTGCTTTCGCCGACCTGTGCTCTATCTTCGATAGTTTTAGCATAGGAGGCAGCGAACATGCTCCTTTAGATGCTGTTCTCGGCTTCGCGAGCTAACGCTTTCAAGGATCTCTCAAGACCCGCCATGAATGCATGTAGTGCGTCATCTCAAACGTTTTCGTTCAAAATGGTGGCGGTTTGCTCATCATGGAACATTACGACTCTATTAGTAACAAGAGTTAATTTCTTCTCGACCTCATCGTAATATTCTATTGGGCTTAAATCGCCCTGTCTTACCATTTCTAGTTGTTGTCTAAGTGTACGTAGGAACGTTTTGTCCGCATACGTACAGTCTGGCAATTATTGCGTCGATATTTAGCACAGTGTTGTGCGAAGTTAGAATTGCTCTTGCGGCCCCGCACACTTTATTTCGCAAGATAGCTACAGCTTCGTAGTTTTTTCGCTACCATCGTAGCGTCTAAAAATTTTATACGCATCTAAGGCACCTTGCCTCCATGACACGTATTCACTTTGCACACCCTCGAAACTTGGAACTGACTTTACTATATCTAATCTCCCCTCGCAATTAATGTTTGGGTTGATTGTCACTTTTTTATAAGTTTCGACTTGTTGGGCAACGCACTCACTTGGTTTTTCACTGAATTTAATTCTAGTGTGAATTGTTCTTTTAAACGACGCTCTTTTTCAATGAGTGCTGCATTGATTGAGCCTTGAATAAGGGACTGTAACTGTTCCACATCCATTTCTGTATTTTTTAGGGGATGTGGGTGAAAGCCTACATTTGTATTGTGCTTGCGCACAGCGATCAGGACAAATTAAAATTCCCACGAACTTGATTTTACTATTTAGAGCATAAATATTTCAGAACCACGAATGACACGAAGCACTTAATGTAGAGTAATTTGACTACTACTTGCAAAGTATATTTTTTTATATAATTTTTTATTTTTGTTTTGCAAAATAAATTTTTTTAACTTTATATTGATTTTTTCTTTCTTGAAGTCAATATCTTGAAAAGCTCACTTACATGCTTAAAGCTTTTTTGGTCGTCTGAATTCTTATATTAGCCGTTGGGCGACAGTAATGCAGTGTTGTCCTCGGCAGGAGTAAAGGTGCGTCGTCCTCGTTAGAGGATCCTCTAGTCCTGTGCGATGATTATGCTGGAGGAAAACTCTTCCCCTTTATTACTGGCCTTATGGCTCAGCAATATTGAATTATAAATCAATTATTTAACGGCTTTGGCCGGAGAAAATATATTTGCAGTCAAGGCTGCTTGGGACAAATACAAAAACTGAATTCTTACAAACTAAGAACCTAAAGCTAAACCTAACCTGACCGTTTGTCAGTGGAAAAGTACTGGCCATTCGCTCCACTTACAAGGTCGCTGCTGCTTATTCAGCAAATACGTCATAAGGGGCCGATCACTGCATTGCGACATATGAGATGTTTACTTGAATCGAGAGCAGCTCCGCAAGTTGCTCACTTCGTTCATGTCGTTCGTGGCTTAGGAGTAAGAGGGTAGCTTGGTGGATAAATGCGAGGGACTCTCCTTAACTTATATCTTACTTGCTCGTTGGACCAGATGCACCGATATTTTTTGTGCCCACTTTGGATACACGGCATGTCCCATCTATATGTTCTTTGGTTAGTGGTTTTACACATGATGAAGTATGTATTTTAAATGATGTCGGTGGACGATGATTTATGAAAGTGATGTTTGACCTCAAATCAGCACCATCTGATTTTAGTTTTTAGTTTTCATACATATGAGTTAGCTTACATTCTACAAGCAACAATACCGTTAATTGCAAAAATCATTGTTAAAAAAAAATAATGATCAGTTAATATTTGCTTAACTTGGCTACTAAAAGATATATGTATATACTAGGAATAATTCAAAGACAGTGCTCCAATTAAAATTTCAACCCGTCATTCCTTCCTCTGGATCTAATAACGAAGGTCGGGCTGCTTATTATAGAAGTGGTTGTCTTATCAGGGTCTATTTTCTCATTGGCGTTTAGAAGCTATAAGTTATGTAGAAGCACTCATGGTCACCAAAAGTCTACATATGAGCATTGTGGCTATATGCGGGGCCATGCGTGCTTGTTGCTTTCGTCACGGTGAAATTATAGCTGCTACCGCTGCTGACGTCAAAGCTGCTTATGCCATCGACATTCCGCCGAAAATTCGCCTTTCCGTGGATAGAGAAAGTTCTTCTAGAAATCCACACTCGTGGTGGCAGACCCTCGAGGTGGACTTCACACCCGTGGCTATGGCCACACGGCCTAAACTTCACCGGCTGTTATATTGGCCTGCTGATCAGTATTCGGTTGGTGGTAACTTTTTTCCACGTGTCTTTAGACGACCGGCCTTTTCAGCTAAAAAAAAATTACATGATGTAGCTCTTAAGTGGACGACTGATCGTAGTACCGCCGAAATTAAAAAGAAATCACGCCACGCGCTTTGGCTTGGTCTCAGCATCGGTAAATATAAATATTCTCTTACAAGTTAAGGTTGCCACATAAATTTAAATTATTAAAAATCAGCTGATACTTTCCGACTACGGTAAAATAATCAAACATAATTTTCTTATTTTACAAGGCAGCCTAACACCACCTTCTACGCAGGCTTCTAAGCCGAAGAAAAGGAAGAAACGGTTGACTTATCTTGATAAAGCCGGGCATATTACATAGCTTTTAAATCTTTAGCATGGAATTTTCCCACAAATTTCCCTTGCATATTTTCTATTTTATATAGTGCTGTTCCAATTTTTTTTCTAATTCGACATTTAATATATGCCGTTAAAAATTTGGCGTTAATGCTTTTACTAGCATTGCTTTACGTAAAATTCTTTCTAAAAATTTCTTGACCTTTATAATTCACCCATCTCGATCTTCGATTATAACATTTTTCTGTCTGTTAATTACTATGTGGCATCACATTCACCTGATTATCTCGCAGCGTTTCTAATTGTTGTAACAATTTATAGCTTTTTCCATGCCTTAACATAGGCTGACCAAACAAGCTGAAATATGGAGTGCATTTTAGTGAGCTGTGATAATCACTACGCAAGCCACTACAAATTTCGGACAAATGCTTATCCCACTGATCGTTTTTTTCCTAAAGCAAGATTCTTAGTTTACCTAAAATATCTCTATTTACTCTCTCGCTGACGTTTGCTTGAGGAGAATATAAGCCTGTACGTGTTCCCCATATTTATGTAAAAACTCTACGATTTGAGAAGATACAAACTGTTTACCATTGTCACTATGAATATATTGTGGAACACCAAAAGTATGTAATATTTGTTCTTCTAAATACTGCAAAATATTTATGATATTGGCTTTTTTCAATGCTTTTAAGAACTTATATTTCGTAAAATGATGAAAAGAAATAAATCATAGAATTGCCTAGTTTAGTTCTCGGATACGGTCCTAAGAAATCCATATAAATTCTCTGAAAAGGTCTCTCAGTAATTATTTATTTTCCCATGGGTGGTCTTTGAATAATGTTACTTTGTTTTGCCATCTTACAATTTTAATATTGCTCTACTAATACCTTTACTTCCTTACACATATTAGGCCAATAATACTTTTCTCTAATTCGCGCGAGAGTTTTACCCAAACCTGCCCAATTCAGATGAGTCCTTATGATTACTTGTAATAACTGGACTTCGTAACTCACTAGGTAACCACAATCACCATAAGCTGACTTCATCTTCAAATTGCCTTTTCGGGCAAGGCCGGGTTATACCCGCTAGTATAATATATAATACATAACATATAATATATATAGGTCAGCTCGACGGCCTTATGATGCCGCTATTCAATAGCTGTGCAATTTCGATGTTGATAAAAACCTATACCCCTATTGGGTACGGATATAGTTTTGAGTATACCGGGTCATTATTATCGGTACGGATCGTGGCGATTACAGAAGTATTAAATGCCAACGCCTCGATAGGGGTCGAAAATGCTCTTATTCTTTTCTATAGCGTTCGCCTGAAGTCATCCCTAATGTTCTCTGGGACAAGTATGTCATCGACACGTGTGAAGTTCACGTCGTCGCATGAATGGTATGTTAATGGTTCGGACTTATTACTGTAGGTTATGTTATTATTTTTCATGTTCAATGTAGCACCCGCCTGCGTTAGCAGATCGAAGCCTATGATGGCATTAAAGGTATTGAGGGTGTCTAAAATGACGAAAGGGGCGGTTTGTACAAAGACTTTCATTGAACATTTATTTTTTATTTCGCTGGATCCATGTATGGAGTTCACAACGAATGGGGTGCTAACTGGCATAACGTTTTGTAACTCCTTTACGGGTCTTACGTAATTTTTCTTTCGGTTGCCTAAGGTTCGATACCGAAGGGTCCACTTCCATGGGCTGAACCTGGTTTTGCTTGGTCTCTTTTTCGTTACTCTTGGGGCTTTGCTCGCCTTGTTGCGGCTTACCCTGGCTTTGTTTTCCCATATAGTGCGGATTTCTTTCATTTCCCTTTTCTTGCCTACCGTGTTGGCGGTTTACTAGCTTGTTGCTTTCGCCGACCTGTGCTCTATCTTCGATAGTTTTAGCATAGGAGGCAGCGAACATGCTCCTTTAGATGCTGTTCTCGGCTTCGCGAGCTAACGCTTTCAAGGATCTCTCAAGACCCGCCATGAATGCATGTAGTGCGTCATCTCAAACGTTTTCGTTCAAAATGGTGGCGGTTTGCTCATCATGGAACATTACGACTCTATTAGTAACAAGAGTTAATTTCTTCTCGACCTCATCGTAATATTCTATTGGGCTTAAATCGCCCTGTCTTACCATTTCTAGTTGTTGTCTAAGTGTACGTAGGAACGTTTTGTCCGCATACGTACAGTCTGGCCTGGCAATTATTGCGTCGATATTTAGCACAGTGTTGTGCGAAGTTAGAATTGCTCTTGCGGCCCCGCACAGTTTATTTCGCAAGATAGCTACAGCTTCGTAGTTTTTTCGCTACCATCGTAGCGTCTAAAAATTTTATACGCATCTAAGGCACCTTGCCTCCATGACACGTATTCACTTTGCACACCCTCGAAACTTGGAACTGACTTTACTATATCTAATCTCCCCTCGCAATTAATGTTTGGGTTGATTGTCACTTTTTTATAAGTTTCGACTTGTGGGGCAACGCACTCACTTGGTTTTTCACTGAATTTAATTCTAGTGTGAATTGTTCTTTTAAACGACGCTCTTTTTCAATGAGTGCTGCATTGATTGAGCCTTGAATAAGGGACTGTAACTGTTCCGCATCCATTTCTGTATTTTTTAGGGGATGTGGGTGAAAGCCTACATTTGTATTGTGCTTGCGCACAGCGATCAGGACAAATTAAAATTCCCACGAACTTGATTTTACTATTTAGAGCATAAATATTTCAGAACCACGAATGACACGAAGCACTTAATGTAGAGTAATTTGACTACTACTTGCAAAGTATATTTTTTTATATAATTTTTTATTTTTGTTTTGCAAAATAAATTTTTTTAACTTTATATTGATTTTTTCTTTCTTGAAGTCAATATCTTGAAAAGCTCACTTACATGCTTAAAGCTTTTTTGGTCGTCTGAATTCTTATATTAGCCGTTGGGCGACAGTAATGCAGTGTTGTCCTCGGCAGGAGTAAAGGTGCGTCGTCCTCGTTAGAGGATCCTCTAGTCCTGTGCGATGATTATGCTGGAGGAAAACTCTTCCCCTTTATTACTGGCCTTATGGCTCAGCAATATTGAATTATAAATCAATTATTTAACGGCTTTGGCCGGAGAAAATATATTTGCAGTCAAGGCTGCTTGGGACAAATACAAAAACTGAATTCTTACAAACTAAGAACCTAAAGCTAAACCTAACCTGACCGTTTGTCAGTGGAAAAGTACTGGCCATTCGCTCCACTTACAAGGTCGCTGCTGCTTATTCAGCAAATACGTCATAAGGGGCCGATCACTGCATTGCGACATATGAGATGTTTACTTGAATCGAGAGCAGCTCCGCAAGTTGCTCACTTCGTTCATGTCGTTCGTGGCTTAGGAGTAAGAGGGTAGCTTGGTGGATAAATGCGAGGGACTCTCCTTAACTTATATCTTACTTGCTCGTTGGACCAGATGCACCGATATTTTTTGTGCCCACTTTGGATACACGGCATGTCCCATCTATATGTTCTTTGGTTAGTGGTTTTACACATGATGAAGTATGTATTTTAAATGATGTCGGTGGACGATGATTTATGAAAGTGATGTTTGACCTCAAATCAGCACCATCTGATTTTAGTTTTTAGTTTTCATACATATGAGTTAGCTTACATTCTACAAGCAACAATACCGTTAATTGCAAAAATCATTGTTAAAAAAAATAATGATCAGTTAATATTTGCTTAACTTGGCTACTAAAAGATATATGTATATACTAGGAATAATTCAAAGACAGTGCTCCAATTAAAATTTCAACCCGTCATTCCTTCCTCTGGATCTAATAACGAAGGTCGGGCTGCTTATTATAGAAGTGGTTGTCTTATCAGGGTCTATTTTCTCATTGGCGTTTAGAAGCTATAAGTTATGTAGAAGCACTCATGGTCACCAAAAGTCTACATATGAGCATTGTGGCTATATGCGGGGCCATGCGTGCTTGTTGCTTTCGTCACGGTGAAATTATAGCTGCTACCGCTGCTGACGTCAAAGCTGCTTATGCCATCGACATTCCGCCGAAAATTCGCCTTTCCGTGGATAGAGAAAGTTCTTCTAGAATTCCACACTCGTGGTGGCAGACTCTCGAGGTGGACTTCGCACCCGTGGCTATGGCCACACGGCCTAAACTTCACCGACTGATCGTAGTACCGCCGAAAAATATAAGTATTTTCTTACAAGTTAAGGTTGCCACTTAAATTTAAATTATTAAAAATCAGCTGATACTTTCCGACTACGGTAAAATAATCAAACATAATTTTCTTATTTTACAAGGCAGCCTAACACCACCTTCTACGCAGGCTTCTAAGCCGAAGAAAAGGAAGAAACGGTTGACTTATCTTGATAAAGCCGGGCATATTACATAGCTTTTAAATCTTTAGCATGGAATTTTCCCACAAATTTCCCTTGCATATTTTCTATTTTATATAGTGCTGTTCCGTTAATGCTTTTACTAGCATTGCTTTACGTAAAATTCTTTCTAAAAATTTCTTGTCCTTTATAATTCACCCATCTCGATCTTCGATTATAACATTTTTCTGTCTGTTAATTACTATGTGGCATCACATTCACCTGATTATCTCGCAGCGTTTCTAATTGTTGTAACAATTTATAGCTTTTTCCATGCCTTAACATAGGCTGACCAAACAAGCTGAAATATGGAGTGCATTTTAGTGAGCTGTGATAATCACTACGCAAGCCACTACAAATTTCGGACAAATGCTTATCCCACTGATCGTTTTTTTCCTAAAGCAAGATTCTTAGTTTACCTAAAAACTCTAAAAACTCTACGATTTGAGAAGATACAAACTGTTTACCATTGTCACTATGAATATATTGTGGAACACCAAAAGTATGTAATATTTGTTCTTCTAAATACTGCAAAATATTTATGATATTGGCTTTTTTCAATGCTTTTAAGAATTTATATTTCGTAAAATGATGAATAGAAATAAATCATAGAATTGCCTAGTTTAGTTCTCGGATACGGTCCTAAGAAATCCATATAAATTCTCTGAAAAGGTCTCTCAGTAATTATTTATTTTCCCATGGGTGGTCTTTGAATAATGTTACTTTGTTTTGCCATCTTACAATTTTAATATTGCTCTACTAATACCTTTACTTCCTTACACATATTAGGCCAATAATACTTTTCTCTAATTCGCGCGAGAGTTTTACCCAAACCTGCCCAATTCAGATGAGTCCTTATGATTACTTGTAATAACTGGACTTCGTAACTCACTAGGTAACCACAATCACCATAAGCTGACTTCATCTTCAAATTCGCCTTTTCGAAATTGAACTCTTTGGTATACGAACTTACCCGAAAGAAAAGTACATGGTAACGAATTGTCATTTTTACTAACTAGCGTTCTCAACTCATGATTGAAAATTTAGATTTTCCAAATCAATTTCTGACAGCATGTGTGGTGCAACTTAACAATCTAAATTATTCCTAGACAGAGTATCGGGTACTACATTAACTAAGCCCTTACGGTACTCAATTTTGAAATCATACTGCTGCAATTTTAAGCTCCATCTGCCTAGTCTTCCCATTAGATCTTTTTGTGTCATAAACCATTTAAGACTGGCATGATCAGTTATCACTTTGAAAGGAAAGCCTTCCACATAGGGTCTTAATCTTTTCAAACATACTATAGCTGCTCAGCTTTCTAGTTCCGTGACTGTGTAATTTTTTTCTCGTTTCTTTAATTTCGCATTGCGTTAAAACGCCACCTACTAGTAAAGTCTGGCTATACCAACACTGTAACGGTTATCAAGGCTTGCTTAAGATTTGCAACTGCCTCCGGCAATAATGCAAACTTTAATGATTTCTGCAGAGAATCCGTTAATGGTGCTGCTAATTCAGCATAATTTGGGATGAGCTGTCTATAATATCCCGTTGTGTTGACGGTACTGGAAAACGAACAAGGCTCCCTGACCCACAATATAACCTAAGTATTTAATCTCTTGTTGACAAACTTAACTCTTCTCCACATTAATAGTTAATTGTGCATTTTTCAAACAATCCGCTACTTGTCTTAGTGTTGGTGACTATCAAAATCAGATGTGCATACTACCAAATCATCAAGATAAATAAAAACTTTTTCTTTCAACGTTCCTAGTATTACCTTATCCATTAATCTACTCCTTCTTTGTGCCGAATTACACAAGCCGAAGGGCATAACAGTGAATTGGTACAAAGGTCTTCCTGGTATAGCGAAAGCCGTTGTTTCTTTCGATGCTTCATCTAACGGTATTTCCCAATAAGCATCTCTCAGATCTATACCTAAGATGAAGTACGTTTCTTGCAATCGACTGAGTAATCCATTAATGTGTGGCAGTGGATATACATCTTTCTTAGTAATAGAATTTAAGCGACGAGAATCTATACACAGCCTGACCTTTCTATGTTTTCTAACTAATACCATGGGACTGCACCAAGGAGAGTTGATTTCTTCTAACATACGATCTAATTCTGAATAAACTTCTATTTGTCTGGGCGGTGACAAAGGATAGCGCTTCGGCTTAAATGGCTCTGCTGTCCCCGTATCAATATCATGAATATCCAGATTGGTACGAGCTAGTCCTAATTTAGTAAAATATGGAAATTCTTAAATTAATTCCTTAAGTTGTCTAGTTTGAGCATTCAAAAACGATTTACTTTTAATCATTGGAGCCATTTCCGGTTGCAAGTCTCATGACGAAATCAATTTTGAAGCTACATATATCAAACTCTTTCCAAAAATTAACTCCTAAATAAATTTTTTGTTGTAGACTGGGTGCTAAATAAAATAAAATGTTTTTCTCTAATCCGTTATAAGATAGCCCTATTTCTACCGTCCCCAATATGTCTTGTAACTTTCCATCAGCTATCATAATGGAGCATTTTAATTATTTGGTTGATAAACGCACTTTATCCATTCTCTCCAAACAATTTTTTCCTAATACACTAACTGATGCTCCTGAGTCTTTTAAACCATATAAATCTTCATCTCCCACCGAATTTTTTCATATGGTCTATTATCATTGCTCTTGCTGCAAATAATAGTTTCTAATTCCTTTCGTAAATGGATTATATTTTTAAATCTTTCTCTACATTTTAATATTTTAGTTGATATCTTTCTTAGACTTAACTTCATTCACTTTAAATTTACGTAATTTCTCTATTTTAGGATTATCTAATTGTTTGATTGGGGTTTCTTTCTTGAACGAGGTAACCCCTTTAATCACTCGTTCGGCTAATTGTTTCCCTCATGCTTAGGAAAAGTAATCGAGGTTAAATCTTTCTCTCCACATCGGTAACAGAAGAAGAGTGACCCATTTGATCACAGTTCCAACACCTATACTTGGACTTATCTCCTGCTTTTTCATAACATATCTCGAATTTCTTAAAAGCGGATAATTCAATTTCTTTCTCGCTGTCAGATTCTTCTGCCTTTAGATCCGATATATCTATTCCATTTGCGATTTTACCATTTGTCTGCTGCAAGCGTCTACTTTGTTTACGAGCCATAAGCTTTTCGGCCTTACGAGCTTCTGACAAAGGGTGATCTAAACTGAAAATGCTTTGGGCGAACAATAGATTGCCTAAAGATTCTCTAACATTTCCTTTTATAATATCTGCTAGTTTTGCATTACCTAATGGTTCTTTCAGACGGAAATTCTTTGTGACTACATCCATATAAAATTCATCAAACGTTTCCTTAAATTGCTGTTGTCGTCCAATAAGACACATCAAACTTACAGATTCGTTGTCTGTCTGTCCGAACTTGTGAGTAATAGCTAATTTTAAGTCCTTGAAAGTAGCTTCTGGTTCTTGCTTCAGATAGAACCAATACAATTTTTCAGCTGTCAGTCGTAACAGTACATGAAATTCCGCTAACAATCGAGATTCCGAGTGCCTTTGTGTCTTTTTACTAATGTAGCTACTTTGAATAAAAACTCTTCTACATCATCCATATTCAGAAATATTCCACTTATCCACTTGCACTTTTTCATTGCCCACTATAGGAAAATTATTGGAATTATTCAAATTACGTGAGTGGTTACGACTAGAAGTGCCATTTTCAATAGGCAATTCAAGATGATTGTTAAAATTTTCTAACGAAGGTCTAGCTCTTCCTTCGCGTACGGCTTCTACTAAGTTACGTTGCATATTTGCAACCTCTCTCATCATCATATTGTGGTTAACAGTAAGAACTCTTTTTAACACCGCGCTTAGAGCTTCACCTAAGCCACTAGCTTCTGGACCTCCCGCCATATTAATGTTAGGAAAACTTTCTACTAAGACCGTAGGCAATTCTTCTGAACTCGGACTATGTGTGTGCCGTCTTCCTCTTCCTTGCGCGTTTCCTTCCTCGTCAAACGTGTACTCTACCTGTGATTTATTGGTCTGAGCACTTTTTGTTTAGCACTTTCTTGTTCTCATACTCTAATTTCTTTATCTTGGATTTTTAATACTATTGTTCTTAATATAAATAAATTATTTAATACTGTTATTAATATTACTATCAATTTTCTAACAATTCATAATTTAAGAGGCATACAGATGCTTAGGTACACACTGGTTCCGCATTTTAAAAAATATTCTATCGTGTAAATAATTATTTCTATGAATTTCTATGCTTGACAATTACAAATTGGTTGAGCTGTCGCTATGGCAACCTTGTTTCTGATTCTTTCAAATGACTCATATGACAACGCCAGGAAATTTAAATGGAATCGCTTCAAGAAGACTTAAATATTTAGCCATTCCTGGACATATTCAATTACAGACACATACAGCATTTCTAAAATTGTATATGTAAAAATAGAGTAACAGCGTTTAACACTATCGGCTCTAGACTTAGAAAATTTTAAAACCGACTCTCTTTTGGCCACCCACTTTGGGCACCATATTTATTGTAACGCTGTTGGCTGTCGGCGGCTAGAATAGTGCACTGATATATGTATACATGATACCTATGGCTTTTAACTTACTGATGCTCTATTCTTATGAGAGTTCGTTTCCTGCTTGACACGTCTGGTTGCGTTGCTTAGCTCGCCGGATAGGGTGTGAGATCTTGGAACTAACAAAACTTATAGCCAAAGAATGATACTGCTACCGAAACAATAAATAACAAATACACGTGTCAAGACTGGTGCTTATAAAGCGGTACTAATTGAAAAACGAACAGACATTATCGTACACGATAGTTTTTGTGCTCAATTGGATGGCATCACTGAGACTACACACTTAATTTTCCCTCCCTATAAATTGCTCTGACAATCCTCATGTGTAAAATATATGAGATCGTCCCTTTTAGTGTTACTTAGTTACATTTTAAACTTCTACCATGCCTGTATCCTTCCACATCTGCATGCCTCAAATAAGATTCACATACATCAAGGTGAAATTCATTATATTAATGATACATTTAATGAAAAATTAATGATCTTGTTCTTGGTCATTATATCAACGATTATACAGACTATTGTATTTAACAATATATGTTTTCTTTTACAAACGAACTGCTTTTTAAAGTTTTGAAATTGTATATGCTAGAAGAGCATGCTATCTTGATCATGACTTTAATTAACTTGTTTTTGCTCATTGAGGATACGATACCACTTTCGAGCGAATATAGCGTTTTACACATGATGAAGTATGAATTTCAAATGATGTCGGTGAAAGATGATTTATGAAAGTGATGTTTGACCTCAAATCAGCACCATCCGTAAATAAATAAGACTTTAGTTTTCGGACATATGAATTAACTTTCATTCTACAAGCAAGTATACCGTTCCTTGCAACAATCATTGTAAGAAAAACATGATCAGTTAATATTTGTATGAATTGGTTACTAAAAGATATACATATATACTAGGAATAATTCAAAGACATCGCTCCACTTAAAATATTAATCGCGTCAATCCTTCCTCTGGATCTACTGTCTGGTCGGCCCACGATGCACCATGAATAAATCGGATTTGCGAATATCTTAATTTGAGGTCGCTATTAGTTTTCGCTAGCAGATTTAATAACAAAGGCAGGGCTGCTGTTTATATATGTAGATAGCTTGGCAGAGTCCATTTTTACATTGGCGTTCCGAAGATATAGGTTATGTAGAAGCACTCGTGGTCACCAAAAGCATTGTGGCTATATGCGGGTCCATGCGTGCTTTTTGCTTCAAGCACGGTGAAATTATAGCTGCTACCCTTGACGTTGAAGCTGCTTATGCCAACGACATTCCTTCGATAATTCGCCTTTCCGTGGATAGAGAATGTTCTTCTAGAATTCCACCTTTGTGGTGGCAGAGTGTCGTCTAGACAGGTAAAAAAAGATTACTTGATGTAGCTCTTAAATGCACGTCTGCTTCGTAGTGCCGCTGAAATTAAAAAGAAAGAAATATATATATATATATGAAATATATATATATATATGAATATATATATATATAGAATGTTCTTCTAGAATTCCACCTTTGTGGTGGCAGAGTGTCGTCTAGACAGGTAAAAAAAGATTACTTGATGTAGCTCTTAAATGCACGTCTGCTTCGTAGTGCCGCTGAAATTAAAAAGAAAGAAATATATATATATATATATATATATATATATATATATATATATATATATATATATATATATATATATATACCTAGTTCTAGGATACGGTCTTAACAAATCCATATAAATTCTCTGAAAAGGTCTCTCAGTAATTATTTGTTTTCCCATGAGCGGTCTTTGAATAATCTTACTTGGCTTTGCCATTTTACAATTTTCACACTGCTCTACAAATACCTTTACTTCCTTTTACATATTGGGCCAAAAATACTTTTCTCTAATTCGCGTGAGAGTTTAACCAAAACCTGCATGACACGATGAGTCCTTATAATTACTTGCAATAACTTGAGTTCGTTACTCACTAGGTAACCACAATCGCCATAAGCTGACTTCATCTTCAAATTCGCCTTTTCGAAATTGAACTCTTTGGTATACGAACTTGCCCGAAACACAAGTATCTGGCAATGAATTGACATTATTACTAACTGGCAGTCTCAATTCGTCATACTCGGGTAATTAAAAGCTTGGATTTTCCAAATCAATTTTTGATAACATCTGTGGTGCATCTAAACAATCTTAATTTCCCATAGACAGCGTATCGGGGACTAAATTAAGTGAGCCTTATCGGTACTCAATTTTGAAATCATACTGCTGCAATTTTAAGCTCCATCTGCCTAGTCTTCCTATTACATATTTTTGTGTCATAAGCCACTGGCATGATCAGTTATCACTTTGAAAGGAAAGCCTTCCACATAGGGTCTAAATCTTTTCAAACATACTATAGCTGCTCAGCTTTCTAGTTCCGTGACTGTGTAATTTTTTTCTCGTTTCTTTAATTTCGCATTGCGTTAAAACACCACCTACTAGTAAAGTCTGGCTATACCAACACTGTAACGGTTATCAAGGCTTGCTTAAGATTTGCAACTGCCTCCGGCAATAATGCAAACTTTAATGATTTCTGCAGAGAATCCGTTAATGGTGCTGCTAATTCAGCATAATTTGGGATGAGCTGTCTATAATATCCAGTCATGCCGAGAAATCGTCTGACTTGCCGTTGTGTTGACGGTACTGGAAAACGAACAAGGCTACCTGACCCACAATATAACCTAAGTATTTAATCTCTTGTTGACAAACTTAACTCTTCTCCACATTAATAGTTAATTGTGCCTTTTTCAAACAATCCGCTACTTGTCTTAGTGTTGGTGACTATCAAAATCAGATGTGCATACTACCAAATCATCAAGATAAATAAAAACTTTTTCTTTCAACGTTCCTAGTATTACCTTATCCATTAATCTACTCCTTCTTTGTGCCGAATTACACAAGCCGAAGGGCATAACAGTGAATTGGTACAAAGGTCTTCCTGGTATAGCGAAAGCCGTTGTTTCTTTCGATGCTTCATCTAACGGTATTTCCCAATAAGCATCTCTCAGATCTATACCTAAGATGAAGTACGTTTCTTGCAATCGACTGAGTAATCCATTAATGTGTGGCAGTGGATATACATCTTTCTTAGTAATAGAATTTAAGCGACGAGAATCTATACACAGCCTGACCTTTCTATGTTTTCTAACTAAAACCATGGGACTGCACCAAGGAGAGTTGATTTCTTCTATTACTCCCAAAGCTAACATACGATCTAATTCTGAATAAACTTCTATTTGTCTGGGCGGTGACAAAGGATAGCGCTTCGGCTTAAATGGCTCTGCTGTCCCCGTATCAATATCATGAATATCCAGATTGGTACGAGCTAGTCCTAATTTAGTAAAATATGGAAATTCTTAAATTAATTCCTTAAGTTGTCTAGTTTGAGCATTCAAAAACGATTTACTTTTAATCATTGGAGCCATTTCCGGTTGCAAGTCTCATGACGAAATCAATTTTGGAGCTACATATATCAAACTCTTTCCAAAAATTAACTCCTAAATAAATTTTTTGTTGTAGACTGGGTGCTAAATAAAATAAAATGTTTTTCTCTAATCCTTTATAAGATAGCCCTATTTCTACCGTCCCCAATATGTCTTGTAACTTTCCATCAGCTATCATAATGGAGCATTTTAATTATTTGGTTGATAAACGCACTTTATCCATTCTCTCCAAACAATTTTTTCCTAATACACTAACTGATGCTCCTGAGTCTTTTAAACCATATAAATCTTCATCTCCCACCGAATTTTTTCATATGGTCTATTATCATTGCTCTTGCTGCAAATAATAGTTTCTAATTCCTTTCGTAAATGGATTATATTTTTAAATCTTTCTCTACATTTTAATATTTTAGTTGATATCTTTCTTAGACTTAACTTCATTCACTTTAAATTCACGTAATTTCTCTATTTTAGGATTATCTAATTGTTTGATTGGGGTTTCTTTCTTGAACGAGGTAACCCCTTTAATCACTCGTTCGGCTAATTGTTTCCCTCATGCTTAGGAAAAGTAATCGAGGTTAAATCTTTCTCTCCACATCGGTAACAGAAGAAGAGTGACCCATTTGATCACAGTTCCAACACCTATACTTGGACTTATCTCCTGCTTTTTCATAACATATCTCGAATTTCTTAAAAGCGGATAATTCAATTTCTTTCTCGCTGTCAGATTCTTCTGCCTTTAGATCCGATATATCTATTCCATTTGCGATTTTACCATTTGTCTGCTGCAAGCGTCTACTTTGTTTACGAGCCATAAGCTTTTCGGCCTTACGAGCTTCTGACAAAGGGTGATCTAAACTGAAAATGCTTTGGGCGAACAATAGATTGCCTAAAGATTCTCTAACATTTCCTTTTATAATATCTGCTAGTTTTGCATTACCTAATGGTTCTTTCAGACGGAAATTCTTTGTGACTACATCCATATAAAATTCATTCCTTAAATTGCTGTTGTCGTCCAATAAGACACATCAAACTTACAGATTCGTTGTCAGTCTGTCCGAACTTGTGAGTAATAGCTAATTTTAGGTCCTTGAAAGTAGCTTCTGGTTCTTGCTTCAGATAGAACCAATACCATTTTTCAGCTGTCAGTCGTAACAGTACATGAAATTCCGCTAACAATCGAGATTCCGAGTGCCTTTGTGTCTTTTTACTAATGTAGCTACTTTGAATAAAAACTCTTCTACATCATCCATATTCAGAAATATTCCACTTATCCACTTGCACTTTTTCATTGCCCACTATAGGAAAATTATTGGAATTATTCAAATTACGTGACTGGTTACGACTAGAAGTGCCATTTTCAATAGGCAATTCAAGATGATTGTTAAAATTTTCTAACGAAGGTCTAGCTCTTCCTTCGCGTACGGCTTCTACTAAGTTACGTTGCATATTTGCAACCTCTCTCATCATCATATTGTGGTTAACAGTAAGAACTCTTTTTTTAACACCGCGCTTAGAGCTTCACCTAAGCCACTAGCTTCTGGACCTCCCGCCATATTAATGTTAGGAAAACTTTCTACTAAGACCGTAGGCAATTCTTCTGAACTCGGACTATGTGTGTGCCGTCTTCCTCTTCCTTGCGCGTTTCCTTCCTCGTCAAACGTGTACTCTACCTGTGATTTATTGGTCTGAGCACTTTTTGTTTAGCACTTTCTTGTTCTCATACTCTAATTTCTTTATCTTGAATTTTTAATACTATTGTTCTTAATATAAATAAATTATTTAATACTGTTATTAATATTACTATCAATTTTCTAACAATTCATAATTTAAGAGGCATACAGATGCTTAGGTACACACTGGTTCCGCATTTTAAAAAATATTCTATCGTGTAAATAATTATTTCTATGAATTTCTATGCTTGACAATTACAAATTGGTTGAGCTGTCGCTATGGCAACCTTGTTTCTGATTCTTTCAAATGACTCATATGACAACGCCAGGAAATTTAAATGGAATCGCTTCAAGAAGACTTAAATATTTAGCCATTCCTGGACATATTCAATTACAGACACATACAGCATTTCTAAAATTGTATATGTAAAAATAGAGTAACAGCGTTTAACACTATCGGCTCTAGACTTAGAAAATTTTAAAACCGACTCTCTTTTGGCCACCCACTTTGGGCACCATATTTATTGTAACGCTGTTGGCTGTCGGCGGCTAGAATAGTGCACTGATATATGTATACATGATACCTATGGCTTTTAACTTACTGATGCTCTATTCTTATGAGAGTTCGTTTCCTGCTTGACACGTCTGGTCTGGGTGTGAGATCTTGGAACTAACAAAACTTATAGCCAAAGAATGATACTGCTACCGAAACAATAAATAACAAATACACGTGTCAAGACTGGTGCTTATAAAGCGGTACTAATTGAAAAACGAACAGACATTATCGTACACGATAGTTTTTGTGCTCAATTGGATGGCATCACTGAGACTACACACTTAATTTTCCCTCCCTATAAATTGCTCTGACAATCCTCATGTGTAAAATATATGAGATCGTCCCTTTTAGTGTTACTTAGTTACATTTTAAACTTCTACCATGCCTGTATCCTTCCACATCTGCATGCCTCAAATAAGATTCACATACATCAAGGTGAAATTCATTATATTAATGATACATTTAATGAAAAATTAATGATCTTGTTCTTGGTCATTATATCAACGATTATACAGACTATTGTATTTAACAATATATGTTTTCTTTTACAAACGAACTGCTTTTTAAAGTTTTGAAATTGTATATGCTAGAAGAGCATGCTATCTTGATCATGACTTTAATTAACTTGTTTTTGCTCATTGAGGATACGATACCACTTTCGAGCGAATATAGCGTTTTACACATGATGAAGTATGAATTTCAAATGATGTCGGTGAAAGATGATTTATGAAAGTGATGTTTGACCTCAAATCAGCACCATCCGTAAATAAATAAGACTTTAGTTTTCGGACATATGAATTAACTTTCATTCTACAAGCAAGTATACCGTTCCTTGCAACAATCATTGTAAGAAAAACATGATCAGTTAATATTTGTATGAATTGGTTACTAAAAGATATACATATATACTAGGAATAATTCAAAGACATCGCTCCACTTAAAATATTAATCGCGTCAATCCTTCCTCTGGATCTACTGTCTGATCGGTCCACGATGCACCATGAATAAATCGGATTTGCGAATATCTTAATTTGAGGTCGCTATTAGTTTTCGCTAGCAGATTTAATAACAAAGGCAGGGCTGCTGTTTATATATGTAGATGGCTTTGCAGAGTCCATTTTTACATTGGCGTTCCGAAGATATAGGTTATGTAGAAGCACTCGTGGTCACCAAAAGCATTGTGGCTATATGCGGGTCCATGCGTGCTTTTTGCTTCAAGCACGGTGAAATTATAGCTGCTACCCTTGACGTTGAAGCTGCGTATGCCAACGACATTCCTTCGAAAATTCGCCTTTCCGTGGATAGAGAATGTTCTTCTAGAATTCCACCTTTGTGGTGGCAGAGTGTCTATAGACGACAGGTGAAAAAAGATTACTTGATGTAGCTCTTAAATGCAGGTCTGCTTCGTAGTGCCGCTGAAATTATATATATATATATATATATATATATATATATATATATATATATATATATATATATATATATATATATATATATTTCGTAAAAGGATCAATAGCAATAAGTACCATAGAATTACCTAGTTCTAGGATACGGTCTTAACAAATCCATATAAATTCTCTGAAAAGGTCTCTCAGTAATTATTTGTTTTCCCATGAGCGGTCTTTGAATAATCTTACTTGGCTTTGCCATTTTACAATTTTCACACTGCTCTACAAATACCTTTACTTCCTTACACATATTGGGCCAAAAATACTTTTCTCTAATTCGCGTGAGAGTTTAACCAAAACCTGCATGACACGATGAGTCCTTATAATTACTTGCAATAACTTGAGTTCGTTACTCACTAGGTAACCACAATCGCCATAAGCTGACTTCATCTTCAAATTCGCCTTTTCGAAATTGAACTCTTTGGTATACGAACTTGCCCGAAACACAAGTATCTGGCAATGAATTGACATTATTACTAACTGGCAGTCTCAATTCGTCATACTCGGGTAATTAAAAGCTTGGATTTTCCAAATCAATTTTTGATAACATCTGTGGTGCATCTAAACAATCTTAATTTCCCATAGACAGAGTATCGGGGACTAAATTAAGTGAGCCTTATCGGTACTCAATTTTGAAATCATACTGCTGCAATTTTAAGCTCCATCTGCCTAGTCTTCCTATTACATATTTTTGTGTCATAAGCCACTGGCTTGATCAGTTATCACTTTGAAAGGAAAGCCTTCCACATAGGGTCTAAATCTTTTCAAACATACTATAGCTGCTCAGCTTTCTAGTTCCGTGACTGTGTAATTTTTTTCTCGTTTCTTTAATTTCGCATTGCGTTAAAACGCCACCTACTAGTAAAGTCTGGCTATACCAACACTGTAACGGTTATCAAGGCTTGCTTAAGATTTGCAACTGCCTCCGGCAATAATGCAAACTTTAATGATTTCTGCAGAGAATCCGTTAATGGTGCTGCTAATTCAGCATAATTTGGGATGAGCTGTCTATAATATCCAGTCATGCCGAGAAATCGTCTGACTTGCCGTTGTGTTGACGGTACTGGAAAACGAACAAGGCTACCTGACCCACAATATAACCTAAGTATTTAATCTCTTGTTGACAAACTTAACTCTTCTCCACATTAATAGTTAATTGTGCCTTTTTCAAACAATCCGCTACTTGTCTTAGTGTTGGTGACTATCAAAATCAGATGTGCATACTACCAAATCATCAAGATAAATAAAAACTTTTTCTTTCAACGTTCCTAGTATTACCTTATCCATTAATCTACTCCTTCTTTGTGCCGAATTACACAAGCCGAAGGGCATAACAGTGAATTGGTACAAAGGTCTTCCTGGTATAGCGAAAGCCGTTGTTTCTTTCGATGCTTCATCTAACGGTATTTCCCAATAAGCATCTCTCAGATCTATACCTAAGATGAAGTACGTTTCTTGCAATCGACTGAGTAATCCATTAATGTGTGGCAGTGGATATACATCTTTCTTAGTAATAGAATTTAAGCGACGAGAATCTATACACAGCCTGACCTTTCTATGTTTTCTAACTAAAACCATGGGACTGCACCAAGGAGAGTTGATTTCTTCTATTACTCCCAAAGCTAACATACGATCTAATTCTGAATAAACTTCTATTTGTCTGGGCGGTGACAAAGGATAGCGCTTCGGCTTAAATGGCTCTGCTGTCCCCGTATCAATATCATGAATATCCAGATTGGTACGAGCTAGTCCTAATTTAGTAAAATATGGAAATTCTTAAATTAATTCCTTAAGTTGTCTAGTTTGAGCATTCAAAAACGATTTACTTTTAATCATTGGAGCCATTTCCGGTTGCAAGTCTCATGACGAAATCAATTTTGGAGCTACATATATCAAACTCTTTCCAAAAATTAACTCCTAAATAAATTTTTTGTTGTAGACTGGGTGCTAAATAAAATAAAATGTTTTTCTCTAATCCGTTATAAGATAGCCCTATTTCTACCGTCCCCAATATGTCTTGTAACTTTCCATCAGCTATCATAATGGAGCATTTTAATTATTTGGTTGATAAACGCACTTTATCCATTCTCTCCAAACAATTTTTTCCTAATACACTAACTGATGCTCCTGAGTCTTTTAAACCATATAAATCTTCATCTCCCACCGAATTTTTTCATATGGTCTATTATCATTGCTCTTGCTGCAAATAATAGTTTATAATTCCTTTCGTAAATGGATTATATTTTTAAATCTTTCTCTACATTTTAAATATTTTAGTTGATATCTTTCTTAGACTTAACTTCATTCACTTTAAATTCACGTAATTTCTCTATTTTAGGATTATCTAATTGTTTGATTGGGGTTTCTTTCTTGAACGAGGTAACCCCTTTAATCACTCGTTCGGCTAATTGTTTCCCTCATGCTTAGGACAAGTAATCGAGGTTAAATCTTTCTCTCCACATCGGTAACAGAAAGAAGAGTGACCCATTTGATCACAGTTCCAACACCTATACTTGGACTTATCTCCTGTTTTTTCATAACATATCTCGAATTTCTTAAAAGCGGATAATTCAATTTCTTTCTCGCTGTCAGATTCTTCTGCCTTTTGATCCGATATATCTATTCCATTTGCGATTTTACCATTTGTCTGCTGCAAGCGTCTACTTTGTTTACGAGCCATAAGCTTTTCGGCCTTACGAGCTTCTGACAAAGGGTGATCTAAACTGAAAATGCTTTGGGCGAACAATAGATTGCCTAAAGATTCTCTAACATTTCCTTTTATAATATCTGCTAGTTTTGCATTACCTAACGGTTCTTTCAGACGGAAATTCTTTGTGACTACATCCATATAAAATTCATCAAACGTTTCCTTAAATTGCTGTTGTCTTCCAATAAGACACATCAAACTTACAGATTCGTTGTCTGTCTGTCCGAACTTGTGAGTAATAGCTAATTTTAAGTCCTTGAAAGTAGCTTCTGGTTCTTGCTTCAGATAGAACCAATACAATTTTTCAGCTGTCAGTCGTAACAGTACATGAAATTCCGCTAACAATCGAGATTCCGAGTGCCTTTGTGTCTTTTTACTAATGTAGCTACTTTGAATAAAAACTCTTCTACATCATCCATATTCAGAAATATTCCACTTATCCACTTGCACTTTTTCATTGCCCACTATAGGAAAATTATTGGAATTATTCAAATTACGTGACTGGTTACGACTAGAAGTGCCATTTTCAATAGGCAATTCAAGATGATTGTTAAAATTTTCTAACGAAGGTCTAGCTCTTCCTTCGCGTACGGCTTCTACTAAGTTACGTTGCATATTTGCAACCTCTCTCATCATCATATTGTGGTTAAAAGTAAGAACTCTTTTTAACACCGCGCTTAGAGCTTCACCTAAGCCACTAGCTTCTGGACATCCCGCCATATTAATGTTAGGAAAACTTTCTACTAAGACCGTAGGCAATTCTTCTGAACTCGGACTATGTGTGTGCCGTCTTCCTCTTCCTTGCGCGTTTCCTTCCTCGTCAAACGTGTACTCTACCTGTGATTTATTGGTCTGAGCACTTTTTGTTTAGCACTTTCTTGTTCTCATACTCTAATTTCTTTATCTTGGATTTTTAATACTATTGTTCTTAATATAAATAAATTATTTAATACTGTTATTAATATTACTATCAATTTTCTAACAATTCATAATTTTAGAGGCATACAGATGCTTAGGTACACACTGGTTCCGCATTTTAAAAAATATTCTATCGTGTAAATAATTATTTCTATTAATTACTATGCTTGACAATTACAAATTGGTTGAGCTGTCGCTATGGCAACCTTGTTTCTGATTCTTTCAAATGACTCATATGATAACGCCAGGGAATTTAAATGGAATCGCTTCAAGAAGACTTAAATATTTAGCCATTCCTGGACATATTCAATTACAGACACATACAGCATTTCTACAATTCTATATGTTAAAATAGAGTAACAGCGTTTAACACTATCGGCTCTAAAACCGACTCTCTTTTGGCCACCCACTTTGGGCACCATATTTATTGTAACGCTGTTGGCTGTCGGCGGCTAGAATAGTGCACTGATATATGTATACATGATACCTATGGCTTTTAACTTACTGATGCTCTATTCTTATGAGAGTTCGTTTCCTGCTTGACACGTCTGGTTGCGTTGCTTAGCTCGCCGGATAGGGTGTGAGATCTTGGAACTAACAAAACTTATAGCCAAAGAATGATACTGCTACCGAAACAATAAATAACAAATACACGTGTCAAGACTGGTGCTTATAAAGCGGTACTAATTGAAAAACGAACAGACATTATCGTACACGATAGTTTTTGTGCTCAATTGGATGGCATCACTGAGACTACACACTTAATTTTCCCTCCCTATAAATTGCTCTGACAATCCTCATGTGTAAAATATATGAGATCGTCCCTTTTAGTGTTACTTAGTTACATTTTAAACTTCTACCATGCCTGTATCCTTCCACATCTGCATGCCTCAAATGAGATTCACATACATCAAGGTGAAATTCATTATATTAATGATACATTTAATGAAAAATTAATGATCTTGTTCTTGGTCATTATATCAACGATTATACAGACTATTGTATTTAACAATATATGTTTTCTTTTACAAACGAACTGCTTTTTAAAGTTTTGAAATTGTATATGCTAGAAGAGCATGCTATCTTGATCATGACTTTAATTAACTTGTTTTTGCTCATTGAGGATACGATACCACTTTCGAGCGAATATAGCGTTTTACACATGATGAAGTATGAATTTCAAATGATGTCGGTGAAAGATGATTTATGAAAGTGATGTTTGACCTCAAATCAGCACCATCCGTAAATAAATAAGACTTTAGTTTTCGGACATATGAATTAACTTTCATTCTACAAGCAAGTATACCGTTCCTTGCAACAATCATTGTAAGAAAAACATGATCAGTTAATATTTGTATGAATTGGTTACTAAAAGATATACATATATACTAGGAATAATTCAAAGACATCGCTCCACTTAAAATATTAATCGCGTCAATCCTTCCTCTGGATCTACTGTCTGGTCGGTCCACGATGCACCATGAATAAATCGGATTTGCGAATATCTTAATTTGAGGTCGCTATTAGTTTTCGCTAGCAGATTTAATAACAAAGGCAGGGCTGCTGTTTATATATGTAGATAGCTTGGCAGAGTCCATTTTTACATTGGCGTTCCGAAGATATAGGTTATGTAGAAGCACTCGTGGTCACCAAAAGCATTGTGGCTATATGCGGGTCCATGCGTGCTTTTTGCTTCAAGCACGGTGAAATTATAGCTGCTACCCTTGACGTTGAAGCTGCTTATGCCAACGACATTCCTTCGATAATTCGCCTTTCCGTGGATAGAGAATGTTCTTCTAGAATTCCACCTTTGTGGTGGCAGAGTGTCGTCTAGACAGGTAAAAAAAGATTACTTGATGTAGCTCTTAAATGCACGTCTGCTTCGTAGTGCCGCTGAAATTAAAAAGAAAGAAATATATATATATATATTGAAATATATATATATATATGAATATATATATATATAGAATGTTCTTCTAGAATTCCACCTTTGTGGTGGCAGAGTGTCGTCTAGACAGGTAAAAAAAGATTACTTGATGTAGCTCTTAAATGCACGTCTGCTTCGTAGTGCCGCTGAAATTAAAAAGAAAGAAATATATATATATATATATATATATATATATATATATATATATATATATATATATATATATATATATATATATATATATATATATATATATTTCGTAAAAGGATCAATAGCAATAAGTACCATAGAATTACCTAGTTCTAGGATACGGTCTTAACAAATCCATATAAATTCTCTGAAAAGGTCTCTCAGTAATTATTTGTTTTCCCATGAGCGGTCATTGAATAATCTTACTTGGCTTTGCCATTTTACAATTTTCACACTGCTCTACAAATACCTTTACTTCCTTACACATATTGGGCCAAAAATACTTTTCTCTAATTCGCGTGAGAGTTTAACCAAAACCTGCATGACACGATGAGTCCTTATAATTACTTGCAATAACTTGAGTTCGTTACTCACTAGGTAACCACAATCGCCATAAGTTGACTTCATTTTCAAATTCGCCTTTTCGAAATTGAACTCTTTGGTATACGAACTTGCCCGAAACACAAGTATCTGGCAACAAATTGACATTATTACTAACTGGCAGTCTCAATTCGTCATACTCGGGTAATTAAAAGCTTGGATTTTCCAAATCAATTTTTGATAACATCTGTGGTGCATCTAAACAATCTTAATGTCCCATAAACAGAGTATCGGGGACTAAATTAAGTGAGCCTTAACGGTACTCAATTTTGAAATCATACTGCTGCAATTTTAAGCTCCATCTGCCTAGTCTTCCTATTACATATTTTTGTGTCATAAGCCACTGGCATGATCAGTTATCACTTTGAAAGGAAAGCCTTCCACATAGGGTCTAAATCTTTTCAAACATACTATAGCTGCTCAGCTTTCTAGTTCCGTGACTGTGTAATTTTTTTCTCGTTTCTTTAATTTCGCATTGCGTTAAAACGCCACCTACTAGTAAAGTCTGGCTATACCAACACTGTAACGGTTATCAAGGCTTGCTTAAGATTTGCAACTGCCTCCGGCAATAATGCAAACTTTAATGATTTCTGCAGAGAATCCGTTAATGGTGCTGCTAATTCAGCATAATTTGGGATGAGCTGTCTATAATATCCAGTCATGCCGGGAAATCGTCTGACTTGCCGTTGTGTTGACGGTACTGGAAAACGAACAAGGCTACCTGACCCACAATATAACCTAAGTATTTAATCTCTTGTTGACAAACTTAACTCTTCTCCACATTAATAGTTAATTGTGCCTTTTTCAAACAATCCGCTACTTGTCTTAGTGTTGGTGACTATCAAAATCAGATATGCATACTACCAAATCATCAAGATAAATAAAAACTTTTTCTTTCAACGTTCCTGGTATTACCTTATCCATTAATCTACTCCTTCTTTGTGCCGAATTACACAAGCCGAAGGGCATAACAGTGAATTGGTACAAAGGTCTTCCTGGTATAGCGAAAGTCGTTGTTTCTTTCGATGCTTCATCTAACGGTATTTGCCAATAAGCATCTCTCAGATCTATACCTAAGATGAAGTACGTTTCTTGCAATCGACTGAGTAATCCATTAATGTGTGGCAGTGGATATACATCTTTCTTAGTAATAGAATTTAAGCGACGAGAATCTATACACAGCCTGACCTTTCTATGTTTTCTAACTAATACCATGGGACTGCACCAAGGAGAGTTGATTTCTTCTATTACTCCCAAAGCTAACATACGATCTAATTCTGAATAAACTTCTATTTGTCTGGGCGGTGACAAAGGATAGCGCTTCGGCTTAAATGGCTCTGCTGTCCCCGTATCAATATCATGAATATCCAGATTGGTACGAGCTAGTCCTAATTTAGTAAAATATGGAAATTCTTAAATTAATTCCTTAAGTTGTCTAGTTTGAGCATTCGATAACGATTTGCTTTTAATCATTGGAGCCATTTCCGGTTGCAAGTCTCATGACGAAATCAATTTTGAAGCTACATATATCAAACTCTTTCCAAAAATTAACTCCTAAATAAATTGTTTGTTGTAGACTGGGTGCTAAATAAAATAAAATGTTTTTCTCTAATCCGTTATAAGATAGCCCTATTTCTACCGTCCCCAATATGTCTTGTAACTTTCCATCAGCTATCATAATGGAGCATTTTAATTATTTGGTTGATAAACGCACTTTATCCATTCTCTCCAAACAATTTTTTCCTAATACACTAACTGATGCTCCTGAGTCTTTTAAACCATATAAATCTTCATCTCCCACCGAATTTTTTTCATATGGTCTATTATCATTGCTCTTGCTGCAAATAATAGTTTCTAATTCCTTTCGTAAATGGATTATATTTTTAAATCTTTCTCTACATTTTAATATTTTAGTTGATATCTTTCTTAGACTTGACTTCATTCACTTTAAATTCACGTAATTTCTCTATTTTAGGATTATCTAATTGTTTGATTGGGGTTTCTTTCTTGAACGAGGTAACCCCTTTAATCACTCGTTCGGCTAATTGTTTCCCTCATGCTTAGGACAAGTAATCGAGGTTAAATCTTTCTCTCCACATCGGTAACAGAAAGAAGAGTGACCCATTTGATCACAGTTCCAACACCTATACTTGGACTTATCTCCTGTTTTTTCATAACATATCTCGAATTTCTTAAAAGCGGATAATTCAATTTCTTTCTCGCTGTCAGATTCTTCTGCCTTTTGATCCGATATATCTATTCCATTTGCGATTTTACCATTTGTCTGCTGCAAGCGTCTACTTTGTTTACGAGCCATAAGCTTTTCGGCCTTACGAGCTTCTGACAAAGGGTGATCTAAACTGAAAATGCTTTGGGCGAACAATAGATTGCCTAAAGATTCTCTAACATTTCCTTTTATAATATCTGCTAGTTTTGCATTACCTAATGGTTCTTTCAGACGGAAATTCTTTGTGACTACATCCATATAAAATTCATCAAACGTTTCCTTAAATTGCTGTTGTCTTCCAATAAGACACATCAAACTTACAGATTCGTTGTCTGTCTGTCCGAACTTGTGAGTAATAGCTAATTTTAAGTCCTTGAAAGTAGTTTCTGGTTCTTGCTTCAGATAGAACCAATACCATTTTTCAGCTGTCAGTCGTAACAGTACATGAAATTCCGCTAACAATCGAGATTCCGAGTGCCTTTGTGTCTTTTTACTAATGTAGCTACTTTGAATAAAAACTCTTCTACATCATCCATATTCAGAAATATTCCACTTATCCACTTGCACTTTTTCATTGCCCACTATAGGAAAATTATTGGAATTATTCAAATTACGTGACTGGTTACGACTAGAAGTGCCATTTTCAATAGGCAATTCAAGATGATTGTTAAAATTTTCTAACGAAGGTCTAGCTCTTCCTTCGCGTACGGCTTCTACTAAGTTACGTTGCATATTTGCAACCTCTCTCATCATCATATTGTGGTTAACAGTAAGAACTCTTTTTAACACCGCGCTTAGAGCTTCACCTAAGCCACTAGCTTCTGGACATCCCGCCATATTAATGTTAGGAAAACTTTCTACTAAGACCGTAGGCAATTCTTCTGAACTCGGACTATGTGTGTGCCGTCTTCCTCTTCCTTGCGCGTTTCCTTCCTCGTCAAACGTGTACTCTACCTGTGATTTATTGGTCTGAGCACTTTTTGTTTAGCACTTTCTTGTTCTCATACTCTAATATCATTATCTTGGATTTTTAATACTATTGTTCTTAATATAAATAAATTATTTAATACTGTTATTAATATTACTATCAATTTTCTAACAATTCATAATTTTAGACGCATACAGATGCTTAGGTACACACTGGCTCCGCATTTTAAAAAATATTCTATCGTGTAAATAATTATTTCTATGAATTACTATGCTTGACAATTACAAATTGGTTGAGCTGTCGCTATGGCAACCTTGTTTCTGATTCTTTCAAATGACTCATATGACAACGCCAGGGAATTTAAATGGAATCGCTTCAAGAAGACTTAAATATTTAGCCATTCCTGGACATATTCAATTACAGACACATACAGCATTTCTACAATTCTATATGTTAAAATAATAGTTAATTGTGCCTTTTTCAAACAATCCGCTACTTGTCTTAGTGTTGGTGACTATCAAAATCAGATATGCATACTACCAAATCATCAAGATAAATAAAAACTTTTTCTTTCAACGTTCCTGGTATTACCTTATCCATTAATCTACTCCTTCTTTGTGCCGAATTACACAAGCCGAAGGGCATAACAGTGAATTGGTACAAAGGTCTTCCTGAGTATAGCGAAAGTCGTTGTTTCTTTCGATGCTTCATCTAACGGTATTTGCCAATAAGCATCTCTCAGATCTATACCTAAGATGAAGTACGTTTCTTGCAATCGACTGAGTAATCCATTAATGTGTGGCAGTGGATATACATCTTTCTTAGTAATAGAATTTAAGCGACGAGAATCTATACACAGCCTGACCTTTCTATGTTTTCTAACTAATACCATGGGACTGCACCAAGGAGAGTTGATTTCTTCTATTACTCCCAAAGCTAACATACGATCTAATTCTGAATAAACTTCTATTTGTCTGGGCGGTGACAAAGGATAGCGCTTCGGCTTAAATGGCTCTGCTGTCCCCGTATCAATATCATGAATATCCAGATTGGTACGAGCTAGTCCTAATTTAGTAAAATATGGAAATTCTTAAATTAATTCCTTAAGTTGTCTAGTTTGAGCATTCGATAACGATTTGCTTTTAATCATTGGAGCCATTTCCGGTTGCAAGTCTCATGACGAAATCAATTTTGAAGCTACATATATCAAACTCTTTCCAAAAATTAACTCCTAAATAAATTTTTTGTTGTAGACTGGGTGCTAAATAAAATAAATTGTTTTTCTCTAATCCGTTATAAGATACCCCTATTTCTACCGTCCCCAATATGTCTTGTAACTTTCCATCAGCTATCATAATGGAGCATTTTAATTATTTGGTTGATAAACGCACTTTATCCATTCTCTCCAAACAATTTTTTCCTAATACACTAACTGATGCTCCTGAGTCTTTTAAACCATATAAATCTTCATCTCCCACCGAATTTTTTCATATGGTCTATTATCATTGCTCTTGCTGCAAATAATAGTTTCTAATTCCTTTCGTAAATGGATTATATTTTTAAATCTTTCTCTACATTTTAATATTTTAGTTGATATCTTTCTTAGACTTGACTTCATTCACTTTAAATTCACGTAATTTCTCTATTTTAGGATTATCTAATTGTTTGATTGGGGTTTCTTTCTTGAACGAGGTAACCCCTTTAATCACTCGTTCGGCTAATTGTTTCCCTCATGCTTAGGACAAGTAATCGAGGTTAAATCTTTCTCTCCACATCGGTAACAGAAAGAAGAGTGACCCATTTGATCACAGTTCCAACACCTATACTTGGACTTATCTCCTGTTTTTTCATAACATATCTCGAATTTCTTAAAAGCGGATAATTCAATTTCTTTCTCGCTGTCAGATTCTTCTGCCTTTTGATCCGATATATCTATTCCATTTGCGATTTTACCATTTGTCTGCTGCAAGCGTCTACTTTGTTTACGAGCCATAAGCTTTTCGGCCTTACGAGCTTCTGACAAAGGGTGATCTAAACTGAAAATGCTTTGGGCGAACAATAGATTGCCTAAAGATTCTCTAACATTTCCTTTTATAATATCTGCTAGTTTTGCATTACCTAATGGTTCTTTCAGACGGAAATTCTTTGTGACTACATCCATATAAAATTCATCAAACGTTTCCTTAAATTGCTGTTGTCTTCCAATAAGACACATCAAACTTACAGATTCGTTGTCTGTCTGTCCGAACTTGTGAGTAATAGCTAATTTTAAGTCCTTGAAAGTAGTTTCTGGTTCTTGCTTCAGATAGAACCAATACCATTTTTCAGCTGTCAGTCGTAACAGTACATGAAATTCCGCTAACAATCGAGATTCCGAGTGCCTTTGTGTCTTTTTACTAATGTAGCTACTTTGAATAAAAACTCTTCTACATCATCCATATTCAGAAATATTCCACTTATCCACTTGCACTTTTTCATTGCCCACTATAGGAAAATTATTGGAATTATTCAAATTACGTGACTGGTTACGACTAGAAGTGCCATTTTCAATAGGCAATTCAAGATGATTGTTAAAATTTTCTAACGAAGGTCTAGCTCTTCCTTCGCGTACGGCTTCTACTAAGTTACGTTGCATATTTGCAACCTCTCTCATCATCATATTGTGGTTAACAGTAAGAACTCTTTTTAACACCGCGCTTAGAGCTTCACCTAAGCCACTAGCTTCTGGACATCCCGCCATATTAATGTTAGGAAAACTTTCTACTAAGACCGTAGGCAATTCTTCTGAACTCGGACTATGTGTGTGCCGTCTTCCTCTTCCTTGCGCGTTTCCTTCCTCGTCAAACGTGTACTCTACCTGTGATTTATTGGTCTGAGCACTTTTTGTTTAGCACTTTCTTGTTCTTATACTCTAATTTCTTTATCTTGGATTTTTAATACTATTGTTCTTAATATAAATAAATTATTTAATACTGTTATTAATATTACTATCAATTTTCTAACAATTCATAATTTTAGACGCATACAGATGCTTAGGTACACACTGGCTCCGCATTTTAAAAAATATTCTATCGTGTAAATAATTATTTCTATGAATTACTATGCTTGACAATTACAAATTGGTTGAGCTGTCGCTATGGCAACCTTGTTTCTGATTCTTTCAAATGACTCATATGACAACGCCAGGGAATTTAAATGGAATCGCTTCAAGAAGACTTAAATATTTAGCCATTCCTGGACATATTCAATTACAGACACATACAGCATTTCTACAATTCTATATGTTAAAATAGAGTAACAGCGTTTAACACTATCGGCTCTAAAACCGACTCTCTTTTGGCCACCCACTTTGGGCACCATTGGGGACCATATTGAAACGCTGTTGGCTGTCGGCGGCTAGAATAGTGCACTGATATATGTATACATGATACCTATGGCTTTTAACTTACTGATGCTCTATTCTTATGAGTGTTCGTTTCCTACTTGACACGTCTGGTTGCGTTGCTTAGCTCGCCGGATGGGGTGTGAGATCTTGAAACTAACAAAACTTATAGCCAAAGAATGATACTGCTACCGAAACAATAAATAACAAATACACGTGTCAAGACTGGTGCTTATAAAGCGGTACTAATTGAAAAACGAACAGACATTATCGTACACGATAGTTTTTGTGCTCAATTGGATGGCATCACTGAGACTACACACTTAATTTTCCCTCCCTATAAATTGCTCTGACAATCCTCATGTGTAAAATATATGAGATCGTCCCTTTTAGTGTTACTTAGTTACATTTTAAACTTCTACCATGCCTGTATCCTTCCACATCTGCATGCCTCAAATAAGATTCACATACATCAAGGTGAAATTCATTATATTAATGATACATTTAATGAAAAATTAATGATCTTGTTCTTGGTCATTATATCAACGATTATACAGACTATTGTATTTAACAATATATGTTTTCTTTTACAAACGAACTGCTTTTTAAAGTTTTGTATATTGTATATGCTAGAAGAGCATGCTATCTTGATCATGACTTTAATTAACTTGTTTTTGCTCATTGAGGATACGATACCACTTTCGAGCGAATATAGCGTTTTACACATGATGAAGTATGAATTTCAAATGATGTCGGTGAAAGATGATTTATGAAAGTGATGTTTGACCTCAAATCAGCACCATCCGTAAATAAATAAGACTTTAGTTTTCGGACATATGAATTAACTTTCATTCTACAAGCAAGTATACCGTTCCTTGCAACAATCATATTTGCAACATAATATTTGTATGAATTGGTTACTAAAAGATATACATATATTCTAGGAATAATTCAAAGACATCGCTCCACTTAAAATATTAATCGCGTCATTCCTTCCTCTGGATCTAACGTCTGGTCTGTCCACGATGCAACATTAATAAATGGGATTTGCGATGATCTTAATTTAAGGTCGATGTTAGTTTTCGTTAGCAGATTTAATAACGAAGATCGGGCTGCTTATTATAGAAGTGGATGTCTTATCAGGGTCTATTTTCACATTGGCATTCAGAAGCTTTAAGTTATGTAGAAGCACTCGTGGTCACCAAAAGTCTACATATGAGCATTGTGGCTACATGCGGGGCCATGCGTGCTTGTTGTGTGAAATTATAACTGCTACCCTTGACGTCAAAGCTGCTTATGCCATTCACATTCCGCCGAAAATTCGCCTTTCCTTGGATAGAGAAAGTTCTTCTAGAATTCCACACTCGTGGTGGCAGACCCTCGAGGTGGACTTCACACCCGTGGCTATGGCCACACGGCCTTAACTTCACCGGCTGTTATATTGGCCTGTTGATCAGTATTCGGTTGGTGGTAAATTTCTTCCACGTGTCTTTATAGGCCTCACATGCTATGCATGTGAATGTGTCTGATAGTGTAATCCTAGCTACAGCAGTCGTAAGCATCAAACCAACCAGTGGCGATTTCATTTTGGCTAGAACTTTAGTCGATTCTATTTTACTAATCAATTTATTACAATAGAGATAGCACAACGATTGCAGCTGCTTAGATAATTGGCTAGTATCAGCTAACTTGTGATTCCTCAATGCAAGATTCACGTAAAAAGGAAGATCCATACAGTAGTAAAGTCGCTAGGCAATTGCTGCTATCGTTAGATCTGAATATATAGCGGACCATTTCGGGATACCTGACCAATTGGTCAATGTCAGTGGTTGGAAAATCTCTGGTCCATATCTTCACAGGCCACAGAAAATCGACTTGCTGATCAGAACGGAGACGTTACTTGAACTTCTATCGGCCGGTCAGATGAAACAAGGTCCGAATTGTCCAATTCTGCAAGCGCCTCCTGTTGGCTGGATTGTCTCTGGGCGTTACACGAAAAACAAAACTCTTGCTGTCAATCTGAACTATCAAAAAGAATCTTATAACTCAATAGACAAAACTTTACGAATTGAATTTAAAGATGCTCCTCTTTCGTATGATACCAAATTTCGGATTCTTCTGAATAAATGCTGGCAGTTCGGTAGAATCTTTTTTAGATACCTGCATTTGTCCTAAGACAACTCGTGAGTCGTCTTCTTGAGTGACTTTGGCAAATAAACGCACAAGAGATGTGTCGTGAGGCAGTGAGATTATGCAACTGGTGCTTTAAATGCAAACCTCGACTGATAACACAAATTATGGGAAATGTACCAGCAGATCGACTCCGAGCACTCCGTCCATTTTCTATCTGTGGCGTCGATTTTTGTGGAAAGCCTGCGTTCTAGTCGAACATAGCATTATTTGTTTGTTTCGCATTCAAGGCGGTTCATTTGTCGGAACATTCGCCAGTTTCGAGCTCGAACCGACAAAGAGGCGCACGCAATTCGCGATTTCGCATCACAAAGCGGATTCGGATTTGCATTCATACCGTCAAGAGCTCCGCATTTCGGGGGTACGTGGGAGGCAGGTGTGAAAAGCACCCACTCCTACGGACAGTAGGCAGCCTGCTGCTAACGGCCGAATAGCTACAGACGACTTTAGTTGCAGTAGAAGCTGTGCCTAGTTCCAGGCCTTTGGGAGCGCTAAGCGAAGACCCAAGCGAAGGCGAGGTTTTAACGCCAGGCCACATACAGGTTGAAGGAACATAAAGGGCTCTGCCGGATGCGGGGATGCGTAGTAGTAGAGTAGTGAAAACTTGGCATCATAGGAAAAAGAAGCGTATGTAAGTCGTCCCCCTACTCGAAACACCGAAAAAGAGATTCATTATAGGATCTGTTATACTCATGTATGAATGGATTGAGACCATGCAGGCTATGAGTTACGCACGCGTCCCTTCGAACTGTATCTATGCTATCTTTGAATTCAACTCGTTGGATGACTTTAACTATTTTCTCGAAAACTTCTTTCCTTTCGAGCACCGTACATTTTACATTTTTAAATAAAGTGGAGCACACAAGCAAATACTCTCAGCAGCCTGCATGCGATGAAAAACTTTGGATAGTTTCCAAGATACCTGTTCGGTCTACCAGAGCAGCTGTTCTGCCTACGTATAAGCTACACATCTCATCTGCCATCAGATGCTGGTTAATCGGTCAGGTTTCTCTTGGTTCCTTGAAAATTAAAGCCCTATCGAACCAAATCGATGCAACTTGCTCGTCAACAACGCAGCCTCTGGAAACAATATCTGCTGTGTCTACTCCTGGATTTCAGTCTCTCGATTCGACACAAATGTTGCCAAAGACGAATGATGTGACCGAGTCCAATGAAGCGTGACTTCAGTATCAGAACAACGAACCGCCCGTTCAAATCGTGAGATTTCTGATTCGATGATAAAGATCTGCCAGAAGGTGAGCCGGCCACAACTTAAGAGGGGCTACTTTAGATTTGGAAGTCAACAACGAAATACGTATGTAAGTAAGTATGGCTGCGTATATATACGTAAGCGCAAAATGCTCTTATTGAAGCGTCGAAACCATATATCTCGATCGGTGAAGTCGGCTCTGTAAACACATATCGTGGTATCTTTATTCGTTGCACCTGAATAAAAGTTGAGGGATAGATTCATCCCAGTCTAACTTGTGAAGCCACAGCTCGTGGAGTAGAATTTTTCCTTGATTATCGAAGGGCTTAACAGGCCAAGCGGATCCAAAAGCCGCCATGTCACCGAGAGCACGGTCACGAAATGAGCGCGGCCAGTGGTGGAAAATCCAAAACGCCGATCCACAAGTTGGCTCGGCCAACGAATGAAGACCACAAGTGTTTCGTGGTGGTTGGTTTTGGCACAGAACTGCGCGATCAACAATATAATTTAATTAAAAATTAAAATCTAGTTTAAGTTAGGGTTAAGGCGGAGCGATAACGCAATAAGCTTTTTTCATTCACTCTGGGAGCGATTTCACCTCGCTTCGCCACCGTAGCTTAGTTTAGCCTTAATAAGTTTGAGTTGATCAGTTGTCGACTTACACGAAACTTTCCAGCAAAAAGGGCATAACAATTTGTAAGAAATACCTTTAAAACCACAGTTTTCGGTTTTTTGTGATTTACATATATAAAATCATATACATTTTCAACTGTAAATTTGTAACAGCTGCAATTATCAACATTTGATTTTGTATTCAGATATGTTTTGATTGAACTTTTATAAACGATTATCGACAATTTTAGCGACATTTATCAGCGCTTGATTCCGGCCCATCACGTCGCAGTTTAAATATTTGGTTGTGTGTGTATATGCACATAATGAGTTATGAATGTGGTTTTTCCTTTCTATACCCTGAACCCATTACAAATCGGTAAAAAGGGTATCATATAGTTGTGCAAATGTATGTAACAGGTAAAAGGATCATCTCCGACCCCATAAAGTACTGTATATACGGTATAATTATGTATTAATTTCAAAAATTTCAATTCTTTTATAGCCGAACAACACAAAGAAAGGGAAAGACGTCACCAAACGTTATTAAGTTATTATAAAATTTATAAATCTGAATTGTGCGATTAGCTCCCCCCACACATTCATGCCATATATACGCATGTATATGTATAAGATGGTATGTAGACAAATTTCTTATTTATAAAAATATTTATATGAATTAAATCATTTAATTACTCTTAGCCTACCTAAAGAGCTCTTTGGGTTGCTAAGGGCGACCTAAGTAAATGATTATCTCGTTTATAGATATACATGTGTACGGATGGTGTGCAATCAAAAACTAAAATTTTCCTTTCCAGATTCCCCTGGCAGTGGCCGTAACCTTTGGGCCGTCTCTTTCGACGCAACCTCGGCAAGGTATGTATTCCCTTTTCTTCTTATAAGTTAAATTTTAGATTACACGGAAGGCAAAAAAAAAATATATTTTTCTTGTTTTAAAGCAATTCATATGGGGACCAGAATTTGACTGCCCCTCGTGTTCACTGGACCCTGCCTCTAGGCTGGGGTGGCAAAACGCTCTTGGAACGGACTCACTCGGTACTAAGGGCATAGTCTCGCCTGTCCTTCTGGATAGCGTCGTAGACACGTGCGCCGAGGGTATGGCTGAGGTGCGCCGCTGCGTCGAAACCTGGCCGAAACTAACTTTAAGCTCGTTTCGAGCTGGCGTGCCCGGCGTTGACCGCTGATCAAATCGAACTCCCTGCTGTACGTTTGGGCAGCAACATCATCGGTGCCGAATTTCGGCACACGCAAACATATACAAGGCGGGCACCACTGCTGCCCATCTGCACAGCTTTTGGGTTAACGGCCCAAATAAAGGCCAAGGGCATATTCATGGGCAGGCGATCCGTTCTCCCTATAATCTCTTTAGGAGCGAATCGGGCGGCCAATAGCAATCGCCCCTTTTGGCGCCGTGGATCGCAAGCCCGGCGTTGCCATTCTTCAATAAATTGGGCGCCGCTGTGTGACCGTCTTCACCCCCGATACTCTGACCCTATGACAAAAGATATCGGCGTGGCCGATAATAAAGAACGCACCCAACTAGGCAAACTATCGATGCTGCCGATAACGTCAAACGCAATATCACCACGCAGATTATTGTAAACGCGAACCCGACCGTTACAAAGAATCTGCGTGCGCATTTCCTAGCTTGACCCAGCCAGCTGATAAAGATGCCCAACGTAGGCCACACCCACGACATATACTCTGTACTGGCGCCGCTGACCAAAGAGGACGGACACTGCCGCCGCTAACGCCTGGCGAGGAGGTTAGCAAATTACGCTTATGCTCGTAGATTTTGTGGTAAACGCCTAGCACACGTCTAATTCGTAGGCGTTGGTACCTACGGCTCGGACGACGCGGCTCTTCAGGAACTTCCGGGCGAACTTGGCATTGAAGGATTTGCCAAAGCTGCTGAGTGCGGTTTCAGATGGAGTTGGCGCGTGCGTTGATCATTACGTTGACGACTTCGCTCGTACACGGTGTACAGGTGTTCCTTGAGCTGGTTTCGGTTTACAGCCAGTCTCATTCTCTGTGATCCTGGCCCAAGTAGGTTCTTATCGCAGACAGCACCGTGCGATTCATGCGTTCGGCGGCGTTACTCTGAGGCGAGTAATGCCTAATGCCAAATGCCTGGACCATTGCGTCCAATAATTTGGAAATAATTTGCCGGCCATTATCCGAGTGGATCACTTACGGCGCGCGAAATTTAAAGAACACCTCGTGCACTAGGAAGTTGACGACTTCCGCCGCGGTAGCTGCCTTGATGGCCTTCACAAAGGTAAACTTTCTGAAGTAGTCCACGACGACGAATATCCACGCATGCCCTTGTTTCGACCGTGGATACTTCCCCAAGAAGTCGCACTTCTTCCCCAATTCCGACCTGCATCCGGTAGTTTTGTGCCTTAGTCTCCTTGCAAATGTCGCATTCCCGCTCTTGTATAGTCATGTTGGGCCAATAGAATCGCCGGCGCAGCGCGTGCAGCATTTTTCCTCCATGAGCTGACGTCTCGTCCGCGTGTGCTCGTTGGATGAGTCCTGCAGTCAGCGACTCCGACACCCAGAGCTGCCAACTCGTTCAAAGCTATCATGCACTGTCCTCTTGAACAAAAGTCCGCCCTGCACTCTTAAATCCGGCAATTTCTGTTGTTGGCTCATCACCTGCTTTACCTGCCCTTGGTACTCGGTGCTCTCAAGCTCCACGGTCTGAAATTTCACGTACGGTCGGACTCGATGTATGGCCAGTTTGGCGGCTAGGCATTCTTTCTCGGTCACCGAATATTTATTCTGGTGCTTGTTGAGTTTGGCCGAAAAGAATGCGATCGGCCTTTCATGCTGCTCGTCGTCCAGCTGGAACAACACGGCTCCATAGTGAGATGCGTCACATTGAATAAAGAAGGGTCTATTAAAATCCGCGTGAACTAACACCGGGGCATTGGTGGGGGCTAGCTTCAAGGTTTCCACGGCATCAATGGCTTCGTCGCTCAACGCAAATTTACCCGTTCTTTTCTTTAAGGCATCAGTCAACGGTACTAAGATCTCGGCGAAGTTCTTTATGAAGCGACGATACCACCCCGCCGTACCTCGGGTTCGGGATGTTCCGGATCGCCTCCACTCTTCCCGGATCCATGCGCAATGTCCCGCCGCCTGTGATGAATCCCAAGTAATTTAGGTTGTGGAAAATGAATTTCGACTTCGCCATGCCTATGGTGAGATTCGCGTTCTGCAGACACTCGGCCACCAATTCCAGGTATTTCAGATGCGTCTGAAAAGCTGCCGACAATATGAGTAAGTCCTCCAGGTATACGAACACGTTTGACCTCAGACTCGTCGGGATCACCTTGTCCATGAGCCTGCATAGTTGTTGAGCGGCGTTGCAGAGCACGAATGGCATGTGGCGGAACTGGTAAAGCGGCCTCCCTGGTACAGTAAACACCGTATCGATTTGCCAAAACGCGAACTTAAGGTCGACGCTTGAGATAAAATGAGTCTCGTCGATGCGCAACAAGATGCTCTCGATGCATGGGAGCTGGTAAGCGTCCTTTACCGTCACGTTATTTAGTTTCCAGGCGTCTAAACAAAACCTGTTCTTCCCCGGCCTCATCACTACCGTCGTTCGGTTACTCCAAGGGCTGTCACTCTCCTCGATGATGCCTAATTTTAGCATTTTATCTACCTCTTCCTACACGATCTTATGTTAGGCCGGTGACAACGGGTAATGCCTATCCTTCACGGGTTCGGCTCCCTCGATCAGCTGTATACGATGCTGCAACAGGTGAGTTTTTCCTAGGCCATCCTTCTCAAATTGGAGAAATCTGCGTTTCACGCCTTCCAAATGACTCTTCCGCTTATTGTCTAGGTTCCACATTTCCGGATCTGTCACGCAGTCGTCGTTGTCTCGGTAATAAGCCACCTCTGGGATCGTTACCGTTAGCTCAGATGCCTCTGGAGGGGCTTTGGACTTTATGGCCGGGCCGAGCAACTCTGGGGCAATCTCGAAGGCTCGCCAGACGTCGATTACCAGGTATAGTTCCTGTCGTAGGTCTGGGCACATTTTAAATACGATCACTTCTTCCTTAATCCCGTTTCCTCCACTAACTCCCGGCATCCTCGTCCCAGCAGACTGACTGAGGCTCCTGTGTCCAATAACCCTGCCAGTGACCTCCACATCGGCGAATAAGCGTGGGGTATGCCATCCTCTCGTGTCACAGCTTCGATGACCTGGCGCCTCATAATCCTGCGTCTGAGGAAGCGCGCACCAGCCTTCACCACTCTTCGGGTTGCCAGTGTCATCCCATCCAGCTGTCGCTTACCAAGAATTCTATTTCGGGCCGACATTTATACCCGAACAAATTCTTCATATGGTTAGCCTCTTAATGTTCTTCCCTTATTCATATCCCTATACATAGCCTTATCCTGGTCCTTATAGTCTATATTCTTCACCTTTTCAACTACTATTGGCCTTGGTAGGTGTTCCTCTCCTGTTTTTCCGCGGTCGCCGTCCCCGAACGCGTCTGTCCCGCCATCATCGCGCCCCCTCTTGGGTTTCTTGGACAATTTTCGCATTGTGAGCAGAATGTGTCCGGCTTTCCACACCTATAGCAGAATGGTCGAACTGCCTACAGTTTCAGGTACGCTGCTTCTCGTAAGCTCTCCGGTCCCCTACTCGGAATTGGCGATTATTTGGATTACGTCTGAGCATCTGCGACGAATACTGGGCTGCTGGATGAGTAATCCGCTCCTCGCGCGCCTTGTCTGTGTGGCTTCGGTGGCACTGGTGTTGGAAATGCCTCGCGCTGGATCGCTTCTGGCTCTTTCGGGACGGCGCCTGTTCACAGTCCCGGCACAACGTGTCTCGGCGGCATCGACGCAGTGTTAGGCTCTCCGGCGTGGCTCCCTGGCGGCCTGAGCACATCAATGATGCCCTTCATCATCTCCATGAACCTTGTTCGCATCTCCTCGCGGATAGACTCGCTGATGCCAGATGGCACAGCATTTAGATATGACTGGTGGGCCTGGGCGATCGCCGCGTTCGCTGCCGATGTGAGTACTGAGTCTTTCGTCGCTTTTGGGAACTCCAGGTTCCGTGGAGGTCTATCTTATTGCGCCAATTAATTCTCTACGTCTATGTGATGAGCCTCTGGCGGGATCTGTCGCTCCTGAAATCCGGGGAAATTCATTGGCGTTCTCACCAGACCTCCTGCCGAACGCGGTGGGACCTGTTCTTCAGCCAGACTAATCCCGTCAGAAAACCGTACCCCTCTCTACTAATAAGGCTTAATTAAAAAAAAAAAACTCCCAAAATAATGCCTTTTAAATAAATAAATAAATAAACATCCACAAACAAATCTTATTAATATTGAATAAATAAATAAATAAATTAACATCGACCACAAACTAAGTCACAAAAATAACTTTTTTATATTTTCTCAATCAATTTCATATACTTTGGGGGAGAGAAGACAAGTCCTAACACATGCTAACTTGTCTCCACATAATCTGGACTGTGGACAACATTAAAGCATTCGTCAAACGCTCAGTTCGACAGTTTGACTGACGAACGGCATTCAAGGAACGCTACCTTGAAATCTAATTGGCTTCTGTGAACCTCTGGGACATGCTGTGTGACAGGTGCGGCGCAGGATCGAACCTATATCGTCGTGGGTCACCTGTCTCCGAAGCTCATTAATTTACGGCCAGCACATACCAAACGTAAACACAGAGTGAGACAAAACAAATAGTTAACATTAAACAAACTCTAAAGAAACCTACCCTAATATCACGAGATGCCCTTGACATTGCGGCTACCACCAGACTACGATGAACGGTCGTGAACGCTTCGCCAACATGCAAATGTGACTTACCGCCATGCTGTGTGTATGCTGTGTGACAGGTGCGGCGCAGGATCGAAGCTATATCGTCCTGGGTCACCTGCCTCAGAAGCTGATTTAACTACGGCCAGCATACACCAAACGTAAACAAAGAGTGGGACAAAACAAATAGTAAACATTAAACAAACTCTAACGAAACCTATCCTAATATCACAAGATGCCTTTGTCATTACGGCTACCACCAGGCTACGATGAACGGTCGTGAACGCTTCGCCAACAAGCGAACGTGACTTACCGCCATCAACCACGACAAGAAAAACTTTTTATGCTCAGTGATATTCTAATAATCTCTGCCTCCATGGTGCTTCTCGGTTTCCACTACACGCTGAGCAATTATGAGCCGCCTACTCGTGCTTCATAAGACATCAGCGGTGTGGATACTAAAGTCAAGGGAAACTATTTCTTGTACCTTCATTGATTTTTTTATTTCTGCCCCCGACTCCAAAGAAGCCGGGTGCTTCTTCAATTCGGGCACCATATTGTTAAGGAACTGCTTGTTTCTCTGTGGGCCGCGCCGGCTGGCACATCGGTTCTCTGGATGTAGTCAACACAAAGAAAGGGAAAGACGTCACCAAACGTTATTAAGTTATTATAAAATTTATAAATCTTAATTGTGCGATTAGGTCCCCCCACACATTCATGCCGTATATACGCATGTATATGTATAAGATGGTATGTAGACAAATTTCTTATTTATAAAAATATTTATATGAATTAAATCATTTAATTACTCTTAGCCTACCTAAAGAGCTCTTTGGGTTGCTAAGGGCGACCTAAGTAAATGATTATCTCGTTTATAGATATACATGTGTACGGATGGTGTGCAATCAAAAACTAAAATGTTCCTTTCCAGATTCCCCTGGCAGTGGCCGTGACCTTTGGGCCGTCTCTTTCGACGCAACCTCGGCAAGGTATGGATTCCCTTTTCTTCTTTTAAGTTAAATTTTAGATTACACGGAAGGCAAAAAAAAAATATATTTTTCTTGTTTTAAAGCAATTCAAATGGGGACCAGAATTTGACTGCCCCTCGTGTTCACTGGACCCTGCCTCTAGGCTGGGGTGGCAAAACGCTCTTGGAACGGACTCACTCGGTACTAAGGGCATAGTCTCGCCTGTCCTTCTGGATAGCGTCGTAGACACGTGCGCCGAGGGTATGGCTGAGGTGCGCCGCTGCGTCGAAACCTGGCCGAAACTAACTTTAAGCTCGTTTCGAGCTGGCGTGCCCGGCGTTGACCGCTGATCAAATCGAACTCCCTGCTGTACGTTAGGGCAGCAACATCATCGGTGCCGAATTTCGGCACACGCAAACATATACAAGGCGGGCACCACTGCTGCCCATCTGCACAGCTTTTGGGTTAACGGCCCAAATAAAGGCCAAGGGCATATTCATGGGCAGGCGATCCGTTCTCCCTATAATCTCTTTAGGAGCGAATCGGGCGGCCAATAGCAATCGCCCCTTTTGGCGCCGTGGATCGCAAGCCCGGCGTTGCCATTCTTCAATAAATTGGGCGCCGCTGTGTGACCGTCTTCACCCCCGATACTCTGACCCTATGACAAAAGATATCGGCGTGGCCGATAATAAAGAACGCACCCAACTAGGCAAACTATCGATGCTGCCGATAATGTCAAACGCAATATCACCACGCAGATTATTGTAAACGCGAACCCGACCGTTACAAAGAATCTGCGTGCGCATTTCCTAGCTTGACCCAGCCAGCTGATAAAGATGCCCAACGTAGGCCACACCCACGACATATACTCTGTACTGGCGCCGCTGACCAAAGAGGACGGACACTGCCGCCGCTAACGCCTGGCGAGGAGGTTAGCAAATTACGCTTATGCTCGTAGATTTTGTGGTAAACGCCTAGCACACGTCTAATTCGTAGGCGTTGGTACCTACGGCTCGGACGACGCGGCTCTTCAGGAACTTCCGGGCGAACTTGGCATTGAAGGATTTGCCAAAGCTGCTGAGTGCGGTTTCAGATGGAGTTGGCGCGTGCGTTGATCATTACGTTGACGACTTCGCTCGTACACGGTGTACAGGTGTTCCTTGAGCTGGTTTCGGTTTACAGCCAGTCTCATTCTCTGTGATCCTGGCCCAAGTAGGTTCTTATCGCAGACAGCACCGTGCGATTCATGCGTTCGGCGGCGTTACTCTGAGGCGAGTAATGCCTAATGCCAAATGCCTGGACCATTGCGTCCAATAATTTGGAAATAATTTGCCGGCCATTATCCGAGTGGATCACTTACGGCGCGCGAAATTTAAAGAACACCTCGTGCACTAGGAAGTTGACGACTTCCGCCGCGGTAGCTGCCTTGATGGCCTTCACAAAGGTAAACTTTCTGAAGTAGTCCACGACGACGAATATCCACGCATGCCCTTGTTTCGACCGTGGATACTTCCCCAAGAAGTCGCACTTCTTCCCCAATTCCGACCTGCATCCGGTAGTTTTGTGCCTTAGTCTCCTTGCAAATGTCGCATTCCCGCTCTTGTATAGTCATGTTGGGCCAATAGAATCGCCGGCGCAGCGCGTGCAGCATTTTTCTTATGCCTCCATGAGCTGACGTCTCGTCCGCGTGTGCTCGTTGGATGAGTCCTGCAGTCAGCGACTCCGACACCCAGAGCTGCCAACTCGTTCAAAGCTATCGTGCACTGTCCTCTTGAACAAAAGTCCGCCCTGCACTCTTAAATCCGGCAATTTCTGTTGTTGGCTCATCACCTCCTTTACCTGCCCTTGGTACTCGGTGCTCTCAAGCTCCACGGTCTGAAATTTCACGTACGGTCGGACTCGATGTATGGCCAGTTTGGCTGGAACAACACGGCTCCATAGTGAGATGCGTCACATTGAATAAAGAAGGGTCTATTAAAATCCGCGTGAACTAACACCGGGGCATTGGTGGGGGCTAGCTTCAAGGTTTCCACGGCATCAATGGCTTCGTCGCTCAACGCAAATTTACCCGTTCTTTTCTTTAAGGCATCAGTCAACGGTACTAAGATCTCGGCGAAGTTCTTTATGAAGCGACGATACCACCCCGCCGTACCTCGGGTTCGGGATGTTCCGGATCGCCTCCACTCTTCCCGGATCCATGCGCAATGTCCCGCCGCCTGTGATGAATCCCAAGTAATTTAGGTTGTGGAAAATGAATTTCGACTTCGTCATGCCTATGGTGAGATTCGCGTTCTGCAGACACTCGGCCACCAATTCCAGGTATTTCAGATGCGTCTGAAAAGCTGCCGACAATATGAGTAAGTCCTCCAGGTATACGAACACGTTTGACCTCAGACTCGTCGGGATCACCTTGTCCATGAGCCTGCATAGTTGTTGAGCGGCGTTGCAGAGCACGAATGGCAAGTGGCGGAACTGGTAAAGCGGCCTCCCTGGTACAGTAAACACCGTATCGACTTGCCAAAACGCGAACTTAAGGTCAACGCTTGAGATAAAATGAGTCTCGTCGATGCGCAACAAGATGCTCTCGATGCATGGGAGCTGGTAAGCGTCCTTTACCGTCACGTTATTTAGTTTCCAGGCGTCTAAACAAAACCTGTTCTTCCCCGGCCTCATCACTACCGTCGTTCGGTTACTCCAAGGGCTGTCACTCTCCTCGATGATGCCTAATTTTAGCATTTTATCTACCTCTTCCTACATGATCTTATGTTAGGCCGGTGACAACGGGTAATGCCTATTCTTCACGGGTTCGGCTCCCTCGATCAGCTGTATACGATGCTGCAACAGGTGAGTTTTTCCTAGGCCATCCTTCTCAAATTGGAGAAATCTGCGTTTCACGCCTTCCAAATGACTCTTCTGCTTATTGTCCAGGTTCCACATTTCCGGATCTGTCACGCAGTCGTCGTTGTCTCGGTAATAAGCCACCTATGGGTTCGTTACCGTTAGCTCAGATGCCTCTGGAGGGGCTTTGGACTTTATGGCCGGGCCGAGCAACTCTGGGGCAATCTCGAAGGCTCGCCAGACGTCGATTCCCAGGTATAGTTCCTGTCGTAGGTCTGGGCACATTTTAAATACGATCTCTTCTTCCTTAATCCCGTATTTCACAGGCAGAATAACGCGCACTAATATTGGGCGATTTGCACCCGCCGCTGTCCTAACCATCGATGCGTATGGCTGCGCTTCCCATCCCAATTCCTCCACTAACTCCCGGCATCCTCGTCCCAGCAGACTGACTGAGGCTCCTGTGTCCAATAACCCTGCCAGTGACCTCCACATCGGCGAATAAGCGTGGGGTATGCCATCCTCTCGTGTCACAGCTTCGATGACCTGGCGCCTCGTAATCCTGCGTCTGAGGAAGCACGCACCAGCCTTCACCACTCTTCGGGTTGCCAGTGTCATCCCATCCAGCTGTCGCTTTCCAAGAATTCTATTTCGGGCCGACATTTATACCCGAACAAGTTCTTCATATGGTTAGCCTCTTAATGTTCTTCCCTTATTCATATCCCTATACATAGCCTTATCCTGGTCCTTATAGTCTATATTCTTCACCTTTTCAACTACTATTGGCCTTGGTAGGTGTTCCTCTCCTGTTTTTCCGCGGTCGCCGTCCCCGAACGCGTCTGTCCCGCCATCATCGCGCCCCCTCTTGGGTTTCCCGGACAATTTTCGCATTGTGAGCAGAATGTGTCCGGCTTTCCACACCTATAGCAGAATATCTTCCGCTGCTTGGACAGGCAGTCTCTAAAGACATGGTCGAACTGCCTACAGTTCCAGCACACTAGCCGGGATGATGTCCTGCCTCGCACGAATGCCTCCTCCGGTTCTCTAGGCGGCGTTTCCGCACGATGTGGTGGTACTTCAACCTCGTGAATTGTGGGCCTCGTTCCTTTTGAGTAACGCAGTTCACTCAGAGAGCGAGCCGCAGTTGCATCCAGTTGTCGACCCGACAATGCCGCACGTGCATCCAATGCCACTCGCGAGCACGGCCGGTCAGGAGCAGGTGAAAACCGCGCAGGACCTCCTTCCACAGGCATTGATATTGCCTCTGCAGGAACTCCAGCCGAAACACGAAGTCCTCCACAGAATTCATGGCGTCTTCGCCATCGAACTTGACGTTCCCCTGCTCGAGTTTCAGGTACGCTGCTTCTCGTAAGCTCTCCGGTCCCCTACTCGGAAGTGGCGATTATTCGGATTACGTCTGAGCATCTGCGACGAATACTGGGCTGCTGGATGAGTACTCCGCTCCTCGCGCGCCTTGTCTGTGTGGCTTCGGTGGCACTGGTGGTGGAAATGCCTCGCGCTGGATCGCTTCTGGCTCTTTCGGGACGGCGCCTTTTCACAGTCCCGGCACAACGTGTCTCGGCGGCATCGACGCAGTGTTAGGCTCTCCGGCGTGGCTCCCTGGCGGCCTGAGCACATCAATGATGCCCTTCATCATCTCCATGAACCCTGTTCGCATATCCTCGCGGATAGACTCGCTGATGCCAGATGGCACAGCATTTAGATATGACTGGTGGGCCTGGGCGATCGCCGCGTTCGCTGCCGATGTGAGTACTGAGTCTTTCGTCGCTTTTGGGAACTCCAGGTTCCGTGGAGGTCTATCTTGTTGCGCCAATTAATTCTCTACGTCTATGTGATGAGCCTTTGGCGGGATCTGTCGGTCCTGAAATCCGCGGAAATTCATTGGCGTTCTCACCAGACCTCCTGCCGAACGCGGTGGGACCTGTTCTTCAGCCAGACTAATCCCGTCAGAAAACCGTACCCCTCTCTACTAATAAGGCTTAATTAAAAAAAAAAAACTCCCAAAATAATGCCTATTAAATAAATAAATAAATAAACATCCACAAACAAATCTTATTAATATTGAATAAATAAATAAACATCGACCACAAACTAAGTCACAAAAATAACTTTTTTATATTTTCTCAATCAATTTCATATACTTTGGGGGGAGAGAAGACAAGTCCTAACACATGCTAACTTGTCTCCACATAATCTGGACTGTGGACAACATTAAAGCATTCGTCAAACGCTCAGTTCGACAGTTTGACTGACGAACGGCATTCAAGGAACGCTACCTTGAAATCTAATTGGCTTCTGTGAACCTCTGGGACATGCTGTGTGACAGGTGCGGCGCAGGATCGAACCTATATCGTCGTGGGTCACCTGTCTCCGAAGCTCATTAATTTACGGCCAGCACATACCAAACGTAAACACAGAGTGAGACAAAACAAATAGTTAACATTAAACAAACTCTAAAGAAACCTACCCTAATATCACGAGATGCCCTTGACATTGCGGCTACCACCAGACTACGATGAACGGTCGTGAACGCTTCGCCAACATGCAAATGTGACTTACCGCCATGCTGTGTGTATGCTGTGTGACAGGTGCGGCGCAGGATCGAAGCTATATCGTCCTGGGTCACCTGTCTCCGAAGCTCATTTAATTACGGCCAGCACACACCAAACGTAAACAAAGAGTGGGACAAAACAAATAGTAAACATTAAACAAACTCTAACGAAACCTATCCTAATATCACAAGATGCCTTTGTCATTACGGCTACCACCAGGCTACGATGAACGGTCGTGAACGCTTCGCCAACAAGCGAACGTGACTTACCGCCATCAACCACGACAAGAAAAACCATTTACGCTCAGTGATATTCTAATAATCTCTGCCTCCATCGTGCTTCTCGGTTTCCACTACACGCTGCGCGATTATGAGCCGCCTACTCGTGCCTCATAAGACATCAGCGGTGTGGATACTAAAGTCAAGGGAAACTATTTCTTGTACCTTTATTGATTTTATTTATTTCTGCCCCCGACTCCAAAGAAGCCGGGTGCTTCTTCAATTCGGGCACCATATTGTTAAGGAACTGCTTGTTTCTCTGTGGGCCGCGCCGGCTGGCACATCGGTTCTCTGGATGTAGTCTAATCCCTGGTCCGCAGTCCGCATAACCGATATCAACAAAGCTACAACGTCAGTAGCGAAACATTCCTATACAACACTATTCAAAATGAACCACATAATCGATAACATCAAGCAGTCGGAACTATCAACAGTTGAACAAAACTAGCACCTGTAACAACAAGAAAATGTAAACAACAGAGGTGAGACGCTCAATATAAATTAAGCGAAAGTTCGAAGTCAAAGTTAAAGCAGCAATCTCTCCTGATCGCAAAATAAAGGCGGGTGTCACCCAAGGCAGCGCCCCTTTCTCTACATTTTGTACACGGCAGGCATCCCCACTCCGGATGACCTACACGAGTTTGCCACCCTAGGTAAAAACTTGATGGCCACATTTGCCGATGACGTGGCAATACATTCACTTGCTAGAGAGCTGGACACGCAGGTGGAACATCAAGCTCAATGCCTCGAAGTGCCAGGCGGTCAACTACACACTGAGGCGTGGCAACGCTCCAGCAGTCTGGATAGATGGCAGCCCCCTTCACCCTGGCAGAAGCGCCAAGTATCTTGGAATTTTACTGGATAAGATGCTTAGTTTTCGGGCGCACATCTACGGCCTTCTCAAGCAGTGCCGCTATAAGATGGCCAAGGTCAACTGGCTACTAAACCTACACAGCCCATTGCCATTTACAACGTCGTGGTGGCACCAACTTGGAGATACGGTATACCGGTTTGGCATTGCATCTCGGATAAATCGAAGACGGATACAGACACTCCAAAACTTGGCCTTGCGTCGGATGACCGGTGCTGACTGGTACGTCAGAAATTCTACTTTGCACAGAGACCTCATAATGGAGACCATAGACAGCCAAGTCGGAGCATTCGCCAACCGGGACAACGAACGCTTGAAGCGACACTTCAACCGCGTAGAAAAAGACCTCGCTGGGAGGTGTGTAGTCAGGAGGCTCAAGAGAAGATCGTTCAACGACTTCCTCCAACCACGGCATAGGAGACGTCCCAGAGTCCCCCGACTACCTACGTGACGATGCAGCCTTACTCCAAAAACCCGGCTTTGACGTTTGTTGAAGCTTATCCGGACATTCTTTTCCTTCAATATGTGCGTATAATTGCTTGCGTTTTTTTAAATTTAATAACAATTAATGTTATTTTTTACTACATTTATCCTTGCAGCCAATTACAATCGCATGCAAGCGGACGTTTCCCTCAACTTCACAGGTGCGTATAATTATTCGTGTATTCTTATAATTTTTGACAATTGATATTGCTTCTATTGCAGGTATCTCTGCAGGTTATCTCTGCTCAGTTTATTACGTTCTCATGCACGTGGACATTTCTTCACCAGGTGCGTATAATTGTTTGCATATTCTTATAATTATGGACAATATGTAATACTCACTCGGTACTAAGGGCATAGTCTCGCCTGTCCTTCTGGATAGCGTCGTAGACACGTGCGCCGAGGGTATGGCTGAGGTGCGCCGCTGCGTCGAAACCTGGCCGAAACTAACTTTAAGCTCGTTTCGAGCTGGCACGCCCGGCGTTGACCGCTGATCAAATCGAACTCCCTGCTGTACGTTTGGGCACACGCAAACATATACAAGGCGGGCACCACTGCTGCCCATCTGCACAGCTTTTAGGTTAACGGCCCAAATGAAGGCCAAGGGCATATTCATGGGCAGGCGATCCGCTCTCCCTATAATCTCTTTAGGAGCGAATCGGGCGGCCAATAGCAATCGCCCCTTTTGGCGCCGTGGATCGCAAACCCGGCGTTGCCACTCTTCAATAAATTGGGCGCCGCTGTGTGACCGTCTTCACCCCCGATACTCTGACCCTATGACAAAAGATATCGGCGTGGCCGATAATAAAGAACGCACCCAACTAGGCAAACTATCGATGCTGCCGATAACGTCAAACGCAATACCACCACGCGGATTATTGTAAACGCGAACCCGACCGTTACAAAGAATCTGCGTGCGCATTTCCTAGCTTGACCCAGCCAGCCGATAAGGATGCCCAACGTAAGCCACACCCACGACATATACTCTGTACTGGCGCCGCTGACCAAAGAGGACGGACACTGCCGCCGCTAACGCCTGGCGAGGAGGTTAGCAAATTACGCTTATGCTCGTAGATTTTGTGGTAAACGCCTAGCACACGTCTAATTCGTAGGCGTTGGTACCTACGGCTCGGACGACGCGGCTCTTCAAGAACTTCCGGGTGAACTTGGCATTGAAGGATTTGCCAAAGCTGCTGAGTGCGGTTCCAGATGGAGTTGGCGCGTGCGTTGATCATTACGTTGACGACTTCGCTCGTACACGGTGTACAGGTGTTCCTTGAGCTGGTTTCGGTTTACAGCCAGTCTCATTCTCTGTGATCCTGGCCCAAGTAGGTTCTTATCGCAGACAGCACCGTGCGATTCATGCGTTCGGCGGCGTTACTCTGAGGCGAGTAATGCCTAATGCCAAATGCCTGGACCATTGCGTCCAATAATTTGGAAATAATTTGCCGGCCATTATCCGAGTGGATCACTTACGGCGCGCGAAATTTAAAGAACACCTCGTGCACTAGGAAGTTGACGCCTTCCGCCGCGGTAGCTGCCTTGATGGCCTTCACAAAGGTAAACTTTCTGAAGTAGTCCACGACGACGAATATCCACGCATGCCCTTGTTTCGACCGTGGATACTTCCCCAAGAAGTCGCACTTCTTCCCCAATTCCGACCTGCATCCGGTAGTTTTGTGCCTTAGTCTCCTTGCAAATGTCGCATTCCCGCTCTTGTATAGTCATGTTGGGCCAATAGAATCGCCGGCGCAGCGCGTGCAGCATTTTTCTTATGCCTCCATGAGCTGACGTCTCGTCCGCGTGTGCTCGTTGGATGAGTCCTGCAGTCAGCGACTCCGACACCCAGAGCTGCCAACTCCTTCAAAGCTATCGTGCACTGTCCTCTTGAACAAAAGTCCGCCCTGCACTCTTAAATCCGGCAATTTCTGTTGTTGGCTCATCACCTCCTTTACCAGCCCTTGGTACTCGGTGCTCTCAAGCTCCACGGTCTGAAATTTCACGTACGGTCGGACTCGATGTATGGCCAGTTTGGCGGCTAGGCATTCTTTCTCGGTCACCGAATATTTATTCTGGTGCTTGTTGAGTTTGGCCGAGAAGAATGCGATCGGCCTTTCATGCTGCTCGTCGTCCAGCTGGAACAACACGGCTCCATAGTGAGATGCGTCACATTGAATAAAGAAGGGTCTATTAAAATCCGCGTGAACTAACACCGGGGCATTGGTGGGGGCTAGCTTCAAGGTTTCCACGGCATCAATGGCTTCGTCGCTCAACGCAAATTTACCCGTTCTTTTCTTTAAGGCATCAGCCAACGGTACTAAGATCTCGGCGAAGTTCTTTATGAAGCGACGATACCACCCCGCCGTACCTCGGGTTCGGGATGTTCCGGATCGGTTGTGGTTGTGGAAAATGAATTTCGACTTCGCCATGCCTATGGTGAGATTCGCGTTCTGCAGACACTCGGCCACCAATTCCAGGTATTTCAGATGCGTCTGAAAAGCTGCCGACAATATGAGTAAGGCCTCCAGGTATACGAACACGTTTGACCTCAGACTCGTCGGGATCACCTTGTCCATGAGCCTGCATAGTTGTTGAGCGGCGTTGCAGAGCACGAATGGCATGTAACGGAACTGGTAAAGCGGCCTCCCTGGTACAGTAAACACCGTATCGATTTGCCAAAACGCGAACTTAAGGTCAACGCTTGAGATAAAATGAGTCTCGTCGATGCGCAACAAGATGCTCTCGATGCATGGGAGCTGGTAAGCGTCCTTTACCGTCACGTTATTTAGTTTCCAGGCGTCTAAACAAAACCTGTTCTTCCCCGGCCTCATCACTACCGTCGTTCGGTTACTCCAAGGGCTGTCACTCTCCTCGATGATGCCTAATTTTAGCATTTTATCTACCTCTTCCTACACGATCTTATGTTAGGCCGGTGACAACGGGTAATGCCTATCCTTCACGGGTTCGGCTCCCTCGATCAGCTGTATACGATGCTGCAACAGGTGAGTTTTTCCTAGGCCATCCTTCTCAAATTGGAGAAATCTGCGTTTCACGCCTTCCAAATGACTCTTCTGCTTATTGTCCAGGTTCCACATTTCCGGATCTGTCACGCAGTCGTCGTTGTCTCATAATAATAAGCCACCTATGGGTTCGTTACCGTTAGCTCAGATGCCTCTGGAGGGGCTTTGGACTTTATGGCCGGGCCGAGCAACTCTGGGGCAATCTCGAAGGCTCGCCAGACGTCGATTCCCAGGTATAGTTCCTGTCGTAGGTCTGGGCACATTTTAAATACGATCACTTCTTCCTTAATCCCGTATTTCACAGGCAGAATAACGCGCACTAATATTGGGCGATTTGCACCCGCCGCTGTCCTAACCATCGATGCGTATGGCTGCGCTTCCCATCCCAATTCCTCCACTAACTCCCGGCATCCTCGTCCCAGCAGACTGACTGAGGCTCCTGTGTCCAATAACCCTGCCAGTGACCTCCACATCGGCGAATAAGCGTGGGGTATGCCATCCTCTCGTGTCACAGCTTCGATGACCTGGCGCCTCGTAATCCTGCGTCTGAGGAAGCACGCACCAGCCTTCACCACTCTTCGGGTTGCCAGTGTCATCCCATCCAGCTGTCGCTTTCCAAGAATTCTATTTCGGGCCGACATTTATACCCGAACAAGTTCTTCATATGGTTAGCCTCTTAATGTTCTTCCCTTATTCATATCCCTATACATAGCCTTATCCTGGTCCTTATAGTCTATATTCTTCACCTTTTCAACTACTATTGGCCTTGGTAGGTGTTCCTCTCCTGTTTTTCCGCGGTCGCCGTCCCCGAACGCGTCTGTCCCGCCATCATCGCGCCCCCTCTTGGGTTTCCCGGACAATTTTCGCATTGTGAGCAGAATGTGTCCGGCTTTCCACACCTATAGCAGAATATCTTCCGCTGCTTGGACAGGCAGACTCTAAAGACATGGTCGAACTGCCTACAGTTCCAGCACACTAGCCGGGATGATGTCCTGCCTCGCACGAATGCCTCCTCCGGTTCTCTAGGCGGCGTTTCCGCACGATGTGGTGGTACTTCAACCTCGTGAATTGTGGGCCTCGTTCCTTTTGAGTAACGCAATTCACTCAGAGAGCGAGCCGCAGTTGCATCCAGTTGTCGACCTGACAATGCCGCACGTGCATCCAATGCCACTCGCGAGCACGGCCGGTCAGGAGCAGGTGAAAGCCGCGCAGGACCTCCTTCCACAGGCATTGATATTGCCTCTGCAGGAACTCCAGCCTGATCGCAAAATAAAGGCGGGTGTCACCCAAGGCAGCGCCCCTTTCTCTACATTTTGTACACGGCAGGCATCCCCACTCCGGATGACCTACACGAGTTTGCCACCCCAGGTAAAAACTTGATGGCCACATTTGCCGATGACGTGGCAAAACATTCACTTGCTGGAGAGCTTTACACACAGGTGGAACATCAAGCTCAATGCCTCGAAGTGCCAGGCGATCAACTACACACTGAGGCGTGGCAACGCTCCAGCAGTCTGGATAGATGGCAGCCCCTTCACCCTGGCAGAAGCGCCAAGTGTCTTGGAATTTTACTGGATAAGAGGCTTAGCTTTTTAAGATGGCCAAGGTCAACTGGCTACTAAACCTACACAGCCCATTGCCACTTCGCTGCAAACGGGCAGCTTACAACGTCGTGGTGGCACCAACTTGGAGATACGGTATACCGGTTTGGCATTGCATCTCGGATAAATCGAAGACGGATACAGACACTCCAAAACTTGGCCTTGCGTCGGATGACCGGTGCTGACTGGTACGTCAGAAATTCTACTTTGCACAGAGACCTCATAATGGAGACCATAGACAGCCAAGTCGGAGCATTCGCCAACCGGTACAACGAACGCTTAAAGCGACACTGCAACCGCGTAGAAAGAGACCTCGCTGGGAGGTGTGTAGTCAGGAGGCTCAAGAGAAGATCGTTCAACGACCTCCTCCAACCACGACATAGGAGACGCCCCAGAGTCCCCCGACTACCTACGTGACGATGCAGCCTTACTCCAAAAACCCGGCTTTGACGTTTGTTGAAGCTTATCCGGACATTCTTTTCCTTCAATATATGCGTATAATTGCTTGCGTTTTTTTAAATTTAATAACAATTAATGTTATTTTTTACTACATTTATCCTTGCAGCCAATTACAATCGCATGCAAGCGGACGTTTCCCTCAACTTCACAGGTGCGTATAATTATTCGTGTATTCTTATAATTTTTGACAATTGATATTGCTTCTATTGCAGGTATCTCTGCAGGTTATCTCTGCTCAGTTTATTACGTTCTCATGCACGTGGACATTTCTTTACCAGGTGCGTATAATTGTTTGCATATTCTTATTATTATGGACAATATGTATTAATTTCAAAAATTACAATTCTTTTATAGCCGAACACCACAAAGAAAGGGAAAGACGTCACCGAAAGTTATGGCCAATTGCCGCTGGGAACAACGTTGAAGGACAAATTTATATATCTTAATTGTGCGATTGCTCTTAGACACTTGCTGCGAGGGTTAGGCTGAGGTGCGCCGCTGCGTCGAAACCTGGCCGGGGGTGACTTTGTTGTTTATTTGATTAATTGTCTGATAGGCTATTTGTTCGCCCCGTGTCGCATGTAAGGTTTACGTTTTTAATTCTTGTATATCGTGAAACAATGTTTAACTTCAGATTTTATTATTAATATAATCTATAATCTCTTTAGGAGCAAATCTGGCAGCCAATAGCAATCGACCAATTTGGCGCCGTTGATCGCAAGCCCGGCGTTGCCACTCTTCAATAAATTGGGCGCCACTGTGTGACCGTCTTCACCCCCGATACTCTGACCCTACGACAAAAGATATCGGCGTGGCCGATAATAAAGAACGCACCCAACTAGGCAAACTATCGATGCTGCCGATAACATCAAATGCAACAAACTTTAAATGTTGAAAACTGTGGGATTAGTAAAATTTAAAATTATAATTTAAAGTTACCACTTGCCTTTATTGTAACGCTGGTGGCTGTAGGCGGCTAAAATAGTGCACTGATATATGCATGATACCTAAGGCTGTTTAACTTATTGATGCTCTATTCTTATGAGTGTTCGTTTCCTGCTTGACACGTCTGGTTGCGTTGCTTAGCTCGCCGGATGGGGTGTGAGATCTTGAAACTAACAAAACTCATAGCCTAAGAATGCTACTGCTACCGAAACAATAAATAACAAATACACGTGTCAAGACTGGTGCTTATAAAGCGGTACTAACTGAAAAGCGGACAGACGTTATCGTTCACGATTTTGGCTCAGTTGGATGTCATAACTGAGGCTACACACTTATTTTCCCCTCCCTATAAATTGCTCTGATCAAAGCAACGCCATGACAATCCGCGTGTGTAAAAATATATGAGATTGTCCCTTTTTGTGCTATTTAGTTACATTTAAACTTCTACCATGTCTTTATACTTCCACATTTGTATGCCTCAAAGGAGATTTACATCAAAGTGAATTTCATTATATTACTGATACATTTAATGAAACATTAATGATCCTGTTCTTGATCATTATATCAAAGCATATACAGACTACTATATTTAACAATATATGTTTTATTTCACAAACGAACTGATTTTTAAAGTTTTGAAACTTTATATGCTAGAAGAGCATGCTATCTTGATCATGTCTTTAATTAACTTGTTTTTGCTCATTGAGGATACGATACAACTTACGTGCGAATATAGCGTTTTACACATGGTGAAGTATGAATTTTAAATGATGTCGGTGAACGATGATTTATGAAAGTGATGTTTGAGCTCAAATCAGCACCATCTGTAAATGAATAAGACTTTAGTTTTCGTATATATGAATTAGCTTACATTCCACAAGCAAGTATACCGTTCCTTGCAAAAATCATTGTAAGAAAACATGATCAGTTAATATTTGTTTAACTTGGCTTACAAAAAATTATATATACTAGGAATAATTCAAGGTCAGCGCTCCAATTAAAATTTCATCCCGTCATTCGTTCCTCTGGATCTACTGTCTGGTCGGTCCACGCTGCACCATTAATAATATGGATTGGCGAAGATCTTAATTTAAAGTCGCTGCTAGTTTTCTTTATCCGATTTAATAACGAAGGCTATGCTGCCGTCTATCTACGTGGATGGCTTAGCAGGGTCCATTTTAACATTGGCGTTCCGAAGATATAGGTTATGTAGAATCACTCGTGGTAACACGTGTGTCATGCGTGCTTGTTGCTCCTTTCACAGTGAAATTTAAGCTGTTACTCTGGCCGTCGAAGCTACTTATGCCAACAGCATTCCGTCAAAATTTTCGCCTTTCCGTGTATAGAGAAAGTTCTTCTAGAATTCCACACTCGCGGTGGCAGACCCTCGAGGTGGACTTCACACCCGTGGCTATGGCCACACGGCCTAAACTTCGCCGGCTGTAATATTGGCCTAGTGATCAGTATTCGGTTGGTGGTAAATTTCTTCCACGTGTCTTTAGACGACCGGTCTTCTCAGCTTGAAAAAGATTACTTGATGTAGCTCTTAAATGCACGTCTGCTTCGTAGTGCCGCCGAAATTAAAAAGAAGTCACGCCACGCGCTTTGGTTTGGTCTCAGCATCGGTATACAAAAAAGCTCTCCAATCAACGGGATCCTTCCAATGCTTTTGACATCTAGCGTTGCCACATCACCCGATTTACAATTTTCTCTTACAAGATAAGGTTGCCACTTAAATGTAAAGTATCAAGAATCAGCTGACACTTTCTGACTACCTTAAAATAAACAAACATACTTTTCGTATTTTACAAGGCAGCCGTAGCACCACCTTCTTCGCAGGCTTCTTAGCCGAAGAAAAGGAAGAAACGGTTGACTTATCCCCCTTTACAATTTTTCTCTCGTGGGGCTCGAACACAACCTGAGATAAAGCCGGGCACATTACATAGCTTTTAGATCTTTAGCATGAAATTTTCCTACAAATTTCCCTTGCATATTTTCTATTTTATATAGTGCTGTTCCAATTTTTTTTCTAATTCGACATTTTATATATGCTGGTAAAAGTTTGGCATTAATGCCTTTACTAGCATTGCTTTGAGTAAAATTCTTTCTAAAAATTTCCTGTCCTTCTTTGTAATTCACCCATCTCGATCTTCGATTATAACATTTTTCTGCTTTTAAATGTGCTTCTAATAGATTGTCTTTTATTTTGCCATGCAGCAGTTGCATTTTATTACAATGTGGCATTACATTCACCTGATTATCTCGCAGCGCTTCTAATTGTTGTAACAATTTATAACTTTTTCCATGCCTTAACATCGGCTGACCAAACAAGCTAAAATATGGAGTACATTTTAGAGAGCTGCGATAATCGCTACGCAAGACACTACAGATTTCTGACAAATGCTTATCCCACTGATCGTTTTTTTCCTTAAGCAAAATCCTTAGTTTAATTAAAATTTCTCTATTTACTCTCTCACTGACGTTTGCTTGAGGAGAATATAAGCCTGTACGTATTTGTGTAATCCCATATTTATGTAAAAACTCTACCATTTGAGAAGATACAAACTGTTTACCATTGTCACTATGAATATATTGTGGAACAGCAAAAGTATGAAATATGTGTTCTTCTAAATACTGCATAATATTTATGCTATTGGCTTTTTTTAGTGCTTTTAAGAATATGTACTTTGTAAAATGGTCAATAGCAATAAATACCATAGAATTACCTAGTTTAGTTCTCGGATACGGTCCTAACAAATCCATATATATTATCTGAAAAGGTCTGTCAGTAATTATTTGTTTTCCCATGAGCGGTCTTTGAATAATGTTACTTGGCTTTGCCATCTTACAATTTTCACTTTTTCACAATTTTCACATTGCTCTACAAATACCTTAACTTCCTTACACATATTGGGCCAGTAATACTTTTCCCTAATTCGCGCGAGAGTTTTACCAAAACCTGCATGACACGATAAGTCCTCATGATTACTTGCAATAACTTGAGCTCGTAACTCCTTAGGTAACCACAGTCGCCATAAGCTGACTTCATCCTCAAATTCGCCTTTTCGAAATTAAACTCTTTGGTATACGAACTTGCCCGAAACACAAGTATCTGGCAACGAATTGGCATTTTTACTAACTAGCGTTCTCAATTCGTCATACTCGGGTGATTGAAAGCATTGATTTTCCAAATCAATTTCTGATAGCATCTGTGGTGCATCTAAACAATCTAAATATCCCCTAGACAGAGTATCGGGTACTACATTAAGTGAGCCTTTACGGTACTCAATTTTGAAATCATATTGCTGCAATTTTAAGCTCCATCTGCCTAGTCTCCCTATTACATCTTTTTGTGTCATAAGCCATTTAAGACTGGCATGATCAGTTATCACTTTGAATGGTAAGCCTTCTACATAGGGTCTAAATCTTTTCAAACATACTATAGCTGCTAAGCATTCTAGTTCCGTGACTGTATAATTTTTTCTCGTTTCTTTAATTTCTGAGAGACGTAAGCTATAGGATGTTCCTTGCCGTTTATATCGCATTGCGTTAAAACGCCACCTACTCCTGCCCGCGAAGCGTCACATTGAATAGTAAACTCTTTATTAAAGTCTGGCTGTACCAACACTGGGGCGGTTATCAGTGCTTGTTTAAGATTTGCAACTGCTTGTACTGCTTCAGGCAATAATGCGAACTTCAATGATTTCTGCAGAGAATCCGTTAATGGTGCTGCTAATTCAGCATAATTTGGGATGAACTGTCTATAATATCCAGTCATGCCTAGAAATCGTCTGACTTGCCGTTGTGTTGATGGTACTGGAAAACGAACGATATCCTCTACTTTCCCCGGGTCGGTTTTCAAGGTTCCTTGACCCACAATATAACCTAAGTATTTAATTTCTTGTTGACAAAATTTACTCTTCTCGACATTAATAGTTAATTGCGCCTTTTTCAAACAATCCGCTACTTGTCTTAGTGTTTTAAGGTGACTATCAAAATCCGAATTGCATACTAGCAAATCATCAAGATAAATAAAAACTTTTTCTCTCAACGATCCTGGTATTACCTTATCCATTAATCTACTCCTTCTTTGTGCCGAATTACACAAGCCGAAGGGCATAACAGTGAATTGGTACAAAGGTCTTCCTGGTATCGCGAAAGCCGTTTTTTCTCTCGCTGCTTCGTCTAACGGTATTTGCCAATAAGCATCTTTCAGATCTATACCTGAGATGAAGTACGTATCGTGCAATCGACTGAGTAATCCATTGATGTGTGGCAGTGGATATGTATCTTTCTTAGTAATAGAATTTAAGCGACGAGAATCAATACACAGCCTGACCTTTCCAGGTTTTCTAACTAATACCATGGGACTGCACCAAGGAGAGTTGCTTTCTTCTATTACTCCCAAAGCTAACATACGATCTAATTCTGAATAAACTTCTTTTTGTCTGGGTGGTGACAAAGGATAGTGCTTGAGCTTAAATGGCTCTGATGTCCCCGTATTGATATCATGGATATCCAGATTGGTACGACCTAGTCCTAATTTCGTAAACGATGGAAATTCTTCAATAACTTCCTTAAGTTGTCTGGTTTAAGTATTCGCCAACGATTTACTTTTAATCATTGGAACATTATCCGGTTGCACGTCTAATGCAGAAATCAATTTTGGAGCTACATTAAACTCTTTCCAAAAATTAACTCCTAAATAAACTTCTTGTTGTAGACTGGGTACTAAATAAAATAAAATGTTTTTCTCTAATCCGTTATAAGAAACCCCTATTTCTACCGTTCCCAATATGTCTTGTAACTTTCCATCAGCTGTTTTAATTGAACATTTTAATTCTTTTGTTGATAAACGCATTTTATCCATTCTCTCCAAACAATTTTTTCCTAATACACTAACTGATGCTCCTGAGTCTAATAAACCATATACTTCTTCATCGCCTATCCGAATTTTTGCATATGGCCTATTATCATTGCTCTTGCTGCAAATAATAGTTTCTAATTCCTTTCGTAAATGCTTTCTATTTTTATATTTTTCTCTACATTTTAATATTTTAGATGATATTTTTCTTAGACTTAACTTGCACTTAAGCTGCTCTAAACGTAACGTATGTAATTCATTCACTTTAAATTCACTTAATTTCTCTGTTTTAGATTTATCTAATTGTTTGATTGGGGTTTCTTTCTCGAACGAGGTATCCCCTTTAATCACACGTTCGGCTAATTGTTTCCCTTATGCTTAGGACAAGTAATCGAGGTTACATTTTTCTCTCCACATCGGTAACAGAAAAGAATCCTTGTTTCAGACGGACAGTCATAAAATGAGTGAGCTATTTGATCACAGTTCCAACACCTACACTTGGACTTATCTACTGCTTTTTCATAACTTTTCTCGAATTTCTTAAAAGCGGATAGTTCAAATTCTTTTTCGCTGTCAGATTCTTCTGACTTTAGATCCGATACTTCTATTTCATTTGCGAATTTACCAGTTGTCTGCTTCAAGCGTCTACTTTGTTTACGAGCCATAAACTTTTCAGCCTTACGAGCTTCCGACAAAAGGTGATCTAAACTAAAAATGCTTTGGGCGAACAATAGGTTGCCTAAAGATTCTCTAACATTTCCTTTTATAATATCTGCTAGTTTTGCATTACCTAATGGTTCTTTCAAACGGGAATTCTTTGTGACTACATCCATATAAAATTCATCAAACGTTTCCTTACATTGCTGTTGTCTCCCAATAACACGCATCAACCTTTCAGATTCGTTGTCTGTCTCTCCGAACTTGTGAGTAATAGCTAATTTTAAATCCTTGAAAGTAGCTTCTGGTTCTTGCTTCAGATAGAACCAATACCATTTTTCAGTTGTCAGTCGTAACAGTACATGAAACTCTGCTAACAATCGAGATTCCGAGCAATTGTGCCTTTTTACTAATGTAGCTACTTTGAATAAAAATTCTTCTACATCATCACTTCCATCATACGAAATATTCCACTTATGTTGTACTTGTACTTTTTCATTGCTCGCTATAGGAAAATTATTGGAATTATTCAAATTACGTGACTGGTTACGACTAGAAGTGCCATTTTCATTAGGCAATTCAAGATGATTGTTAAAATTTTCTAATGAAGGTCTAGCTCTTCCTTCGCGTACGGCTTCTACTAAGTTACGTTGCATATTAGCAATCTCTCTCATCATCGTATTGTGGTTAATTGTAAGAGCTCTTTTTAACACTGCGCTTAGAGTTTCACCTAAGCCACTAGCTTCTGGACCTTCCGCCATATTAATGTTTGGAAAACTTTCTACTTCGACTGTAGGCAATTCTTCTAAACTCGGACTATGTATGCGCCGTCTTCCGCTACCTTGCGCGTTCCCTTCCTCGTCAAACGTGTATTCTACCTGTGATTGATTGGTCTGAGCACTTTTTGTTTAGCACTTTCTTGTTCTCATACTCTAATTTCTTTATCTTGGATTTTTAATACTATTGTTCTTAATATAAATAAATTATTTAATACTGTTATTAATATTACTATCAATTTTCTAACAATTCATAATTTTAGACGCATACAGATGCTTAGGTACACACTGGCTCCGCATTTTAAAAAATATTCTATCGTGTAAATAATTATTTCTGTGAATTACTATACTTGACGATTACAAATTGGTTGAGCTGTCGCTATGGCAACCTTGTTTCTGATTCTTTCAAATGACAAGGGACTCATATGACAATACCAAGGAATTTAAATTGAATCGCTTCAAGAAGACTTAAATATTTAGCCATTCTTGGACATATTCAATTACAGACACATACAGCATTTCTACAACTGTATCTGTAGCAATAGAGTAACAGCGTTTAACACTATCGGCTCTAGACTTACAAAATTTGCTGCGAAATGGAGGTTTGGGATAGCTCTAACACTTACGGTTGCAACAGACGAACTAATTTTCTGAGTAAACGACCTGGACTAACTTTTAGAGTCAAAGCTATTGACAATAACCTAAACAAAAACTTGAAGTTGGCTTTATAAGAAATCTAAAAAAAACTCTCTTTTGGCCCCACGTTGGGCGCCATATTTATTGTAACGCTGGTGGCTGTAGGCGGCTAAAATAGTGCACTGATATATGCATGATACCTAAGGCTGTTTAACTTATTGATGCTCTATTCTTATGAGTGTTCGTTTCCTGCTTGACATGTCTGGTTGCGTTGCTTAGCTCGCCGGATGGGGTGTGAGATCTTGAAACTAACAAAACTCATAGCCTAAGAATGCTACTGCTACCGAAACAATAAATAACAAATACACGTGTCAAGACTGGTGCTTATAAAGCGGTACTAACTGAAAAGCGGACAGACGTTATCGTTCACGATTTTGGCTCAGTTGGATGTCATAACTGAGGCTACACACTTATTTTTCCCTCCCTATAAATTGCTCTGATCAAAGCAACGCCATGACAACAATGACAATTTGTATGCCTCAAAGGAGATTTACATCAAAGTGAATTTCATTATATTACTGATACATTTAATGAAACATTAATGATCCTGTTCTTGATCATTATATCAAAGCATATACAGACTAACAATATATGTTTTATTTCACAAACGAACTGATTTTTAAAGTTTTGAAACTTTATATGCTAGAAGAGCATGCTATCTTGATCATGTCTTTAATTAACTTGTTTTTGCTCATTGAGGATACGATACAACTTACGTGCGAATATAGCGTTTTACACATGGTGAAGTATGAATTTTAAATTATGTCGGTGAACAATGATTTATGAAAGTGATGTTTGAGCTCAAATCAGCACCATCTGTAAATGAATAAGACTTTAGTTTTCGTATATATGAATTAGCTTACATTCCACAAGCAAGTATACCGTTCCTTGCAAAAATCATTGTAAGAAAACATGATCAGTTAATATTTGTTTAACTTGGCTTACAAAAAATTATATATACTAGGAATAATTCAAGGTCAGCGCTCCAATTAAAATTTCATCCCGTCATTCGTTCCTCTGGATCTACTGTCTGGTCGGATTGGCGAAGATCTTAATTTGAAGTCGCTGCTAGTTTTCTTTATCCGATTTAATAACGAAGGCTGTGCTGCCGTCTATCTACGTGGATGGCTTAGCAGGGTCCATTTTAACATTGGCGTTCCGAAGATATAGGTTATGTAGAATCACTCGTGGTAACACGTGTGTCATGCGTGCTTGTTGCTCCTTTCACAGTGAAATTTAAGCTGTTACTCTGGCCGTCGAAGCTACTTATGCCAACAGCATTCCGTCGAAATTTTCGCCTTTCCGTGTATAGAGAAAGTTCTTCTAGAATTCCACACTCGCGGTGGCAGACCCTCGAGGTGGACTTCACACCCGTGGCTATGGCCACACGGCCTAAACTTCGCCGGCTGTTATATTGGCCCAGTGATCAGTATTCGGTTGGTGGTAAATTTCTTCCACGTGTCTTTAGACGACCGGTCTTCTCAGCTTGAAAAAGATTACTTGATGTAGCTCTTAAATGCACGTCTGCTTCGTAGTGCCGCCGAAATTAAAAAGAAGTCACGCCACGCGCTTTGGTTTGGTCTCAGCATCGGTATACAAAAAAGCTCTCCAATCAACGGGATCCTTCCAATGCTTTTGACATCTAGCGTTGCCACATCACCCGATTTACAATTTTCTCTTACAAGATAAGGTTGCCACTTAAATGTAAAGTATCAAGAATCAGCTGACACTTTCTGACTACGTTAAAATAAACAAACATACTTTTCGTATTTTACAAGGCAGCCGTAACACCTTCGTTGCTATAACAGCTGTTTTTAGTACTGATACTATCATATTTTTCATAACATCGATACTAAATTCGATAAATCATCGCAAAAAAAAGGAAACTGCTTTGGCTTACTTTCATCCATGTGATTTGTGCTATAAAACGGCATCGCTGTCCGCACAAGCAACAATCCATAGCACAGTCCCAGCTGTTACGGTCGTTCCACTTTAAATGGTACTTTCCTTATCAATGTCCAACGATGGTAGAAGAATGGACTGATTTATTCTCGAAAGACATGGTTTTATTTTATGTATAAATTTAAAAAACTCGCGAGCCACAACTAGTTACACTGTCAACTACTTGAGTTTCTTTTCCTTTGGCTATTAACTCTAAAAGAGTCCAGCTGGGGACGCTATCAAAAATTATATGAACGTACGTAAGTTATCAAAACTGAAACTTTAAAAGTGAACGATTTTTTAAAAATTCTTCGTACTGATAGGTAGAGCGAGTGACAAAACTTTATTGCGCTCTCGCTTCGCCCTAAACCTAACTGACACTAGACTTCAATTTTTTAATTAAATTATATTATTGAATGCGAAGATCTGCACCCACAATGTTTTTGAGCATATGTATTTAAACGGCAAAAAGAACTATCTATAACGAACTATAAAGTAAATATATTTTTGATAAGAACTAACAACCGAATCGCCTATCCGCCTGTCCGTCCGTCAGTCCGTATGTGTGAACGTGTCAGTCTCAAAACCTATAGGAGCTAGCGACTTGAAAGGTACGTACGTAGGTCCTCCTAGTGCCCACGCAGTTCTAGTTTTTTTCCGATAATCGATAGCTAGCCCTGTTTCTGAAAAATCAATAAAAATCGATAACGAAATCCTGGTTTTTAAGTAAATCTCTTAGGTTTTAGGAACGTTAGTCACCCACCTTGACAAGTAGCATCTCAAATAGTATACATAGATCAAGTGTCTTTTACTTCAGAGCTTATGCCACTCCCATGGGAACGGCATAAACGGTTAAAAATTCAAAAAGTCCATTAGACCTTCCATGTTTTTACAATGCATCAGAGATTTACAAAAAGCAATTATTAATAAAATATAGTAAGACCTATACACAGACAAGGAATTAAGACTGCTCCAAAGGGGACAATGAATTCTCTTTTTTAAATTTTCTTGCAATTTGCGCTAGCTGCCGCAAACACCTGTCAATATAAAAACACGCTTTCTTTAATAACTTCTGTGTTTCTAAACCGTTCTTGATGAAATTTTCAGCAGTAGAGTTTTTTGTGAGATAGAAAAGGCATATACAGTATAATTTGCTTAGCTGCCTCAAGTACTTTGCACAGACATTAGAGGCAGCTATAAAAAAAGCAGTTAACTTAATTTATTTTTTTTCCTAAAAGTGAATCGATTTCATGAATTCTATTTAACAGTCTAAGCTTAATAAATTAATTTGATAGTTTTTATTAACTTTATGTATTTAAATAACATTTAATTCAATTTCAATACAGTTTATTGTATACATAAGAAAAACAAATCAATAATCAGCACATCTGATCATAGATGGCGCAGGTAACTTACATGATGTTCATAGAAATTGGCAAAAAATTAATGCCTGTAAAAGGCGCTGGAGTGCAAAAAGCTGTTAAATAAGATGCACTTAACGTAATTAATTTCATACAAAATTATCTCTTATTGCTGCGAAAAGAAAATTTCAGGCAGCTATCTTACCGATGCAGCTAAGTATCGAGGCAGCTAATCAAATTATACTGTATTTTCCAAACGATAACAGCATTAACAAGTAAGAGGTTCTAGTCGGGAGCTCCCGACTAGGGAATACCCTGAACCCTCTTCATCCAACACCAAATGATTTAGTAGTAAAAAAAGAAAAATGAGAACAACAAAAATTAATTCTTTGGCAGGGTTCGAACCCGCAACTAACCGCACCACTTACCGCTGCCTCTACTCAAGGGCCACACCAATAGTTGAGTTTTAATGAGAAAAAAACCAATTACATACAACAACTTAATTTTCGACCGATCGTTCGTATGGCAGCTATATGATATAGTTGTCCGATGTTTATAGGATTTTGCATATACACGGGGAGCATAGTAAAATTAAAAAATGCCGAGTTTGGTCAGGATATACATATTTATAAACAAAAATGTTTTTCATACAAGAACCTACTTTTAGTCCGATCTTTCCAGCTGGTTTTGACATATGAACTGCGTGCAACAGAAAGAGGGACTTCTGTAAAGATTCATAAAGATAGCTTTAAAACTGAGGGACTAGTTCGCATAGAAACAGCCAGACGGACAGCCGGACAGATGGACATGGCTATATCGACTCGCCTGTTGATACTGATTATGAATATATATACTTTATGGGGTCGGAGATGTCTCCGTCTATGCGTTACACATATCACGTTAAAATTATAATACCTACTGCAAGGGTATAAAAAAATAGTGTCCTCAGTAGGGTTCGAACTTGCAACAGACTGCTTTACTTGCCGCCGACCCTACTCAACCACCACGCCAAAAAACCAATTAAAATAGCAGCACAGAAAACAATACAATCGCAATTGCAATGCTGTTGATAGAATTCAAAGCAAATACGCATGAATGTGTGTGTGTGTACAAGTATACCGAAATTCTTGGAATTTGCGCAGCAGCTATGCTGCTGACACGTGCGCACATAACTTTAGTATTTCTTAACCGATCCTAATGAAATTTTCGACAGTACATCTTATTGTAGAATAGAATAAAGAATATTTGTGTATTCTCAAAATTCAATTGCACATAAATTGTGGCTTAAAATGTTGTGCAATACAGGTTGGATAATTAACTTGATTTAAAGCTTTTCGGTGGTAGCGGGGAGGTGGCGATATGTATAAAATGAAATATACTTGATATATATTTACTATTCTAGAAGTTACATGTCAAGTTTGGTGACTAGCTCATATTTATTTGGAAACGGGGCAAGTTATCGAATATCGGAAACAAACTCGATCTGCGCGGGTATTAGGAGGACATACAGCTAAAATTTCAAGTCTCTAGCTCTTATAGGTTCTGATATCATTGCGTTCATACATATGGACGGACGGACAGACGGACAGATACACAGACGGACATGGCTAGATCGACTCGGCTGTTGATGCTGATCAAGAATATATATAGTCTTATTGGTGTCGGAGATGCTTCCTTCTGCCTGTTACATACAATTGCACAAATACAACCCTGTTTACCCATTTTTAATGGGTTCAGGGTATAAAAACGCGGCTTTAATTGGTGGGTAGTGCCAATTGATTTATTTATTTGATTTATAGCTAACGGATTGTGGCGGTGGGTTGCGATAGCTTCAAATTGAAAAATTGTTGATCTCTAAATACTATTTTAGGAGGTATATGTCGAATTTGGTGTCTCTAATCCTTCTAACCAAAGAGATTTGCTTTTAATCTTGATTTCGATATCGATTTTTATCGATTGCTTAGAAAATGTGCAAGTTATCAGCGGTTGGAAAAAAATCCGTAATGCGCGGGCACTAGGAGCTACTTTTAAAATTTCAAGTCTTTACCTTTTATATTTCTTTGTACGAAATAAAACAAAACAAATAAACAAAAATAACTAAGTTTTCAGTAGCATAATAGTAAAATAAGAAAAAAACTGATATCTTCGACAAGCCGACGATTACTTACCCTTGCGGAAATACGACTTAGTTGTTTTTTTTGTAAATAGGTCCTAACGGCAAACAATAAAACTATTACATAAAATATAATTTCTTACTATATGACATTTAAGTTTTATTAAATAACAAGTAAGAGGCTTTAGTCGGGAGCTCCCTACCAACACAAAATTCAATGCAGCACGCGCTACGCGCTCGTTTGCTTCAGCCGTAATAGAATTAAATTTACAAAAAAAACTGTTTCCTCGATAGGTCTCGATCTCGGAACAGACCACACTATTTGTAAACACCCCTACTTAACAGCCACACCAAGAATTGAGTGTAATTGAGAAAAAAAAAGGATTTTAATAGCAGCGCAGTAAACAATACAATCGCAATTGCAATGCTGTTGATAAAATTCAATAAAGACGGGCATGAATGTGTGTGTGTATATGTATACAGAAATTTCTGCAATTTGCGCTAGCTACCTCAAACTCGTGGCCAGTCAAAACACATTCTCTTTAATAACTCTTGATGACAATTGCATTCAAATTGTGCCTTAAATTGGCGTTCATACATATGGACGGACGGACTGCGGACGGACAGACAGACGAACATGGCTTGAACGACTCGGCTATTGATGCTGATCAAAAATATATATACTTTATGGGGTTGGAGATGCTTCCTTCTGCCTGTTACATACATTTGTACGAATACAATAAACCCTTTTCACCCGTTTTCAATGGGTTCAAGGTATAAAAAAAAAAATAAGTCAGAAATACCTAACTGTATGAATAAATACATGATAGAGCCTTTGTATGTATGTGCCTTTTGCTACCGCCGGCAGAAAAGGGTCTTCCAAAACAACCGAAGGCAGCGTCAAACTATTGCAGAAAATATCTGTGGCTCGCGATAATCGCATTGATATATAGATCTCAGGTGTTTTGCAAATCTTTGCAGTGATGCTATCCACAAAATATCTCTGGGTTGTGTGTAAATGAAAACAAAATACATATGCACTGAACGACCATCAGCCGCATTGTGCACTGTGCGAGATACATCTTACTTTCGGCTCTGGAGGCTTGGCGTTCGCTTGACACTCAGCAGTCTTACTCTCTCCACCGTTTAAAATTTCATCAAAATCGGTTAAGAAAAACAGAAGTTATTAAAGAACTCGTGTTTTTATATTGACACATGTTTGCGGCAGCTAGCGCAAATTGCAAGAATTTCTGTAAACATGTTCGCACACATTCATGTGCGTCTTTATTTAATTCTATTAACAGCATTGTAATTGCTTTTGTATTGTATTGTATTTCTCATTGAAATTGAATTGTTGTTGTAACTGTCGAGTAGAATCAATGGTAACTAGTACGGTCGGTACGGGTTCGAGTCCGATTGTGTGGGAACTTAATTTTTGTACATATTTCTTTGTTACTGCTAATGCAAACGAGCTCGTAGCTCGAGATGCATCTGGTCTTGGTAGTAGAGTGTTCAGGGTATCCCCTGGTCGGGATCTCCCAACTAGAGCATTTTACTTTTTGTTGTTGTTAAATTTTTATGTATTCAAGGTTAAAAACAAATTATAAAATAGTGAGAGTTGATTGCCAACATAAATTACATCATTATATCGCAGTCGGGAGTTACCGACTATCGCATCTTACTTTTTTTTTTTGTTAATTATCAATGTATTCGAGCTAAAATAAAAAAAAATTTGTGAAATAGTGAGAATTGATGGCCAACATAAATATGCGCAAAACGATTTTCTCTTCTTTATTTCGGAGATATTCGAGGTAAGAAAATGTGTTTGTTTTGCGACAGTACTAATGATTAAATTATTGACACATCGCAGACGCTAAAGCAATTAGAAAGTTATTTGAGGCTCACAGCTTATTTTAAGCTCATACAAAGGTAGCCAATCCTTTACTTGATTTTACGTAAACAAGACAATGGTTCTTAGAAAAGGGAGAATATAGCTTACTTTTTTTCCAAATTACTATCTGGGTATTGAGCCATATAAAATCGAACGACCTAAAATAAAAGTACCCAAGCAACGAACGGGATGTGTGTTTCGTATAAGCCTTGAAATAATTTAAAATTTAAGTAATAGGTGCGCTCGTTTTGCGAAAGTATCCCATTTGGATATAATAAGAACTTGAAAAATTGTGGATTTTACGGTTGAATAAAGGTATGTTAAATTCCATCTGGCATATTTTCGATTTATTTCATTGTTTTAGCCACTATATCTATGGCATCAACACCATAAGAAGATATACAAGCAAGTAAGAAGTTCAAGTCGGGAGCTCCCGACTAGGGGATACCCTGAACCCTCTTCTTCCAACATGCGATAGCTAAAAGAGGAAAGATACTTGACATATATATACTATTCTAGAAACTACATGTCAAGTTTGGTGCCTATAGCTCTTATTATTAACCCAATTTGAATATCGGAAACAAACTCGATCTCTAGCTCTTATAGGTTCTGAGATCCTTGCGTTCATACATACGGACAGACGAACGGACGGACAGACGGACGGACGGACAGACAGACGGACATGGCTAGATCGCATTGGCTGAGATGCTTCATTCTGCCTGTTACATACATTTGCACAAATACATAATACCCCTTTTTTCCATTTTTAATGGGTTCATGGTATAAAAGCATTGTTATAATACGATGTTCAGAAACCTACAGCCCAAAAATAGTTAAAGTATTGTAAGGACAAGATAAATTAAGCAATTTAAGGACTTGGCTAAGTGGACTTGGCTATATTGATCATTAATAGAATAATCTGCAAAATAAAGTGTAATGTGAATGAATCAAGAAGGCTAGAACAAAATTAAAACAATCACACCTTCAATTTACGACACAGGCAAGCGAGACAAATCAATTTTAGAGTTATTGTATGTATTCACGCAGTTTGCTAGTGGCTTAGAGTATAACCACTCACCATAGAACATAAAGACTGGATAACTAGAGTAAAAGAATGGGACCATGCATATTTTTGTCGACTGGTCCAAACTCGAATCCGTTTTTGTTCGTGTCCGAGACACGCTCACATGCTCAGACAGCAAGAGAGTAATATATACATATGCTTTGTGAGGTAGAACGGCAACGCTGTCTTTTATCTCGCTTCCACTACAGGAAACTGCTTAGGCATTCTCTCAGTGCTCTTTGATTATGTCTAGAGATCGTTTTAATGTATGTGTGTGTATGTGTTCGCACAAGCAACAATGAGCTAATAAACTGAAATTTTCACTGTAGTTACCTTATGTGGCGAAGGAGTAGCTAAGACAAGTGAGCCAAAACCGCGTAAACGATTGTTTGAAACTTGTTTGTTTACGTTCCGATCGGGCACAAAAACATTTTCATCTCTGTTCAAATTCATTTGAGCGGTGTCTCACACTTTTCGAAAAAATCCATTCCTCCTTGGTAAAAATGGGGGTCAAATGTTTGGTGGGTGAAGTTTGGCCTTCAAATTCATTTGCAAAGATCTTAGAACATTTTTTCGAACGTGTTTAACACTTTTTGCAGAATCCAAGCATCCTTGGTGGAAATTGCGATACAAAGATTTTTGGGAGAAGCTTTTATTTTTGTCCGATTTGATTCAAACTTATTTTCAAAGCGATTTTGAAATTTCACCCCAACCGTGTTAAATTGCCAAAAACCGTTTGTATGTAAGTTTTTTGAGTACCATTCATCTAAAACGTGCTTCACAATTTTCACAAAATAAGGGTGAAAGGTTTATAACCTTTCAAGTTTCTACTTATTGGCCACAAACTTTTCTCAAAGCGCAGTATGGTAACATAAGTGGAAACCGTTATTCCAACTTTTGGTTATTATTCGATGTACCTCAAATATATTTTTAATTAGACGTAAAGCTCAATATAGTACGGACAGATTTTAATTTTTCATAGCCGGAGACTTAACGAAAAAGTTATATATAAAATACCAAGCATAAAACTTGACAGGGTGTTCCCACTAGGAGTCTATATATATCAATTGGAATAAAGTATGCATTTAACTAACTAATACTAATAAGAACTAAGACTGTGTGTTTTATATTTCTCCGCTTTTATTGTATTTTTTCCCTTATATCTTTTCTCTGAAAAATGTCCATCGGTTTGTCTATAAATCTTTCTGCAAACTGGTGTATTGGTTTCTCCAGTTAATATTGATTTTGCTTCAATAAAAAGATATGGTGTAGTGTGTATATGCCTAAACACCCAGTATTCATATATGTATATAAAGTATGTGCCACTTTGTTGCATACAATAACAAATATAAATTAAACAAACCCAGAGCCACTCTATGTATTGGCTCTGGCTCATATTACGCAGCGCGAGTCACTAGCCCCGCACGCTGACCATTTATGTTTACGCTGCATATCCCACGCTCCGTCTGGGCGCATTGCATGAGCAACATATATGCTCACTAACACAGGCATATGCAAGCTACTCACTCTCCCTCTCTTTGTAGCTGTTAACCAATAACAGCATAAGAACATATATGTATCCATAGGCTAAGCGCATAACATTGACTTTGAATAAAATCATTCTCATACTACAAACTAACCAGCACTGACGTGCAAAAATGAACTCTTCTTTATAAATTGTAATAACAACATTACATGGCGACCGTGACATGGTCACGATTCCATGCCTGGAGGCAGTAGAACACAAAGAAAAGAAAAAAAATAAATCTCTGCCTGGCAAATGACGAGGATCGTGGACTGGAAAACTACAAATTACTGAGTGAGTAGAGTGCGCCAATGGGAAAACACAGGGGTGGTCAGAAAACTAAAATAAATAAAAGAATAGCCCACATTAAGTGGCTATTATACACAAAATCACCACCACCTGCTTGGGCAACAGCCCAAAAGTTACAGGCAGAATTAGATTTTTTAAAATCTAGCCTGATAAAAAAGAATCTCATTGACGCAACTCACCACTCCATCAGTAATATATGTAAGAAACAAGTAATAATACCACCACCGCCGTCTCAGATCCCAAAGATGAAAAAACATGCCCAGCAGACTGCGAGGGACCACTCTACAGCATCAACTGCAAGTATACTTGTCAACGGAAGAAGACTAGCACCAGCCCCGCTAGCCAGTAAAACTGGCAAACAACAACCTGTGCGAAGACCAGCACCGGTACCGCCAGAGCAACAATCTGCGCCATCGAGATAAGTGCGGGAGGCACTCCGCCACTTGCGCCAACGAGGGAGCATCAGCGTGCCATATCCGGCGACGCCCAGCTGATGCAGCGACGAGCAGCAGATGCAGCGAATATTCAATTATTCATTTAAATTATAAATATAAAATTGTTGTAAAATTGAGCAGAATCTTTTCTGCCCGATTAAAAGCATAGCCCGTAAAGCTATGCGAAACGATAGGTAGGACTCTGTAAAAACATGATCACCCTACGTACATGTATGTATTTACGCAGTAATAGATTATAAAATAGATATGTAGATATAATTTGTAAAATTGAGCAGAATCATTTCTGCCCGATTAGAAGCATAGCCCGTAAAGCTATGCGAAACGATAGGTAGGATACTGTAAAAACATTAATTATCCCATGTACGAGGATAACACAATATAATACAATACAATAACACAATAATGAAAATTATATTTTCATTTGTAACAATTTTCAAATATAAAATATAATGTTCATTTAAAATTTCCAACAATATTACAATATAATTTTTAAATTAAAATGGGCTCAAACGAGTCCAAGGTCGAAAAATCGGCCGCGAATGTAATCAATACTGTTAAAGTAATCGATCATAAAGAAAATTTAGAGAATATTACACTTTTGCTAATTATAATCACCGTAGTATCTGTTGTATCGCTAGCATTGAAGGTGTATGCAATGCATACAAAGAAAATTAAGAAACGATATATTAGTAGAGCAGACGGACTAGACAAGGTTTGAATATATTTGAATATGTCAGAGGAATCATACTAAGTACGTTGCCATATATCTCAGTAAAACTAGTAACTGAAGAACACCCAATTTTGGGACCAGCAACGATACTAATGGTGCGACTGCATCAATAAATATCTATTATATTAGTATGGGATGGAGTATATTGGTGAAAAATATCAGTGACCACAAAGACAAATTTGACAAGTCATATAAATGCATTAATAAAGGCATACGTATAAAGGTAGAAACACTAATATACCATGTACAAATATTGATAAAACAATATAACGATATAGTAAAGGCAGTAAATTCCATTTAAAATAAACTAACACAGGAGCATACCAGGCAGTGCCTTAAATTCATACAATCTTTAAATACCAGATTGAAAAATATTGGCATTAGACAGAACATTATAACAAATGTTCCAGAAGATCTATTTTTACCAGCAAAGTTTGATCCAAACCAGTTACAAGATCTTAATGAGTCGAAGCCAATTACTGATATAAACATCGATATCGACATTGAGACACTGGACAATACAGAATCCAACATGCCAGACCAGGTAGCCTTAGATAGGGAATATGTAAGACAAATTTCGTCTACAGTCCCTGAATTTGACGGTAAAAAACTGTCATTAAATCGTTTTTTAACAGCCTTAAGGCTTGTTGAACGAACAAAGGGCAACCAAGAGGATTTGGCTGTAGAAGTCATTATATCGAAACTAATTGGCACAATACTATACAAATGCCAAGACGAGACTACGATCTATGGCATTATTAATAAATTAAAAAGTAGCGTCAAAGGAGAATCCATTGACGTGATTAAGGCAAAGCTGTTAAACGCCCAACAAAAAGGCAAAACAGCAGCTCAATATACAGCTGAAATCGATAACTTGCGTAAGCAACTCGAGGCAGCTTATATTAACGATGGCCTGGACTCGGATAATGCAGAGAAATTCTCTACTAAAGAGTCAATATCTGCAATGACCAAAAATTGTGAATATGAAAAACTTCGTATAATACTAGAAGCTGGAAACTTCAGCACATTTAATGATGCAATGAGTAAATACATTCACTGCAGCACTAAAATGACTGGAAGTGCCAGCACAGTATTATATCAGCGAGGCGGACAAAATAGAGGCAATGATTATCGCAATTGCCAAAGAGGTAGAGGCAATGGCCGCGGTAATCATAACGCAAACTATACTAACAATAGCAATGGCAGAGGACATTATAGAGGTAATGCCCGTGGTAATAACCGAGGAAGGAATAATTCCAACCGAGGTAACAACCAAAACAATAACAATGGCAACTATAATGGTAATAATAATGTTCGAGTTACACAGACTAAATCGGAAACCCAACAAAACCCTTAAGATATGCACCAAGAAACACCAAAGTACACACAGTCAATCTAAACCTCAGTATCTTCATTAACATAAATAACGAAAAAACAGGTAAAGCATTTACCCTATTGCTAGATACTGGTGCAGACATATCACTATTAAAAGAACATGTTGATACATTTGAAAACATTAATTCAAACATATCAACTTAAATATCTGGAATCGGTGAAGGTTCAGTTTTTTCCAAAGGTTTAGCATTCGTAGAATTATCTACCGGAAAATATGTCATTCCACACGACTTTCACATAGTCGGACACGATTTCCCAATACCCAGCGATGGCATTATTGGTATAGACTTCTTTAAAAAGTATTATTGCCAATTAGATTTCACACAAACATGTGATTCTCTAATACTTCGGCCAAATAATTTAAACTATCCTATAAAACTACCAATAACTCACACTTGTGATAATAATGCCACAATACTTCCAGCTCGTTCTGAAGTAGTCCGTCAAATCAATATTGTTTCGCCAGAAAACAATATTTTCATCCCAAATCAAGAAATTGATAAAGGAATATTCATTGGAAATACTATTTCCAATAATCAACAAACATTTGTCCGAATTTTAAATGCAACAAATTCAATAAAAATAGTAAATCTTAACGACATTAAAATAGAAAAGCTAAGTGACTATGAAACAGTCCACGAAATTAGCAAAGATCGCCAAGAAACGGTGATGAAAAAACTAAAAAAGAACTTTCCCCCATTATTTAAGACACAATTAAAAAATCTCTGCACCAAGTATACAGACATATTCGGTCTCGAAACCGAATCCATAACAACCAATAATTTTTATAAACAAAAACTAAGACTAAAAGATACTGAGCCAGCGTACATTAAAAACTACAGAATTCCTCATACTCATAAAGAAGAAGTTAATAATCAAGTCGAAAACTTATCTCGGATAATATTGTAGAACCGTCTGTATCGGAATATAACAGTCCTATACTTCTTGTCCCAAAAAGGGGATTACCTGGTTCCGATACCAAGAGATGGCGATAATTTATAGACTATCGTCAAATTAACAAAAAACTCTTGTCTGACAAATTTCCACTCCCAAGAATAGATGATATTCTTGACCAACTAGGCAGAGCAAAATATTTCTCATGCTTAGATTTAATGTCCGGTTTTCACCAAATAGAATTAGAAGAAAATTCTAGAAATATAACGTCTTTTTCAACGAGCAATGGCTCCTATCGTTTTACACGATTACCATATGGTCTAAAAATAGCGCCTAATTCTTTTCAAAGAATGATGAGCATCGCTTTTTCCGGATTAGAACCTTCACAAGCTTTCTTGTACATGGACGACTTAATCGTCATCGGTTGTTCCGAAAACCACATGATCAAAAACTTAACAAACGTTTTTGACTTGTGTAGGCAACACAACCTTAAATTACATGCAGAAAAATGTTCATTTTTCATGCACGAAGTGACTTTTCTAGGTCATAAGTGTACTGATCAAGGTATTTTGCCAGATGACAAAAAATATGATGTCATTGAAAAATATCCAGTCCCCACGGACGCTGATAGCGCTAGAAGATTCGTTGCATTTTGCAATTATTACAGACGTTTCAAAAAAAACTTTGCAGATTATTCACGTCACATAACAAGATTATGTAAAAAGACTGTCCACTTTTAGTGGTCCGATGAATGCCAAAAAGCGTTCGAATATTTAAAAAAAGCTCTTATGTAGCCCACTTTACTAAAATACCCAGATTTTAGCAAAGAATTTTGCATCATAACAGATGCCAGTAAACTAGCCTGCGGAGCAGTTTTGACTCAAACGTATGGAGATAAACAATTGCCCGTAGCATATGCTTTTTGTTCATTTACAAAAGGAGAAAGCAATAAAAGTACAACCGAACAAGAGTTGGCAGCAATCCACTGGGCAATAACCCATTTTCGACCATACTTATATGGTCAACATTTCACTATTAAAACAGACCATAGACCTTTGACATATCTGTTTTCAATGATAAATCCAAGTTCAAAATTAACGAGAATGAGACTAGATTTAGAAGAGTATGAGTTCACTGTAGAATACCTTAAAGGAAAAGATAATTTTGTTGCAGATGCGTTATCAAGAATAACCATCAAAGAATTAAAAAGTACTAATACAAATGTCTTGAAAGTCACTACAAGACAACAAAGTAGACAAAATAAATCCTGCGCAGGAAAAGAACAAGAAATTTTGCCAACGCAAAATCTTGATAAAGCTTCTAAGCCCAACGTATACGACGTCATTAAAAACGACGATATGCGAAAAAAAGTGACCTTGCACATAAGAAATATGCTATGTATTTTAAAACATGGTAAAAAGGTTGTTGCAAGAATTGAGATTAGCGACCTTTATACTAATGGAACTATCGATTTAGGTCAATTTTTCCAAAGGCTTGAAAAAGAAGCCGGTATATTAGGAATCAGCCAACTCAAAGTGGTACCGAGCGAAAAGATCTTTGAAAACATTTCAATAGATACTTTCAAAAATATGGGCAATATATATTTAAAAAACTTAAGAGTAGCGCTACTCAAGCCGGTAACCCAAATAAATAAAGAAAAGAAAAAGAAGCAATAATGTCTACATTCCATGATGATCCTATTCAAGGTGGTCACACGGGCACTTCAAAAACGCTAGCAAAAATAAAAAGACATTACTATTGGAAAAATATAACACGTAATATAACAAAGTACATACGTAATTGTCCGAAATGTCAAAAAGCCAAAACAACAAAGCACACTAAGACACCTATGATTATAACTGAAACACCAACAAACGCTTTCGACAGGGTAATTGTTGACACTATAGGTCCATTACCAAGATCAGAGAATGGTAACGAGTATGCAGTTACACTAATTTGTGATTTAACAAAATACCTAGTTGCCATTCCGATCCCAAATAAAAATGCAAAAACTGTCGCTAAAGCAATATTCGAATCTTTTATTCTGAAGTACGGTCCAATGAAGACGTTCATAACGGACATGAGTACAGAATATAAGAATTCAATAATAACGGACATATGTAAATACCTAAAAATAAATAATATAACATCAACAGCACACCATCACCAAACAGTTGGTACTGTTGAAAGAAGTCACAGAACGTTTAATGAGTACATACGTTGCTACATATCAGTTAATAAAACTGACTGGGACACATGGCTTCAATACTTCGCTTATTGTTACAATACAACCCCATCAATGGCACATGATTATTGTCCATATGAGCTAATTTTCAGTAAAAATTCAAATATACCAAAACATTTTAATAGCATAGATCAAATAGACCCACTTTATAACGTAGAAGACTATGCTAAGGAATCCAAATATAGACTAGAATTAGCATATAAAAGAGCAAGAATTATGATAGATAAACATAAGCAGAAAAATAAAAAACTATACGATAGGAAAACACTAGACTTAAATTTGAATATAGGAGAAAAAGTTCTTTTAAAAAATGAAGTAGGTCATAAATTAGAAAATAAATACTTAGGACCATATACGGTAGTAAGCATAAAAGATAAAGACAATGCTATAATAAAAGATACAAAAGGTAAAGAACAAAAAACTCATAAGAATAGACTAAAAATTTTTAACGAATAAAATATATAAATTTTCTTTATAAAAAAAAATAAAAAAAAAATATCAATCCTTAAGAAAAACAAATTGTAATAATGAATTTTACATTTTTATATTTTACATTTTTATATATTGAAATTTTAACATTTTTATAAATCCTAAATAATTTTTTTTGAAATTCATATTATTTTAATCATTTTTACTACATTTTACTATTTAATACAAAAAAAAACCAATTTTGCTCATTTAATAACTACACATTTATAATGTTACGTTATTTCATTAAAAAGGGAGGTGTAGTGTGTATATGCCTAAACACCCAGTATTCATATATGTATATAAAGTATGTGCCACTTTGTTGCATACAATAACAAATATAAATTAAACAAACCCAGAGCCACTCTATGTATTGGCTCTGGCTCATATTACGCAGCGCGAGTCACTAGCCCCGCACGCTGACCATTTATGTTTACGCTGCATATCCCACGCTCCGTCTGGGCGCATTGCATGAGCAACATATATGCTTGTAGCTGTTAACCAATAACAGCATAAGAACATATATGTATCCATAGGCTAAGCGCATAACATTGACTTTAAATAAAATCATTCTCATACTACAACCTAACCAGCACTGACGTGCAAAAATGAACTCTTCTTTATAAATTGTAATAACAACATTACAATGGAATCCTAACTCATTAAAAATAGTTTTGTGAAAATGGTATTAAAATACAAAAAGTAACCATTCGGACCCCTTAAAGTATGTACATACGTATATGTTCGACATCAAAGCCATGTCCGAGTGTCTGTCCGTCAATTCATATTTGTGCAAAAACGAAAATTTTTAAAATATTTAGATATACCAAATACAAAATGGAGCGATTATATATAGCTTTTTCATTCAATTTGTTCAATCCAAACCTGAAATCATAAAAAAGAAGAGCACGAAGAGCACTGAGAGAAAGCCAAAGCAGTTTCCGGTAGGAAAGCGAGACAAATAACAGCGCTGCCCTTCTATTGGACAAATCATATGGATGAGAGTAAGCCAAAGCAGTTTCCTGTAATGGAAACGAGATAAAAGAAAGCGATGCCGTTCTACCACACAAATCATATGTATTTCTTACTCTCTTGCTGTCTGAGCATGTGAGCGTGTCTCGGATTCGAACAAAAATGAAGTCGATTTTGGACCAGTCGACAAAAATATGCATGGTCATATTCTTTTACTCTAGTTGTCCAGTCTATATGTTCTATCGTTTGTGGTATAACAAATGTGACGCGAAGTCACAATAGACACAACATTATAAAATGGAAACACATAATAATCATAGGCTAATAATGGAGTATAATAAAATCTGAATAAAAATTACTTATCATTTAAGAGTACGTTTATCAAATTAAGAGAGGCCAATTGCAAATGAAATCGAATCACTTGCAACTCTGACTGTTAACGTCGTTAGGAGTAGAGAGAGAGAATTTTCGACGCAGTATGAAAATAGGGCGAAAAAGGGTCGTGAGCTGCTGAAGCTGATTAGCAAGATCGCTTGGAATTCAGTGAAAGTAAGTGCGAGACATGCGCGTGCGACGACGGACGACAAGACTTAGGGGAAAAGCGAGGTAGCCGCGAGGTTAGGAAAAAATAAGAAGTGACGGTGCAGCAGGGAAAGTCGAATGAAAATAAAGTGCGAATTATAATACACGATATTGGTCGGTGTTCACAATGTTTTGAACAAGTTGGCGGCATAGTCCGTATAGCGATTGTGTGTGTTTTGCAGGCTTTTAATTCTGCGGCGGAGTGATCCCAGCAGCACCCGTCACGCAGACCTACCCTAACCTAATTGCAGCGGAGTGAGCCCGGCGGTTCCCTTCACTCTTCCCAAAGATATAAATCCCTCTGTGGCGGAGTCTTCCCGACACTTCTCTACACCCCCCCCCCCCCCCCACCCCCTTTCAGCTTTACGTCTCTGCAATCTACAAATTTCTTGTAGAGTGAACCTGGTAAGATTGAGTTTGACCACCCCGGCCAAGTTACTACTTTACAAGTGGCGCCCCAGCAGGGAAGGGTCCCTGCCTAGGGAGGCGTAAAGGGGTGGGCATTAACGTGGCCTAAAAGCCCCCGTTAGTGCCACCAGAGTGGATTCTGGGTCAAAAAGGCAGTGTTAGCTGAGAAGTTAGCTTCCCGCGGCATAGAATAGGGAACATCAAAAGTCCCACTGGGGTGTCAGCAGCAAATGCGCACGTGCAGGCAGGCAAGTGATGGCATGAGAGAAATAGCAAAGAAGAGACACGAAAAACTAACGGACGGCCATAAAACTTCTCGCTGACCGAGCGAATTCGTTCAAGCGCGCTAGTGTGTGCGCTCACGCACTAATACACGCTCACATGCACAAGCGTGTGTCGCGAGTTAGCAGAGCGCGTGCCAACGGCACAGCTGCCTGAGCCTACCGTGGGGCAAACCGTTCGGTACGCGTCGTAATTGCGCTGTAAGTGAGCGCAGCGTGGAAAGTGTGAAAAGTGCGAAGTGGCGACGGCGTCAGCATAAGTGATCGTTGCCTTATGAAAGGTGGAGTTATTCTTTTAAATCAACAACCAAAAAAAAGAGAAAACAGAAAAAAAAGTGAACAAGCAAAAGTGCAAGTGGACTGGGTCGAGACAAGTGCGCCAAAGTTTTTTTTTAGGTTTTTTTTTGTTGTTCAAAAAAAAAGGGATATAGTGATAGTGGCCAATGAGAGTGAACATGGCACCACGGTGAAAGAGTAAACGAGTGCAGTGAAAAGGTACTGAGAGTGAGGCCAGTACGCAGCGTCACTCTTTAGGGTGGTCAACTAAAGTGCGTAGTGACTTTTGTTTTGCGGCTCGGTACGAAATAATATAAAATAAAAATATAAATAATTAAAAAAAATAACAAAAATAAAAAAAAAATTAATAAATATAAAACTTAATAAAAACTTAAAAATAAAATTAATAACTACTTAATAATAAAATAAAATTAATTAAATATAAAAATAATCAAAAAAAATAATAAAAATAAAAATAAAATTATATAAAAAAAAATAATTAAATATAGAATTATAATAATATAAAATTAATTAAAAATAAAATAGATTAAAAATCAAAACAAAATAATTAAGAATAAAAATAATTAAAAATAAAGTCATAATAAAAATAATTCAAATAGAATAATCGGAAACAGGCGAGCAATAACTCGGAGCTCAGTCGTAAGTTCAACAATGATAAGAGGTGACGTACGAAAGGATGGATATGGATGAGTGTTAGAATCCAGGGGTGGGCGTGCGTTGGGTCCACTTGCGACGAAAGGAGTAGCTGGAGTCAATCACTCGAGAGTTCGGGTTGAGCGACCTTGCGCGGGTCAAAGACTTGCGTCGCCGGTTAGCAAGTTTCATCTCCGGAGGTTCGCACTCGACCAAAGTATGGGCTCGGCTAGCCGAGCTAGAGGCCAAATACATCCGGACGCCCGAGCAGAAAGCCCAGCCCGAACCCAACACCGTCGAATGGGATCGGCGGTCGAAATCCGAATCGGATTCCAGCCCACGTCTGTGCACTCCTGGCCTGCTCGAAGTCCCGGTGATCCCGAGCCATAAGATCCGTGATGCGGGTGATGGGGTAAAAATATCGGTGGCATCTCGTGTTGCTGAGGATGCCCCATCAACACTGACGCGCTTACCATTGGAATTCAGGGGACACTGCATCGTACCCGAACAAGTCAGGTAGTGGGGTATACGATACGATGGACAGACTGATCCATTGTCCTGTCGAGCCCTGTCATAGGACATCGACCCAGACAGGTTACCCAGGGCGATGAATGAGTTCATGATCGGAGAAGCAGCTCGCCGGTTCATGACGAGTGGGCTAAGGGGCGTGTCATGCGATGAATTCAAGGAGGGATTCCTAGATTTCTTTTTGCCCTGCGATACTTTGAATTGTTAGAAGACGAAATCCGGGTTGGTCGTCAAAGAGATGGCGAAGGATTCAAACAGTATGTGGTGGACATAACGGCATTGATGCACCACGCTGGCTACAGCCCGGAGAGGGAACTAAGTGGGATAAACGACAACGCAGCCCCAGAATATAAATTGTGTGTGCGGAGACACGATTTCTCATCGTTGTCGAAGCTCATACAGCTAGCCGTCGAATACGAAGGGATAAAACATCAGGGTCAACAATACCCATCTGGTTCGCGAGCTCGACTGAGGAATAGCATGGGCACGTATCTAGGCGACGGGCAAACGCAGACAACGACCGGCATCAACAGCCCGTTCAGGGTAGCCTCATCGCCAGTCGGCGGGGTGGCTCTCAGCGGGGCGGTTCCAGGGGCACTACCAGCACCGAGAGAAGAGGCTGCCAACAGGATGATTGGTCAGGAATCTGGTGGGACAGCCAGGCGACGCCCGATATGCATTCGATGTGGGCGAGAGGGGCATTTTAGGAGGGAATGTCCCAACCCTCAGGCGGTCTTTTGTATGCAATGTGGAACCAGAGGGGTGAGCAGCCATGAATGCTGTAGACGACCGGCTCAGGGAAACGAGCAGCAGCACCATCCGGACCGGGAGCGGATGGGCAGCGATGTCAACGGAGCCCAGAACCAGTAAAGATCTTGCGAGTCGAGGAGGGTCGTGTCGTCGCGACGGTCAGAATCGGCGAGGATGAATACGCGGCGACAATCGACACCGGCGCTACCCGGTCCTTCATCAGTGGGGCCTGCGCGGCGAAGGTGGCGAAGGACGTGGAGATTAGGGAGGTGCAAACTAGGATACGGCTAGCGGACGGATCAGGGCTAGATGTCGCACGGATGGTGCCCGCGAAGATCAGTTTAGCGGGGCGTACGATCGGCGTGTCTCTACTAATAATCGATGCTAGATCAAGGGATTGTAGGTATAGATTTTCTCCGTACGATAGGAACAACCATACGTTGTGGGGACATTGAGATGACGCTAGAAACGGTGGAAAGACTGGGAATCAGGGAAGGGGCGACTGGTTGCCCTGCGGAGCTGATCCCGGCGGTAAGGTTAAGGATTAGGCTGGGGGCAGCAGTCCGTCCCGCGAAGAGAATCCCGGAGGCGCGGTCGAGTAATCAGAGTGTGTCCAGGGTGCCAGTAAAGGCGCGGTCGGACGATAAGAGAGTGTCCAGGGCGCCAGTGGAGGCGCGGTCGGACGGCAAGGTGTTCAGGGTGCCGTTAGAGGCGCGGTCAGACAACCCGGGGCGTCTAGAGTGCCGGAAAAGGATTGGAAACAGGAGCGTAAGGAGGACTCGACATGGGTTAGGATGAACGGGCAGACGACGGCGGAGGTCAGTAGAGGCGGGGATTCGGGGCCTATACATGGATCAGCATCTAAAAGCGCGAAGCTGGGAAGGGTGGCTGGATCCAACGGCCAAAAGGATCAACCTCACACCTCAGACGGAGTCGTGCTAGCAGGTAAGCTTCTGTGCTTCTGGAGGCGGAGTTGGCGCGATTCGAGTGGTTGAACGACATGTCCCACATAGCCAGCCATCGTATTGTAATGATGGACAACGATCCCATCAAGCAGAGGTACTACCCAAGGAACCCGGCGATGCAGCAAGTCATCGAAAAGCAAGTAGAGGAATTGCTCCGGACGGGAGCCATCGAGCCGTCGCGAAGCCCTTACAGTGCGCCGATCGTGCTGGTGGAAAAGAAGACAGGGGAATGGCGAATGTGCATCGACTATAGGCAGCTCAATGCACATTCGATCCCGGACGCATACCCAGTACCCCGGATAAATCACATTTTAGAGCGCTCACGGCACGCGCGTTACATATCGACGCTGGATCTGAAGCAAGAATATTGTCAGATACCAATGGAAGGTGGTAGCAGGCAGTATACCGCGTTTACGGTCCCAGGCCGGGGGCTATACCAGTGGAAGGTGATGCCCTACGTTCTGCACTCGGCGTGCGCCACGTTCCAGAGGGCATTGGATTCAGTGATAGGGTGCTGGTGAAAAAGAAGACAGGGGAATGGCGAATGTGCATCGACTATAGGCAGCTCAATGCACATTCGATCCTGGACGCATACCCAGTACCCCGGATAAATCACATTTTAGAGCGCTTACGGCACGCGCGTTACATATCGACGCTGGATCTGAAGCAAGAATATTGTCAGATACCAATGGAAGGTGGTAGCAGGCAGTATACCGCGTTTACGGTCCCAGGCCGGGGGCTATACCAGTGGAAGGTGGTGCCCTTCGTTCTGCACTCGGCGTGCGCCACGTTCCAGAGCGCATTGGATTCAGTGATAGGGCCGGAAATGGAGCCCCACGCTTTCGCCTATATGGATGACATCATCGTTATAGGTGCGACCAAGGAGCAGCAAGTGGCTAAACTGGAAGAGGTGTTCCGAAGACTGAGGGAAGTGAACCTGAGACTAAACACAGAAAAATGTCGGTTCTTCCGGAAGGAGCTGGTGTCTTTGGGGCACGTGGTGAGTGGTGAAGGAATCCGCACGGACCCCTCAAAGGTGCTCGCAATTCAACGACTGACAGCCCAATCGAATTGTAAGGAGTTGCGACAGTGCCTGGGGATGGCCGTGTGGAATCGACGCTTCGTTCCTAATTTTGCGTCGATGGTGCAGTTGATGTCCGCCCTCTTAAGGAAGGGGAAGGCATGGTCGTGGGGCGTAGAGCAAAAGGATGCATTGGAGCAACTCAAGGAGCGGCTCACAGCCGCGTCAATCCTCGCCTGCCCAGATTTCAGTGAGAAATTCGTGCTGCAAGCAGACGCGATCGATCACGGCTTCGGCGCCGTCCTTACACAAACCATCGACGGGGAGGAGCGAGTCATTGCATACGCCAGTAGGAAGCTCCTAACGGCGGAGATCAACTATTCAACCACGGAGAAAGAATGTCTGGCTATAGTTTGGTCTATCTGCAAGTTGAGGTGCTATTTGGTGGGTTATAGGTTCGACGTCATTACAGACCACATGCCACTCAAATGGCTCAATTTAATAGAGAATCCATCTGGAAGAATCGCTCGATGGGCCTTAGAATTACAGCAGTTCCAGTTCGACGTGCAGTACCGGCGAGGGAAGTGGAACGTAGTAGCTGACGCACTATCCAGACAGCCACTAGAGACATGTTGTCAGGCCCTGGTGGAGCAGCATCCCTGCGGATAGACCGAACGCATGCTGGGAAAACTCACTAAGGAGCCAGAGAAGTACCCGGACTACGCTGTCGAAAACGGCCAAATCTACCGCCACCTAGGACACCGAGCCGACGACGAGGACTACGTACCGTGGAAATTATGTGTCGTTGGCAATCAGAGGCAGAGAGTCTTGCAGGAGTCCCACAATTTCCCGACGGCGGGTCATCAAGGTGTGAGGTAAACGATAAATCGACTAGCGCAGAGGTACTACTGGCCAGGAATGTTCCGGGACGCCGCATGACATGTGAGGTGCTGAGAGGTGTGCCAAAAATTCAAAGTGGAATAGGTGAGACCGGCAGGACGAATGCTGACGCGCCAAGTGACGGAACCGTGGCCCATCCTATGCGCCGACTTCGTGGGACCCCTACCACGCTCGAAGCACGATGTTGCTGGTATTTCACGATGCGTTCAGCAAGTGGGTGGGGTTTAAGGAGAGCTACGGCGGAACACTTGCAGAGAGCGTTCCGAGAACGGATACTCTGTTGATTCGGAGGCCCTCGGAAGTTTGTATGCGACAACGGATTGTAGTTTACAAGTCGGACATTTAAGGCTTTCCTGATGTCAATCGGCGTAGAGATGCAATACACGGCACCGTATTGCTCTCAGGAAAACCCCACAGAGCGAACGAACCGGACGGTCAAGACAATGATCACTCAGTTCATCGAAGAACATCAGCTCGTGGGACGAGATGCTACCCGAAATAGCGTTGGCGGTGAACACTAGCGTGGCTGACTCAACCGGATTTTCAACCGCCTTCTTGGTGCAAGGTCGCGAACCTCGTCTCCCCGCTGCCTTATACGACGAGGTTACGCCTGGATCCGCCACTGTTCAGCAAACGCCAGGGGAAAAGGCCGGTCGGTTGAAAGAGGTGTTCAACATCGTTCGTCACAACCTCGCAGCGTGCTTCCCAGGACCAGGGGAGGCACTACAACTTGCGTCGAAGAGAATGGCGACCAAATATCAATGAGCAGGTGTGGCTACGTCAGCATCAGCTATCGAAGGCCGCCGACGGATTCATGCCGCGCTACCGTGTCGTAAAATTCGTCTCGCCCAATATCGTGCGATTGGCGCGTGACGGCGAGCGGAAAAGGCGAGTAGCCAACGTTGCCCAACTAAAGATATACCACGGACCAGGCCAAGAAGACCCCAGCGAAGATGGAGGACCGAGAGACGAGCAGCTGAATGAAAATAGATTAAGAACAATTTGTAACAACCCCTATGTTTAACTATTTATCAGATATATCGTTGTGAGCTGCACCATAGGAACGTATTAGAGTAATGTAGGCCGAAGTCTCAATTACGAGTCGGGAGACTCGTCGCCGTCACCATCCCCAAAAGCCGACGACCCAGAGTGGCGCGACTCGCCGTCACCACTTATACCCAGGACATGCAACGTAGAGTGGCGGGACTCGCCACCACCATTGGTACCAAGACCACCGTCCATCGCAGGGATCATCGCGGGTTTGAGGCGAGACCCAACTCCCCAGCCTCACTTGTTCTGAGAGGCGCTGGAAGACGCATTCGAGGGGTGGGAACCCGGCCTCGAGGACGTCTTAGCGTCATCCGAAAGCGACGTGGACGAGTGGACGAGTCTGCAAGTTGAGGTGCTATTTGGTGGGTTATAGGTTCGACATCATTACAGACCACATGCCACTCAAATGACTCAATTTAATAGAAAATCCATCTGGAAGAATCGCTCGATGGGCCTTAGAATTACAGCAGTTCCAGTTCGAAGTGCAGTACCGGCGAGGGAAGTGGAACGTAGTAGCTGACGCACTATCCAGACAGCCACTAGAGACATGTTGTCAGGCCCTGGTGGAGCAGCATCCCTGCGGATGGACCGAACGCATGCTGGGAAAACTCACTAAGGAGCCAGAGAAGTACCCGGACTACGCTGTCGAAAACGGCCAAATCTACCGCCACCTAGGACACCGAGACGACGATGAGGACTACGTACCGTGGAAATTATGTGTCGTTGGCAATCAGAGGCAGAGAGTCTTGCAGGAGTCCCACAATTCCCCGACGGCGGGTCATCAAGGTGTGAGGTAAACGATAACTCGACTAGCGCAGAGGTACTACTGGCCAGGAATGTTCCGGGATGCCGCACGACATGTGAGGTGCTGAGAGGTGTGCCAAAAATTCAAAGTGGAATAGGTGAGACCGGCAGGACGAATGCTGACGCGCCAAGTGACGGAACCGTGGTCCATCCTATGCGCCGACTTCGTGGGATCCCTACCACGCTCGAAGCACGATGTTGCTGGTATTTCACGATGCGTTCAGCAAGTGGGTGGGGTTTAAGGAGAGCTACGGCGGAACACTTGCAGAGAGCGTTCCGAGAACGGATACTCTGTTGATTCGGAGGCCCTCGGAAGTTTGTATGCGACAACGGATTGTAGTTTACAAGTCGGACATTTAAGGCTTTCCTGATGTCAATCGGCGTAGAGATGCAATACACGGCACCGTATTGCTGTCAGGAAAACCCCACAGAGCGAACGAACCGGACGGTCAAGACAATGATCACTCAGTTCATCGAAGAACATCAGCTCGTGGGACGAGATGCTACCCGAAATAGCGTTGGCGGTGAACACTAGCGTGGCTGACTCAACCGGATTTTCAACCGCCTTCTTGGTGCAAGGTCGCGAACCTCGTCTCCCCGCTGCCTTATACGACGAGGTTACGCCTGGATCCGCCACTGTTCAGCAAACGCCAGGGGAAAAGGCCGGTCGGTTGAAAGAGGTGTTCAACATCGTTCGTCACAACCTGCAGCGTGCTTCCCAGGACCAGGGGAGGCACTACAACTTGCGTCGAAAAGAATGGCGACCAAATATCAATGAGCAGGTGTGGCTACGTCAGCATCAGCTATCGAAGGCCGCCGACGGATTTATGCCGCGCTACCGTGTCGTAAAATTCGTCTCGCCCAATATCGTGCGATTGGCGCGTGACGGCGAGCGGAAAAGGCGAGTAGCCAACGTTGCCCAACTAAAGATATACCACGGACCAGGCCAAGAAGACCCCAGCGAAGATGGAGGACCGAGAGACGAGCAGCTGAATGAAAAATAGATTAAGAACAATTTGTAACAACCCCTATGTTTAACTATTTATCAGAAATATCGTTGTGAGCTGCACCATAGGAACGTATTAGAGTAATGTAGGCCGAAGTCTCAATTACGAGTCGGGAGACTCGTCGCCGTCACCATCCCCAAAAGCCGACGACCCAGAGTGGCGCGACTCGCCGTCACCACTTATACCCAGGACATGCAACGTAGAGTGGCGGGACTCACCACCACCATTGGTACCAAGACCACCGTCCATCGCAGGGGTCATCCCGGGTTTGAGGCGAGACCCATCTCCCCAGCCTCACTTGTTCTGAGAGGCGCTGGAAGACGCATTCGAGGGGAGGGAACCCGGCCACGAGGACGTCTTAGCGTCATCCGAAAGCGACGTGGACGAGTGGCGACCGGTGATCCCGAAGTACGTTTTCCCACCTTCAGGTTGGATGGTCCCCCCCGCTGAAGGTAAGCTACCGCCCAATGTACGCGACCGAGTGGTCGCCGAAATGGAGGGTTGGCTTCCCCGGATACGCCGGAACCGATTCTGGAGTGACCATCATCGACGGCCGAAAGGTGACGATCACACGCCGTCAAGAAAGGGGGGGGGGGTGTGATGCGGAGTCACAATAGACCCACCAACATTATAAAATAGAAACACATAATAATCATAGGCTACGAGCAACTAATGGAGTAACACAATATCTTAATAAAATTACTTATCATTTAAGAGTACGTGCATCAAATTAAGAGAGGCCGATTGCAAATGAAATCGAATCACTTGCAACTCTGACTGTTAACGTCGTTAGGAGTAGAAGAGAGCGAATTGTAGAGAAAGAGAACTTTCGTCGCAGTATGAAAAAAGGGCGAAAAAGGGTCGTGAGCTGCTAAAGCTGATTATCAAGATCGCTTGGAATTCAGCGAAAGTAAGTACGAGACGTGCGCGTGCGACGACGGACGACAAGACTAGGAAAAAAAAAGAAGTGACGGTGCAGCAGGGAAAGTCGAATGAAAATAAAGTGTGAATTATAATACACGAAGTTGGTCGGTGTTCACATTGTTTTGTACAAGTTGGCGGCATAGGCCGTATAGCGATTGTGTGTGGTTTTCAGGCTTTTTATTCTGCGGCGGAGTGATCCCAGCAGCACCCGTCACGCAGACCTACCCTAACCTAATTGCAGCGGAGTGAGCCCGGCGGTTTCCTTCCCTCTTCCCAAAGATATAAATCCCTCTGTGGAGTCTTCCCGACATTTCTCTAAACCTCCCCCTTTCAGCTTTACGTCTCGGCAAACTACAAATTCCTTGTAGAGTGAACCTGGTAAGATTGAGTTTTACCACCCCGGCCAACTTACTACTTTACACACAGTCAAAGTCAAGGGCAATAGTGCATACGATGATCACTAAGTTGGGAGACCGATCGTGGAAAGCATCCAATATAAACAGAAATGTCTAAGGTCTGAATGCTTGCCCATCACAGCTGAATATGGGCGTTACGATATCTTGAAACATGACAGAATGGGAGAGGTTCACTCTGAAGGTGACGTGCTGGTCGCAAGATTTTCTACTGCGACTTAAATTATTCAACGACAACGCTATTTGAGTTAAATATAAGTATAACAAACGTAAATTATTATTATCGCCGCCTCTACCCAATAGCCACACCAATTATCTAGTCTCAATGAGACAAAAACGAATTAAAGTAGCAGCACAGAAAACAATACAATCGCAATTGCAGTGCTGTTGAAAAAATTCAAAGAAGACCCGCGTGAATGTTTGTGTGTACATGTATACAGAAATTCTTGGGATTTGCGCTTGTTGCCGCTAAGAAAAGTCAAAGCACATTTTTATTAATCATTTCTGTGTTATTAAACCGATCTTGATGAAATTTTCAGCAGTAGATCTTATTGTACTAGCTAATATTGGTGTATTCTCAAAATGACATTTGCATTTAACTTGGGAATAGATTGCATTTTCAATGTGTTCAGGGTATAATAAAAATTAAAGTTCCCTTGGCAGGGTATGAACTTATAAAGTTAATTTATAGCTTTTAGGTGGTAGCGGGGAGTTGGCGATAAGTATAAAATAAAAGATACTTGATATATATACTATTCTAGAAGCTACATGTCAAGTCTCGAGCTCTTATAGGTTCTGAGATCTTTGCGGTCATACATACGGACGGACGGGCGGACATTTGCACAAATACATTATGCCCTTTTTATTCATTTTTAATGGGTTCCGGGTATAAAAATGTTGTGCGAATATAAAAGGCCGATCTCCCCATACAGTCAGCATCCACTTCCAAACTATAATACCCATATCCATCTGCCTGTTTGTATAGAAGATAGTAGTGAGCGTAGAAGAGCTCGTGAATGCAAATTGTAAACTGTACGCAAGTTTATTTCAAACCTTGGATAGTAGCTTTTCTATTTCAAAATTCGTAGGCATTAGACCTTAACTTAGGATTGTGGGCAGTGACAATAAATTTATGAGGGGCTCACGAAATAGTATACATCTTTATATATAAAACTGGTTTTCCTGACTGAGTGACTGATTGGTAATCAATGCACCGACCAATCCATAAGAGCTTGTAAACTGAAATTTTCACTGTAGTTACCTTATGTGGCGAAGGAGCATGCTAACACGGGGTTTTGGGATATTCAAAAATCGCAAAAACGATTGTTTGAAACTTGTTTTTTTACCATCCGATCGGGCTCAAAAACATTTTCTTCTTTGTTCAAATTCATTAAAGGGGTGTACGTTTTTTGATTAAAACGTGCTTCAAAATCTTCGCAAAAAAAGGGTGAAAGGTTTAGAACCTTTCGACATTTCAAGTTTCTACTGATCGGGCCCAAACTTTTATCAAAGCAGTATGCTAAGATAAGTGCAAATGAACGAAACAGGCAGAAGGAAGCATCTTCGACCCCATAAATCACATATATTCTTGTTCAGCATCAGTAGCCGAGTCGATCTAGCCATGTCCGTCTGTCTGTCCGTCCGTCCGTGCGCATGCATGAACGCAGGGTTCTCAGAACTTATAAGTGCTAGAGACTTGAAATAAGGTCCTCCTGGTGCCAGCGCAGTTTGTTTGTTTGGTTTGATTCGAACAATCGAAAACTTGCCCCGTTTCCAAGCAATCTATAAAAATCGATATGAAAATCCTGTTTTTTTAACAAATCTCGTAACAAACTTGACATGTAGCTTCTAGAATAGTACATTCATATGAAGTATCTTTAATTTATATATTTTTAAATCAAGTAAACAAACCAATTTGTTTTGCCAATTAAAGCCACAATTTTAATGCACAATTTTAGTACAAAATTTAATTTTAATGGTTAGGAAACCCAAAAAGTTATTAAATGTTGGTTACGAGGCACAAAAGTTATTAAAGAAAACGTGTGGTTTTATATAAGGTGGCAGCCCACGCGTCAGAGTCGGTAGCGCAAATTGCAAGATTTTCTGTATGCATGTACACACACACATTCATGCGGGTCTTCTTTGAATTCTATCAACAGCATTGCAATTGCGATTGTATTGATTTCTATGTTGCTATTTTAATTAGGTTTTCTTTCGATAATGATAAGTTGCTGGTTTGGCTGTTGGGTAGAGGCGGCGGCCAGTAGCATGGTCATTTGCGAGTTCGAGCCCTATGGTAAGAACCATTTTTTTTTTAAATTTATTTGTAATTTATTTTTTTATTACTGCTAAAGCGAACGAGCGTGTATCGCAAGCTGCATTTGGGTATCCGCAAGTGGGTATTCCGTTCCACTAACATTAAGTAGAATATGCATTGCTAAACACACATACCCTACTTAAAGAATTTAAGCTCGAAACTGGTAGAGGCTTTTATCTTGAGCCTTCCCAAAGATATATACTCTCCTTATTAAACATACTTGCAAACGACATTTTCTGACAACATCGCTATACGCATTTAATTATTTGGTTTTTTATTTCAAAACAGACAGGCAATCTTATCTGATGCTTAAGCAAAACAACAAGCAACAAAGATCTAAACAAATTCGTTTGGTTTTATTTATATTTTAAGAAATAATGAATTATCTGCAACACAAATTTTTATTAGTTCTGTTTAAATTTAAATCGCTGAAAAATAATGATATATCCCTAATAATAATGTCACACATTTACTTAACAAGTTTTGTAGTGATCAGTTTAGGAATTATTCTAAGTTTTGTTTTTTACTGGGTTTTTTGTGTACCCATCAATTGGACTAAGGTATGTATTTAACTAAATAATGCTAATAAGAACTAAGATTGTGTTTTATATTTCTCCGCTTTCAATGTTTATTTTCCCCTGTATCTTTTCTCTGAAAAATGTCCATCGGTTTGTCTATAAATCTTTCTGCAAACTGGTGTACTTGGTTTTTCCAGTTAAAACTGATTTTGTTTCAATAAAAAGTTATGGACTCCTGAACTCATTAAAAATAGTTTTGTGCAAATGTTATTAAAAAACAAAAGGCAACCATTCGGACCCCTTAAAGTATGTACATATATGTTCGGCACCAAAGCCATGTCCGAATGTCTGCCCGTCTATTCTTATGTATGAACGTTTTCATCTCAGCATCTAAGTACAGGAACAACACTTCAAATTTGGAACGAGCAGATTGAGATTGCGTCAAATCAATCAATAACAAATAATAATAGCCGATATTAAAATCCTGTTTTTTTGGAACATATACTTTTGATACTTTTTACATCATTTTAAAGTCAAAGGGTGTAACCACTAACCATACAATGCATAGACTTGTCAAATGTCGTTTTAATCGGATACCGATAAATCGTCAACGAGTGAGCCCCATGGGTGCTCGCGCCCATTTTAGTGTGCCCAGACAAAGTAAGACTGCTGAGAGTGGCAGCCGAACGCCGGCCTCGAAAGCCGAACGTTCAGTATGAAGCCGCATCTCGCTCAGCGCACAACGTCGCTGCGGCTGATATTATTTCGTAATATATGTATGTAGTTTCTGCCCAAATACATACATATGTGTGTATGCGTGTGCAGAGTGTGCCTCGCTCTCACTTATTGTTTTGCGCACTTGTGTGCATCTCCTTTTCCCTGCATAGCTTCTCAAAAACCCCGAGATCTACAAACATACATACATATGTTTGTGTTGTGAGGATGTGCGCACAAGTAGATCGCTGCGTTTGTCGCGAGCCAGAGATTTTTTCTTCAATTGTGTGCCCTTTGTGCCTGTGGTGGCAAAAGGCACACACATTCAAATGCTCTATCATGTATTTCTTCGTCCAGTCAGCCATAATGAGAAGATTTTGATATATTTATATTTATTAAAAACTTAAATGACCTAAATGATATATTTATATATTATATTTTAATATTGTTGTTTACTGTGGGGACCAATTGTGCTTCAAATTAAAAATAAGCTATGTCGTATTTCTGCGAGGGTAATTCTTCGTCGGCATGTCGAATAATTTGAGAAAAGACCAAAAAATGAAAATGTTCAATTTTTTCGACTTGCTACTTGTGCACACGCACACCCTTTCGAGTAAGCAGTTGGGTGACATTATTAAAGGGTTTGGCCTATTCATGTGCAAAACTCCTATTTTCCATGATAGTTGTAAGGGTAAGGGTACCTGAACGTTGGCATGTGTGCATGATAACTCTTTGGGCCTGCCAAGTACACACACTTACACACTTCTCTATATGGATAGAAGCATTTATGCGTTTGTGTGCGTGTTGGTTGCCTGCCTGCCTGCCTGCCCGATGCAAATTTGACAAAATTTGAAGTTTTTGGCATTTCTGAATTTCGAGCTCTACACACAGAAACACACACACACACAAATGTGTGCGAATGAGCCGATCAAGGGTTTGTCGTGAGACAGAGATATTTTCATCAATGGGTGCGTAAATTTGGGCGACGGGCACAGTCTTCGTTTTTTCGCCATGCCTGCGGTGGGCTTGCGGCCGCGTAAGGCACAAATGTGGGAAGAAATAGACAAATGGATGCAGACGCATGCTGGACATTCTGATCGTTTATTGCCTACCACAATACCCTTTAACCCAAAATGTTTACAATGTCGAAAAATACATTAAAATATCACTTGCATTTTTTCCCTATCAAAGTGCAAACGCGCGACAAGTGCGGTTCACCTGTTCGTCGCCTGTTCACACATTTGTGCCTTACGCGGCCGGAAGCCCACCGCAGGCATGGCGAAAAAACGGAGACCGTGCCCGTCGCCCAAATTTACGCACCCATTGATGAAAATATCTCTGTCTCACGACAAACCCTTGATCGGCTCATTCGCACACATTTGTGTGTGTGTGTGTTTCTGTGTGTAGAGCTCGAAATTCAGAAATGCCAAAAACTTCAAATTTTGTCAAATTTGCATCGGGCAGGCAGGCAGGCAGGCAACCAACACGCACACAAACGCATAAATGCTTCTATCCATATAGAGAAGTGTGTAAGTGTGTGTACTTGGCAGGCCCAAAGAGTTATCATGCACACATGCCAACGTTCAGGTACCCTTACCCTTACAACTATCATGGAAAATAGGAGTTTTGCCCATGAATAGGCCAAACCCTTTAATAATGTCACCCAACTGCTTACTCGAAAGAGTGTGCGTGTGCACAAGTAGCAAGTCGAAAAAATTGAACATTTTCATTTTGTGGTCTTTTCTCAAATTATTCGACAAGCCGACGAAGAATTACCCTCGCAGAAATACGACATAGCTTATTTTTAATTTGAAGCACAATTGGTCCCCACAGTAAACAACAATATTAAAATATAATATATAAATATATCATTTAGGTCATTTAAGTTTTTAATAAATATAAATATATCAAAATCTTCTCATTATGGCTGACTGGACGAAGAAATACATGATAGAGCATTTGAATGTGTGTGCCTTTTGCCACCACAGGCACAAAGGGCACACAATTGAAGAAAAAAATCTCTGGCTCGCGACAAACGCAGCGATCTACTTGTGCGCACATCCTCACAACACAAACATATGTATGTATGTTTGTAGATCTCGGGGTTTTTGAGAAGCTATGCAGGGAGAAGGAGATGCACACAAGTGCGCAAAACAATAAGTGAGAGCGAGGCACACTCTGCACACGCATACACACATATGTATGTATTTGGGCAGAAACTAACATACATATACTACGAAATAACATCAGCCGCAGCGACGTTGTGCACTGAGCGAGATGCGGCTTCATACTGAACGTTCGGCTTTCGAGGCCGGCGTTCGGCTGCCACTCTCAGCAGTCTTACTTTGTCTGGGCGCACTAAAATGGGCGCGAGCACCCATGGGGCTCACTCGTTGACGATTTATCGGAATCCGATTAAAACGACATTTGACAAGTCTATGCATTGTATGGTTGGTGGTGTAACTGACTGTGTAATACTAGTTTACAGCTTACTAAGAGCTTTCCCAGCCAAAGTTAGCAACATATCCATGTATGTATGTACATATATCGATTTTCCGATATGCCACGCCTTAATTATCGTAGTTTGTAATGTATTCATATTTTATTATTTTCACAGTCTGTTGCGCTATTGAGCTTTTTCAATAGCTTTCACAAATAGAAATAATTAACTAATTATTTTTTGTGTTCAAATTGTTTTTATATTTCTTAAAGTTGCGAGAAGCAGGCAGACCCGAATTGGTCTGTGCTTATTATTTAAGAACAATAGTTTATATATATAGGCAAGCGAACCCGAATTAGTACGTGCCAATTTTAGCGAAGCGACAATTATTAGTTATAATTTTGAGTAATGCAAGTGGCCGATGCGTACCAAATGCATGAAGCGAACGAACTTAACTAACTCGATGCGCAGCATCGAGGCCTTCGCCTAAGTAAAGCAAGGGCAATAAAACGATCGTTACAGCGAAGAGCGGCAGCTCTATGTAAATGAATTCTTAAGAGCGAAATTTAGGCAATTGCTTTGCAGAGCGAGTATTATAAGATAAAATTAAGATGCTGCTCTTATCAGTTGCGAGGTCGCTCCAGTTGTTTTGGCTGCGTAACCAGACATTCCCCCGTTGGAAGGCATGGGCTTTCAACAGATTCCCTGATGGGCAATAGGCATAGCTTGTTTGCAGCTCTTCTCGTTTCTCCTGTTGCGGTGCGCAAAATGGCTACTCGAGCGACTCCATCCTTTCCCACGATTAACTCCGTGATTCTCGCCAGTGGCCACCTTAGAGGCGGCAGATTTTCATCCTTCACGAGGACTATGTCGTTGACGCATAGGCCTGGTTTCGGAGTACGCCATTTGGAGCGCTGCTGAAGCAGTGTTAAGTATTTTTCACGCCAGCGAGACCAAAACAGTTGTTGGAGGTATGTTACGCGTTGCCAGCCATCCAGACGATTGAATTGAAGGTGCGTCACATCAGGTTTAACGAACGATGAGCTGGGTCCACCAATCAAGAAATGAGCTGGAGTGAGCACATCTAGATCTGCTGGATCTTCTGAAAGAGGAAACAATGGCCTGGAATTAATTATCGATGCTATGTGGCAGACTAGGGTGCGAAACTCTTCGAAGTTGAGAACACAAGATCCAACAGCACGATAAAAATGATGTTTCGCTGTCTTCACTGCTGCTTCCCAAAGGCCGCCAAAATGCGGTGAACGAGGAGGTATAAATTTCCAATCAATGGAATCAGCCATGCAAAATTTATGCACTGACTCAATATGATTGCGACTTATGAATAGACGCTTGAGATCCAGAAGCTCGTTTTTGGCGCCGACAAAGTTGGTAGCGTTATCCGACCATATCTGAGATGGCCTGCCTCGAGTCGATATAAACCTCTTAAGCGCATTCAAGAATGAAGGCAGATCCTTGACCAGTTCCAGGTGAACCGCTTTAGTCGCGAAGCAGACGAAGACAGCCATGTAACATTTGACTGGAGCTTTATTTCGTACGTCTGGCTTATAGAAAAATGGTCCACAATAGTCAACGCCAGAGACTTCAAAGGCTCGACAAGCAGTCAAACGTTCTTTGGGCAGATCAGCCATTATATGCTCTATCAATCGAGGCTTGGCACGAAAGCATCTCACACATTTTCCAACCACCTTGGATACGGTCTTCCTTCCACCAATCGGCCAATACTGCAACCGAATATGAGCATGAAGTGCCCGTGGACCAGCGTGTAAGTTCCGATTGTGAAACCGCGGATGACTGAGTCTGTGATGGGATGATGACACGGGAGAATTATTGGATGGCGAGCGTCGAAATCCAGCGAAGAGTTTTTCAAGCGCCCATCAACTCTAAGAATACCGAAATCATCCAAAAAGGGGTTAAGTGATGCGATACAACTGGACGGTTTAACAACTCTTCTCGATTGCAATGATTTGATCTCTTCCCACAGGTGTGCTCTCTGGACGAGCCTTGGTAAGAGTTGGGTCCCATGTTGTATATCAGACACTGTTAGTCCAGGATGCCTGCTTCTGTGTATGAATTTATAAATATATCCGAATATACGCTGCATTGTATCAAATGAGTTGACGTATTTACAAGTAGCAGTTATATCAACGAAGGGAGATGACGCAATAAGGACCCTTTTTTTAAGTTCGAGTTCTGTCCTTTCTGACAAGCAAGAAGCAGGCCAGTCCAATTTGTCTTTAACTAGAAATTCTGGGCCGTTGAACCACAGTGACGATTGATCTAATTCACTGGGCGTAGATCCTTTCGAGAGTATATCTGCCGGGTTGAGTGAAGTAGGCACGTAACGCCATTCCATGCCATTAGTTAGCACTTGAATTGCTGTGACGCGATTAGCCACAAACACATTGAGCTTGCAGGGCTCGGTCCTTATCCAGGAAAGGCATACAGAAGAATCCGACCAACAGTAGAATTTTCCATCGAACAGGTTCATTTTAGATATCTCACGCATGAGATTAGATAATAAGACGGCGCCACAGAGCTCTAGCTTTGGAACTGTGATTGTTTTCAGAGGAGCTACACGCGATTTGGAACACAACAACTGACAACTGGCTGATGTTCGTCGAGAAAGGACGTAGGCACAGGCCCCATATGCTTCGATGCTGGCGTCGCAGAAACCGTGAACTTCTAACTCTGCTGCAGGTATTGACACGAGACGAGGAAATTTAAGAAACTGTGCCTTCTCAAAACTGCAGCAAAGATCATGTCAAGCTGTTGCTAGTGATGATGGCAAGCTCTCGTCCCACTCAAGCTTCTCCTTCCAGATCTGCTGCATAAAGATTTTAGCCTTGGCAATTACCGGCCCTATGAGTCCAAGTGGGTCATACAAGCGGGCTATGGTCGATAGTATTGATCTTTTGGATGGTTTAGATCTCTGCTGAATGGACGAAAAAGAAAACAACAACCGATCCGACGCTGAGTCCCAAGCGAGTCCAAGAGTTTTGGTGATGTCGCTACCATCATCAAACTTTAGAGAAGATTCTCTGTCCTCTACGGGTATCCCTTTCAGTACAGCAGCATTGTTTGAGCACCACTTTCGCAACTTGAAGCCCCCACTTGCCAAGATTCCAGCCGTCTGATTAAGAATTTCCTTTGCTTCCTGAATTGAATCACCCCCTGAAATGAGGTAGAAGTCACGCCGCAAAATCCGAGATCCAATTGGAAAATTAGTTTCCTCATCCATAGACAGCTGATGCATAGCACGGATGGAGAGGAATGAAGCTGGCTTTGTTCCGTATGTAACTGTATCCAGCTTAAAAATCTTTATATCCTGTTCTGGCGAGTCTCGCCACAGAATGCATTGGAGAAAATCATCCGGTGCTGAAACGCGTACGCAGCGATACATTTTTCCAATATCTCCTGTTAGGGCGATCGGGAAATTACGAAAGCGAAGAAGGATATGAAACAGCGAGCTTTGAATAACAGGTCCAGCCATCAATAGTTCATTTAATGAATAACCTGACGAGGTAGCTGCTGAGCCGTCGAAAACAACTCGCAATTTTGTCGTTGAACTGTCTTCTTTAAAGACACAGTGATGAGGAAGAAAGTATTGACAAAGTCCTATAGACTCTGGAGCAACAGGCGACATATGACCAAGATCCAAATATTCCTTTAGAAAGTTTGAATATTAAATCTTTAGATCTGGACGATTTTGTAGTCAGGAACCGACGAAAGGCTTGTTGGTATGACGTCCCCAGACATTCCAAACTTTGCTTGAAGGGTAAACGAACTGAATATTGGCCACTAGGCAATCTGATATGAGTCTTTACGAAATGTCCCAAAATCTTCGAACCAATTCATCAGCACGTTCTTCAGAACTTGACTCAAGTTTGCCCGCAGTATGCTTTGCCATTAACATAGAACCACTCAAGCGCGGTCCGCCTCCAGAAACAACCAAGCCGTGTTTTTTGAAGACACGGTAGTCCTGGGAGAAGCCGTATCTGGCCGACGCTGAGAAGGTCGTAAAACAGGCTAGCTCCAAGTAGCAAGTCCACGCGTTGAGGTTTAAAGAAAGACGGATCTGCAAGTTTTATGTTATCGGGAATGTTCCAATTCGTCGTGTTGATAGTAAAACTCGGTTGGCTATCAGTTATGTTAGGCGCTACCAGAGCTGTAAGGCATGTTGAGTATTCAGAGACTTGAGACTGTATTGTGATAGTGACCGTGTTTCCTTCTGTTTCAAAACGAGAATCTCCTAGACCAGAGACAATGGCTGAGGACTTGTGCTTCTTTAGCTGAAGCTGTTGAGCAAGGCGCGACGTTATAAGGTGAAGCTGAGAACCAGAATCCAAAAGGGCACGACAAGGTATCAAAGTGCCGGAGCGATTTTTAACAAAGATCATAGCTGTAGCCAAGACGACAACATCACTACTGAAATACTGGGCAACAAGAGATGTGGAGGTAGATGGCGATGACTTAGCGAAAGAGGCATGGGCTATCTGCGATGAATTTGCAGGCTCAGTCAGCTGACCAGACGGAAATACCGAATTATTTAAATGCAGCAGCGAATGATGTTTCGCCCCGCAGGTCCGACAGCATCCAGAGCTGCATGATCGCAATTGATGACCTTTCTTTAGGCAATTCAAGCACAATGCAACTCGTTTTGCCTCCCTAAGCCGTAATGCAGGGGTCAAATTTCCAAATCGAGAACAATTATATATATTATGACCAGGGCTGTCACAAAAGACGCAGACAGGGGCGTCGTGGTTAGTGGCGATAAATGACGATCTACTGTTAATTGCTCTAGTTTTTCCCACCTGATGGCTAGGGGCATAGCTTGCCATAGCAAAATTTACTGTTTCCATAGTTCGGCATCTCTGCTCCAGAAACGTAGCCATATGCTCCCACGATGGTATTAAGTTGACGAACGACGAATCCTCTAGCCTTTCTTCCCATTTGGCTTGTGATATTGGGTCCAGCTTTTGTAGAATAATCTGCACAATGATGCATCCAGCGATCTGTTCGGTGCTGCCCATGCTCTTTAACGCGCGAATATGTGCGTTGAATTGGTCGGATAACTCCCTTAACGACACGGCCGATCCACCTGCCACCCTCTTGAGCCCCAATATCTTAAGTATGTGTGCCTGAAAAACCAAACGTCTGTTATTAAACTTTTTCTCCAATAAATTAAGTGCTATGGCATAATTATCGTTTGTTATTTCCAATGATCGAATCGCGTCCAGCGCTGTATCCTTCAGGCACGATCGAAGATGCTGCAGCTTTTCGATATCTGCTAGATCAGGATGATTTTCTATGACGGTTGTGAACATAGAATAAAAGTCGGCCCATTCTGTGTAACCACCACTGAACGTAGGCAACTTTATTGAGGGTAGTGTCGGCGGTGCCTTAGCTCGTCGGGGTCACCAAAATGTTGCGCTATTGAGCCTTTTCAATAGCTTTCACAAATAGAAATAATTAACTAATTATTTTTTGTGTTCAAATTGTTTTTATATTTCTTAAAGTTGCGAGAAGCAGGCAGACCCGAATTGGTCTGTGCTTATTATTTAAGAACAATAGTTTATATATATAGGCAAGCGAACCCGAATTAGTACGTGCCAATTTTAGCGAAGCGACAATTATTAGTTATAATTTTGAGTAATGCAAGTGGCCGATGCGTACCAAATGCATGAAGCGAACGAACTTAACTAACTCGATGCGCAGCATCGAGGCCTTCGCATAAGTAAAGCTAGGGCAATAAAACGATCGTTACAGCGAAGAGCGGCAGCTCTATGTAAATGAATTCTTAAGAGCGAAATTTAGGCAATTGCTTTGCAGAGCGAGTATTATAAGATAAAATTAAGATGCTGCTCTTATCAGTTGCGAGGTCGCTCCAGTTGTTTTGGCTGCGTAACCAGACACAGTCTATTCTAGCTAATTGTGGAATGTACTGATTTTCCGATTTGCCACGCCCCAGTGGGTGTACCGATTGAATCTTAACAGCTTTTCTATATAAACGATAACGTTACAGCCATTGGAGACAACATGTCCAAAATGTCTTTGCCCCATTGACAACCTTTCACAGCTCACAGAATTTGGTAAGAGTACGCTTCTGGTTATGGTTTACCGTTTGAAGTCACAATAAACGATAAGTTTAAAAGGGTTGCTCAGTCAGCTTTGTTTGTTTTGCATTTTAACACAATTAAAACGAATATGCAAACTGATAATTTTGCAATTTATTTAATGGTATTCATAACGAGCATTTGCATTTGAAAATGACGCTTTTTTGGCATTTTGAAGGCAAATATTCGTTGCCTACATCACTAACCATACAACATATATCTAGATGAGAAACCAGTACAATTGCATGTGGAAGTTGATAATTTAGAGGACTGGTCCAAACTCGACTTCGTTTTTATTCGGGTCAGAAACTCGCTCACTTGCTCACAGAGCAAGACAGTAAGAAATACATATGATTTGTGAGGTAGAATTGCATCGCTGATTTTTATCTCGCTCTCTCTACAGCAAACTGCTTTGACATCCATATGATTTGTGCGATAGAACGGCATCGCCGTGTTTTATCCCGCTCTCACTACAGCAAACTGCTTTGACTTACTCTGCTCTCTCATTATGTCTAGGGATCGTTAAAATGTATGTGTGTGTATGTGTCCGCACAAGCAACAATGCGCACAAAATAAACTTTATCTCAAATGTCGGACGCAGTTCTTCCCTTTTGAAGGGACAAATAATATGTTATAATGAGAGGGAACAAAGCGGAATTCTTGCTTAGCTCGTTATCGTTGGTAAGGGTACCTAAGCGTTGGCATGTGTGCATTAAAATATTTTGGAGTTAACATGCACGCACACTTGTACAATTTTGTTTATGGATGGAAGAATTTATACGTTTGTGTGCCTGTTGGTTGCCTGTCTGCCTGTCAGATGCAAATTTGACAAGATTTGAAGTTTTTGTGATTTCTGAAATTCGAGCTCTACGCATAGACACAGACATAAATGTGTATGAATGGGCAGATCATGGGCTCAAAAATAAAATTGTATTATTGGCACTGGTCAGACGCACGCCCTTCTTTTCAATGATTTCGGGTTGGGACTGCTGAATGAATGTTGACCCCTTCTCAACTGCAGAAGTATCTTAGACAGAATGGGTAAACGCTTGGCAGGCACCTGAACTTGCATATGTAGGTCAAATGACTGATCACTTACATGATTTTAAGACCTGCGGGAATTTGTGCAAAAACGAACATTTTTAAAATATTTAAATATACCAAATACAAAATGGAGCGATTATATATAGCTTTCTCATTCAGTTTGTTCAATCCAAACCTAAAATCATAAAAAAGAAGGGCACAAAGAGCACTGAGAGAAAGCCAAAGCAGTTTCCGGTAGGAAGAGCGAGACAAATAACAGCGCTGCCCTTCTATTGGAAAAATCATATGGATGAGAGTAAGCCAAAGCAGTTTCCTGTAATGGAAACGAGATAAAAGAAAGCGATGCCGTTCTACCATACAAATCATATGTATTTCTTACTCTCTTGCTGTCTGAGCATGTGAGCGTGTCTCGGATTCGAACAAAAATGAAGTCGATTTTGGACCAGTCGCCAAAAATATGCATAGTCATATTCTTTTACTCTAGTTGTCCAGTCTATATATTCTATGGTTAGTGGTATAACACATATGACGCGGAGTCACAATAGACCCAACATTATAAAAAAGAAACACATAATAATCATAGGCTAATAATGGAGTATAATAAAATCTGAATAAAAATTACTTATCATCTAAAAGTACGTGCATCAAATTAAGAGAGGCCGATTGCAAATGAAATCGAATCACTTGCAACTCTGACTGTTAACGTCGTTAGGAGTAGAGAGAGAGAATTTTCGACGCAGTATGAAAATAGGGCGAAAAAGGGTCGTGAGCTGCTGAAGCTGATTAGCAAGATCACTTGGAATTCAGCGAAAGTAAGTCGAATGAAAATAAAGTGCGAATTATAATACACGAAGTTGGTCGGTGTTCACATTGTTTTGTACAAGTTGGCGGCATAGGCTGTATAGCGATTGTGTGTGTTTTGCAGGCTTTTTATTCTGCGGCGGAGTAATCCCAGCAGCATCCATCACGCTGACCTAGTCTAACCTAACTGCAGCGTAGTAAGCCCGGTGGTTCCCTTCACTCTTCCCAAAGATATAAATCCTTCTGTGGCGGAGTCTTCCCGACAGTTCTCTAAACCCTAAGAGCTTTCCCAGCCAAAGTATGTACATATATCGATTTTCCGATATGCCACGCCTTAATTATCGTAGTTTGTAATGTATTCATATTTTATTATTTTCACAGTCTATTCTAGCTAATTGTGGAATGTACTGATTTTCCGATTTGCCACGCCCCATTGAATCTTAACAGCTTTTCTATATAAACGATAACGTTACAGCCATTGGAGACAACATGTCCAAAATGTCTTTGCCCCATTGACAACCTTTCACAGCTCACAGAATTTGGTAAGAGTACGCTTCTGGTTATGGTTTATCGTTTGAAGTCACAATAAACGATAAGTTTAAAAGGGTTGCTCAGTCAGCTTTGTTTGTTTTGCATTTTAACACAATTAGAACGTATATGCAAACTGATAATTTTGCAATTTATTTAATGGTATTCATAACGAGCATTTGCATTTGAAAATGACGCCTTTTTGGCCATACAACATATATCTAGATGAGAAACCAGTACAATTGCATGTGGAAGTTGATAATTTAGAGGACTGGTCCAAACTCGACTTCGTTTTTATTCGGGTCAGAAACTCGCTCACTTGCTCACAGAGCAAGAGAGTAAGAAATAAATATGATTTGTGAGGTAGAATTGCATCGCTGATTTTTATCTCGCTCTCTCTACAGCAAACTGCTTTGACATCCATATGATTTGTGCGATAGAACGGCATCGCCGTGTTTTATCCCGCTCTCACTACAGCAAACTGCTTTGACTTACTCTGCTCTCTCATTATGTCTAGGGATCGTTTAAATGTAAGTGTGTGTATGTGTCCGCACAAGCAACAATGCGCACAAAATAAACTTTATCTCAAATGTCGGACGCAGTTCTTCCCTTTTGAAGGGACAAATAATATGTAATAATGAGAGGGTTTGCCACAACAATGCGGAATTCTTGCTTAGCTTGTTATCGTTGGTAAGGGTACCTAAGCGTTGGCATGTGTGCATTAAAATATTTTGGAGTTAACATGCACGCACACTTGTACAATTTTGTTTATGGATGGAAGAATTTATACGTTTGTGTGCCTGTTGGTTGCCTGTCTGCCTGTCAGATGCAAATTTGACAAGATTTGAAGTTTTTGTGATTTCTGAAATTCGAGCTCTACGCATAGACACAGACATAAATGTGTATGAATGGGCAGATCATGGGCTCAAAAAAAATTGTATTATTGGCACTGGTCAGACGCACGCCCTTCTTTTCAATGATTTCGGGTTGGGACTGCTGAATGAATGTTGACCCCTTCTCAACTGCAGAAGTATATTAGACAGAATGGGTAAACGCTTGGCAGGCACCTGAACTTGCATATGTAGGTCAAATGACTGATCACTTACATGATTTTAAGACCTGCGGGAATTTGTGCAAAAACGAACATTTTTAAAATATTTAGATATACCAAATACAAAATGGAGCGATTATATATAGCTTTCTCATTCTGTTTGTTCAATCCAAACCTGAAATCATAAAAAAGAAGGGCACGAAGAGCACTGAGAGAAAGCCAAAGCAGTTTCCGGTAGGAAGAGCGAGACAAATAACAGCGCTGCCCTTCTATTGGACAAATCATATGGATGAGAGTAAGCCAAAGCAGTTTCCTGTAATGGAAACGAGATAAAAGAAAGCGATGCCGTTCTACCACACAAATCATATGTATTTCTTACTCTCTTGCTGTCTAAGCATGTGAGCGTGTCTCGGATTCGAACAAAAATGAAGTCGATTTTGGACCAGTCGACAAAAATATGCATAGTCATATTCTTTTACTCTAGTTGTCCAGTCTATATATTCTATGGTTAGTGGTATAACACATATGACGCGGAGTCACAATAGACCCAACATTATAAAATAGAAACACATAATAATCATAGGCTAATAATGGAGTATAATAAAATCTGAATAAAAATTACTTATCATCTAAAAGTACGTGCATCAAATTAAGAGAGGCCGATTGCAAATGAAATCGAATCACTTGCAACTCTGACTGTTAACGTCGTTAGGAGTAGAGAGAGAGAATTTTCGACGCAGTATGAAAATAGGGCGAAAAAGGGTCGTGAGCTGCTGAAGCTGATTAGCAAGATCACTTGGAATTCAGCGAAAGTAAGTCGAATGAAAATAAAGTGCGAATTATAATACACGAAGTTGGTCGGTGTTCACATTGTTTTGTACAAGTTGGCGGCATAGGCTGTATAGCGATTGTGTGTGTTTTGCAGGCTTTTTATTCTGCGGCGGAGTTATCCCAGCAGCATCCATCACGCTGACCTAGTCTAACCTAACTGCAGCGTAGTGAGCCCGGTGGTTCCCTTCACTCTTCCCAAAGATATAAATCCTTCTGTGGCGGAGTCTTCCCGACAGTTCTCTAAACCCTAAGAGCTTTCCCAGCCAAAGTTAGCAACATATCCATATATGTATGTACATATATCGATTTTCCGATATGCCACGCCTTAATTATCGTAGTTTGTAATGTATTCATATTTTATTATTTTCACAGTCTATTCTAGCTAATTGTGGAATGTACTGATTTTCCGATTTGCCACGCCCCAGTGGGTGTAACGATTGAATCTTAACAGCTTTTCTATATAAACGATAACGTTACAGCCATTGGAGACAACATGTCCAAAATGTCTTTTCCCCATTGACAACCTTTCACAGCTCACAGAATTTGGTAAGAGTACGCTTCTGGTTATGGTTTACCGTTCGAAGTCACAATAAACGATAAGTTTAAAAGGGTTGCTCAGTCAGCTTTGTTTGTTTTGCATTTTAACACAATTAGAACGAATATGCAAACTGATAATTTTGCAATTTATTTAATGGTATTCATAACGAGCATTTGCATTTGAAAATGACGCCTTTTTGGCCTTTTGAAGGCAAATATTCGTTGACTACATCACTAACCATACAGCATATATCTAGATGAGAAACCAGTACAATTGCATGTGGAAGTTGATAATTTAGAGGACTGGTTCAAACTCGCTCACTTGCTCACAGAGCAAGAGAGTAAGAAATACATATGATTTGTGAGGTAGAATTGCATCGCTGATTTTTATCTCGCTCTCTCTACAGCAAACTGCTTTGACATCCATATGATTTGTGCGATAGAACGGCATCACCGTGTTTTATCCCGCTCTCACTACAGCAAACTGCTTTGACTTACTCTGCTCTCTCATTATGTCTAGGGATCGTTTAAATGTATGTGTGTGTATGTGTCCGCACAAGCAACAAAGCGCACAAAATAAACTTTTTCTCAAATGTCGGACGCAGTTCTTCCCTTTTGAAGGGACAAATAATATGTAATAATGAGAGGGTTTGCCACAACAATGCGGAATTCTTGCTTAGCTCGTTATCGTTGGTAAGGGTACCTAAGCGTTGGCATGGGTGCATTAAAATATTTTGGAGTTAACATGCACGCACTCTTGTACAATTTTGTTTATGGATGGAAGAATTTATACGTTTGTGTGCCTGTTGGTTGCCTGTCTGCCTGTCAGATGCAAATTTGACAAGATTTGAAGTTTTTGTGATTTCTGAAATTCGAGCTCTACGCATAGACACAGACATAAATGTGTATGAATGGGCAGATCATGGGCTCAAAAAAAATTGTATTATTGGCACTGGTCAGACGCACGCCCTTCTTTTCAATGATTTCGGGTTGGGACTGCTGAATGAATGTTGACCCCTTCTCAACTGCAGAAGTATCTTAGACAGAATGGGTAAACGCTTGGCAGGCACCTGAACTTGCATATGTAGGTCAAATGACTGATCACTTACATGATTTTAAGACCTGCGGGAATTTGTGCAAAAACGAACATTTTTAAAATATTTAGATATACCAAATACAAAATGGAGCGATTATATATAGCTTTCTCATTCAGTTTGTTCAATCCAAACCTGAAATCATAAAAAAGAAGGGCACGAAGAGCACTGAGAGAAAGCCAAAGCAGTTTCCTGTAGGAAGAGCGAGACAAATAACAGCGCTGCCCTTCTATTGGACAAATCATATGGATGAGAGTAAGCCAAAGCAGTTTCCTGTAATGGAAACGAGATAAAAGAAAGCGATGCCGTTCTACCATACAAATCATATGTATTTCTTACTCTCTTGCTGTCTGAGCATGTAAGCGTGTCTCGGATTCGAACAAAAATGAAGTCGATTTTGGACCAGTCGACAAAAATATGCATAGTCATATTCTTTTACTCTAGTTGTCCAGTCTATATATTCTATGGTTAGTGGTATAACACATATGACGCGGAGTCACAATAGACCCAACATTATAAAATAGAAACACATAATAATCATAGGCTAATAATGGAGTATAATAAAATCTGAATAAAAATTACTTATCATCTAAAAGTACGTGCATCAAATTAAGAGAGGCCGATTGCAAATGAAATCGAATCACTTGCAACTCTGACTGCTAACGTCGTTAGGAGTAGAGAGAGAGAATTTTCGACGCAGTATGAAAATAGGGCGAAAAAGGGTCGTGAGCTGCTGAAGCTGATTAGCAAGATCACTTGGAATTCAGCGAAAGTAAGTCGAATGAAAATAAAGTGCGAATTATAATACACGAAGTTGGTCGGTGTTCACATTGTTTTGTACAAGTTGGCGGCATAGGCTGTATAGCGATTGTGTGTGTTTTGCAGGCTCTTTATTCTGCGGCGGAGTTATCCCAGCAGCATCCATCACGCTGACCTAGTCTAACCTAACTGCAGCGTAGTGAGCCCGGTGGTTCCCTTCACTCTTCCCAAAGATATAAATCCTTCTTCCCGACAGTTCTCTAAACCCTAAGAGCTTTCCCAGCCAAAGTTAGCAACATATCCATGTATGTATGTACATATATCGATTTTCCGATATGCCACGCCTTAATTATCGTAGTTTGTAATGTATTCATATTTTATTATTTTCACAGTCTATTCTAGCTAATTGTGGAATGTACTGATTTTCCGATTTGCCACGCCCCAGTGGGTGTAACGATTGAATCTTAACAGCTTTTCTATATAAACGATAACGTTACAGCCATTGGAGACAACATGTCCAAAATGTCTTTGCCCCATTGACAACCTTTCACAGCTCACAGAATTTGGTAAGAGTACGCTTCTGGTTATGGTTTACCGTTTGAAGTCACAATAAACGATAAGTTTAAAAGGGTTGCTCAGTCAGCTTTGTTTGTTTTGCATTTTAACACAATTAGAACGAATATGCAAACTGATAATTTTGCAATTTATTTAATGGTATTCATAACGAGCATTTGCATTTGAAAATGACGCCTTTTTGGCCTTTTGAAGGCAAATATTCGTTGCCTACATCACTAACCATACAACATATTTTTAGATGAGAAACCAGTACAATTGCATGTGGAAGTTGATAATTTAGAGGACTGGTCCAAACTCGACTTCGTTTTTATTCGGGTCAGAAACTCGCTCACTTGCTCACAGAGCAAGAGAGTAAGAAATACATATGATTTGTGAGGTAGAATTGCATCGCTGATTTTTATCTCGCTCTCTCTACAGCAAACTGCTTTGAAATCCATATGATTTGTGCGATAGAACGGCATCGCCGTGTTTTATCCCGCTCTCACTACAGCAAACTGCTTTGACTTACTCTGCTCTCTCATTATGTCTAGGGATCGTTTAAATGTATGTATGTGTATGTGTCCGCACAAGCAACAATGCGCACAAAATAAACTTTATCTCAAATGTCGGACGCAGTTCTTCCCTTTTGAAGGGACAAATAATATGTAATAATGAGAGGGTTTGCCACAACAATGCGGAATTCTTGCTTAGCTCGTTATCGTTGGTAAGGGTACCTAAGCGTTGGCATGTGTGCATTAAAATATTTTGGAGTTAACATGCACGCACACTTGTACAATTTTGTTTATGGATGGAAGAATTTATACGTTTGTGTGCCTGTTGGTTGCCTGTCTGCCTGTCAGATGCAAATTTGACAAGATTTAAAGTTTTTGTGATTTCTGAAATTCGAGCTCTACGCATAGACACAGACATAAATGTGTATGAATGGGCAGATCATGGGCTCAAAAAAAAATTGTATTATTGGCACTGGTCAGACGCACGCCCTTCTTTTCAATGATTTCGGGTTGGGACTGCTGAATGAATGTTGACCCCTTCTCAACTGCAGAAGTATCTTAGACAGAATGGGTAAACGCTTGGCAGGCACCTGAACTTGCATATGTAGGTCAAATGACTGATCACTTACATGATTTTAAGACCTGCGGGAATTTGTGCAAAAACGAACATTTTTAAAATATTTAAATATACCAAATACAAAATGGAGCGATTATATATAGCTTTCTCATTCAGTTTGTTCAATCCAAACCTGAAATCTGAGCATGTGAGCGTGTCTCGGATTCGAACAAAAATGAAGTCGATTTTGGACCAGTCGACAAAAATATGCATAGTCATATTCTTTTACTCTAGTTGTCCAGTCTATATATTCTATGGTTAGTGGTATAACACATATGACGCGGAGTCACAATAGACCCAACATTATAAAAAAGAAACACATAATAATCATAGGCTAATAATGGAGTATAATAAAATCTGAATAAAAATTACTTATCATCTAAAAGTACGTGCGTCAAATTAAGAGAGGCCGATTGCAAATGAAATCGAATCACTTGCAACTCTGACTGTTAACGTCGTTAGGAGTAGAGAGAGAGAATTTTCGACGCAGTATGAAAATAGGGCGAAAAAGGGTCGTGAGCTGCTGAAGCTGATTAGCAAGATCACTTGGAATTCAGCGAAAGTAAGTCGAATGAAAATAAAGTGCGAATTATAATACACGAAGTTGGTCGGTGTTCACATTGTTTTGTACAAGTTGGCGGCATAGGCTGTATAGCGATTGTGTGTGTTTTGCAGGCTTTTTATTCTGCGGCGGAGTTATCCCAGCAGCATCCATCACGCTGACCTAGTCTAACCTAACTGCAGCGTAGTGAGCCCGGTGGTTCCCTTCACTCTTCCCAAAGATATAAATCCTTCTGTGGCGGAGTCTTCCCGACAGTTCTCTAAACCCTAAGAGCTTTCCCAGCCAAAGTTAGCAACATATCCATGTATGTATGTACATATATCGATTTTCCGATATGCCACGCCTTAATTATCGTAGTTTGTAATGTATTCATATTTTATTATTTTCACAGTCTATTCTAGCTAATTGTGGAATGTACTGATTTTCCGATTTGCCACGCCCCAGTGGGTGTAACGATTGAATCTTAACAGCTTTTCTATATAAACGATAACGTTACAGCCATTGGAGACAACATGTCCAAAATGTCTTTGCCCCATTGACAACCTTTCACAGCTCACAGAATTTGGTAAGAGTACGCTTCTGGTTATGGTTTACCGTTTGAAGTCACAATAAACGATAAGTTTAAAAGGGTTGCTCAGTCAGCTTTGTTTGTTTTGCATTTTAACACAATTAGAACGAATATGCAAACTGATAATTTTGCAATTTATTTAATGGTATTCATAACGAGCATTTGCATTTGAAAATGACGCCTTTTTGGCCTTTTGAAGGCAAATATTCGTTGCCTACATCACTAACCATACAACATATATCTAGATGAGAAACCAGTACAATTGCATGTGGAAGTTGATAATTTAGAGGACTGGTCCAAACTCGACTTCGTTTTTATTCGGGTCAGAAACTCGCTCACTTGCTCACAGAGCAAGAGAGTAAGAAATACATATGATTTGTGAGGTAGAATTGCATCGCTGATTTTTATCTCGCTCTCTCTACAGCAAACTGCTTTGACATCCATATGATTTGTGCGATAGAACGGCATCGCCGTGTTTTATCCCGCTCTCACTACAGCAAACTGCTTTGACTTACTCTGCTCTCTCATTATGTCTAGGGATCGTTTAAATGTAAGTGTGTGTATGTGTCCGCACAAGCAACAATGCGCACAAAATAAACTTTATCTCAAATGTCGGACGCAGTTCTTCCCTTTTGAAGGGACAAATAATATGTAATAATGAGAGGGTTTGCCACAACAATGCGGAATTCTTGCTTAGCTTGTTATCGTTGGTAAGGGTACCTAAGCGTTGGCATGTGTGCATTAAAATATTTTGGAGTTAACATGCACGCACACTTGTACAATTTTGTTTATGGATGGAAGAATTTATACGTTTGTGTGCCTGTTGGTTGCCTGTCTGCCTGTCAGATGCAAATTTGACAAGATTTGAAGTTTTTGTGATTTCTGAAATTCGAGCTCTACGCATAGACACAGACATAAATGTGTATGAATGGGCAGATCATGGGCTCAAAAAAAAATTGTATTATTGGCACTGGTCAGACGCACGCCCTTCTTTTCAATGATTTCGGGTTGGGACTGCTGAATGAATGTTGACCCCTTCTCAACTGCAGAAGTATATTAGACAGAATGGGTAAACGCTTGGCAGGCACCTGAACTTGCATATGTAGGTCAAATGACTGATCACTTACATGATTTTAAGACCTGCGGGAATTTGTGCAAAAACGAACATTTTTAAAATATTTAGATATACCAAATACAAAATGGAGCGATTATATATAGCTTTCTCATTCTGTTTGTTCAATCCAAACCTGAAATCATAAAAAAGAAGGGCACGAAGAGCACTGAGAGAAAGCCAAAGCAGTTTCCGGTAGGAAGAGCGAGACAAATAACAGCGCTGCCCTTCTATTGGACAAATCATATGGATGAGAGTAAGCCAAAGCAGTTTCCTGTAATGGAAACGAGATAAAAGAAAGCGATGCCGTTCTACCACACAAATCATATGTATTTCTTACTCTCTTGCTGTCTAAGCATGTGAGCGTGTCTCGGATTCGAACAAAAATGAAGTCGATTTTGGACCAGTCGACAAAAATATGCATAGTCATATTCTTTTACTCTAGTTGTCCAGTCTATATATTCTATGGTTAGTGGTATAACACATATGACGCGGAGTCACAATAGACCCAACATTATAAAATAGAAACACATAATAATCATAGGCTAATAATGGAGTATAATAAAATCTGAATAAAAATTACTTATCATCTAAAAGTACGTGCATCAAATTAAGAGAGGCCGATTGCAAATGAAATCGAATCACTTGCAACTCTGACTGTTAACGTCGTTAGGAGTAGAGAGAGAGAATTTTCGACGCAGTATGAAAATAGGGCGAAAAAGGGTCGTGAGCTGCTGAAGCTGATTAGCAAGATCACTTGGAATTCAGCGAAAGTAAGTCGAATGAAAATAAAGTGCGAATTATAATACACGAAGTTGGTCGGTGTTCACATTGTTTTGTACAAGTTGGCGGCATAGGCTGTATAGCGATTGTGTGTGTTTTGCAGGCTTTTTATTCTGCGGCGGAGTTATCCCAGCAGCATCCATCACGCTGACCTAGTCTAACCTAACTGCAGCGTAGTAAGCCCGGCGGTTCCCTTCACTCTTCCCAAAGATATAAATCCTTCTGTGGCGGAGTCTTCCCGACAGTTCTCTAAACCCTAAGAGCTTTCCCAGCCAAAGTATGTACATATATCGATTTTCCGATATGCCACGCCTTAATTATCGTAGTTTGTAATGTATTCATATTTTATTATTTTCACAGTCTATTCTAGCTAATTGTGGAATGTACTGATTTTCCGATTTGCCACGCCCCAGTGGGTGTACCGATTGAATCTTAACAGCTTTTCTATATAAACGATAACGTTACAGCCATTGGAGACAACATGTCCAAAATGTCTTTGCCCCATTGACAACCTTTCACAGCTCACAGAATTTGGTAAGAGTACGCTTCTGGTTATGGTTTACCGTTCGAAGTCACAATAAACGATAAGTTTAAAAGGGTTGCTCAGTCAGCTTTGTTTGTTTTGCATTTTAACACAATTAGAACGAATATGCAAACTGATAATTTTGCAATTTATTTAATGGTATTCATAACGAGCATTTGCATTTGAAAATGACGCCTTTTTGGCCTTTTGAAGGCAAATATTCGTTGACTACATCACTAACCATACAGCATATATCTAGATGAGAAACCAGTACAATTGCATGTGGAAGTTGATAATTTAGAGGACTGGTTCAAACTCGCTCACTTGCTCACAGAGCAAGAGAGTAAGAAATACATATGATTTGTGAGGTAGAATTGCATCGCTGATTTTTATCTCGCTCTCTCTACAGCAAACTGCTTTGACATCCATATGATTTGTGCGATAGAACGGCATCACCGTGTTTTATCCCGCTCTCACTACAGCAAACTGCTTTGACTTACTCTGCTCTCTCATTATGTCTAGGGATCGTTTAAATGTAAGTGTGTGTATGTGTCCGCACAAGCAACAAAGCGCACAAAATAAACTTTTTCTCAAATGTCGGACGCAGTTCTTCCCTTTTGAAGGGAAAAATAATATGTAATAATGAGAGGGTTTGCCACAACAATGCGGAATTCTTGCTTAGCTTGTTATCGTTGGTAAGGATACCTAAGCGTTGGCATGTGTGCATTAAAATATTTTGGAGTTAACATGCACGCACACTTGTACAATTTTGTTTATGGATGGAAGAATTTATACGTTTGTGTGCCTGTTGGTTGCCTGTCTGCCTGTCAGATGCAAATTTGACAAGATTTGAAGTTTTTGTGATTTCTGAAATTCGAGCTCTACGCATAGACACAGACATAAATGTGTATGAATGGGCAGATCATGGGCTCAAAAAAAATTGTATTATTGGCACTGGTCAGACGCACGCCCTTCTTTTCAATGATTTCGGGTTGGGACTGCTGAATGAATGTTGACCCCTTCTCAACTGCAGAAGTATATTAGACAGAATGGGTAAACGCTTGGCAGGCACCTGAACTTGCATATGTAGGTCAAATGACTGATCACTTACATGATTTTAAGACCTGCGGGAATTTGTGCAAAAACGAACATTTTTAAAATATTTAGATATACCAAATACAAAATGGAGCGATTATATATAGCTTTCTCATTCTGTTTGTTCAATCCAAACCTGAAATCATAAAAAAGAAGGGCACGAAGAGCACTGAGAGAAAGCCAAAGCAGTTTCCGGTAGGAAGAGCGAGACAAATAACAGCGCTGCCCTTCTATTGGACAAATCATATGGATGAGAGTAAGCCAAAGCAGTTTCCTGTAATGGAAACGAGATAAAAGAAAGCGATGCCGTTCTACCACACAAATCATATGTATTTCTTACTCTCTTGCTGTCTAAGCATGTGAGCGTGTCTCGGATTCGAACAAAAATGAAGTCGATTTTGGACCAGTCGACAAAAATATGCATAGTCATATTCTTTTACTCTAGTTGTCCAGTCTATATATTCTATGGTTAGTGGTATAACACATATGACGCGGAGTCACAATAGACCCAACATTATAAAATAGAAACACATAATAATCATAGGCTAATAATGGAGTATAATAAAATCTGAATAAAAATTACTTATCATCTAAAAGTACGTGCATCAAATTAAGAGAGGCCGATTGCAAATGAAATCGAATCACTTGCAACTCTGACTGTTAACGTCGTTAGGAGTAGAGAGAGAGAATTTTCGACGCAGTATGAAAATAGGGCGAAAAAGGGTCGTGAGCTGCTGAAGCTGATTAGCAAGATCACTTGGAATTCAGCGAAAGTAAGTCGAATGAAAATAAAGTGCGAATTATAATACACGAAGTTGGTCGGTGTTCACATTGTTTTGTACAAGTTGGCGGCATAGGCTGTATAGCGATTGTGTGCGTTTTGCAGGCTTTTTATTCTGCGGCGGAGTTATCCCAGCAGCATCCATCACGCTGACCTAGTCTAACCTAACTGCAGCGTAGTAAGCCCGGCGGTTCCCTTCACTCTTCCCAAAGATATAAATCCTTCTGTGGCGGAGTCTTCCCGACAGTTCTCTAAACCCTAAGAGCTTTCCCAGCCAAAGTATGTACATATATCGATTTTCCGATATGCCACGCCTTAATTATCGTAGTTTGTAATGTATTCATATTTTATTATTTTCACAGTCTATTCTAGCTAATTGTGGAATGTACTGATTTTCCGATTTGCCACGCCCCAGTGGGTGTACCGATTGAATCTTAACAGCTTTTCTATATAAACGATAACGTTACAGCCATTGGAGACAACATGTCCAAAATGTCTTTGCCCCATTGACAACCTTTCACAGCTCACAGAATTTGGTAAGAGTACGCTTCTGGTTATGGTTTACCGTTTGAAGTCACAATAAACGATAAGTTTAAAAGGGTTGCTCAGTCAGCTTTGTTTGTTTTGCATTTTAACACAATTAGAACGAATATGCAAACTGATAATTTTGCAATTTATTTAATGGTATTCATAACGAGCATTTGCATTTGAAAATGACGCCTTTTTGGCCTTTTGAAGGCAAATATTCGTTGACTACATCACTAACCATACAGCATATATCTAGATGAGAAACCAGTACAATTGCATGTGGAAGTTGATAATTTAGAGGACTGGTTCAAACTCGCTCACTTGCTCACAGAGCAAGAGAGTAAGAAATACATATGATTTGTGAGGTAGAATTGCATCGCTGATTTTTATCTCGCTCTCTCTACAGCAAACTGCTTTGACATCCATATGATTTGTGCGATAGAACGGCATCACCGTGTTTTATCCCGCTCTCACTACAGCAAACTGCTTTGACTTACTCTGCTCTCTCATTATGTCTAGGGATCGTTTAAATGTATGTGTGTGTATGTGTCCGCACAAGCAACAAAGCGCACAAAATAAACTTTTTCTCAAATGTCGGACGCAGTTCTTCCCTTTTGAAGGGACAAATAATATGTAATAATGAGAGGGTTTGCCACAACAATACGGAATTCTTGCTTAGCTCGTTATCGTTGGTAAGGGTACCTAAGCGTTGGCATGTGTGCATTAAAATATTTTGGAGTTAACATGCACGCACTCTTGTACAATTTTGTTTATGGATGGAAGAATTTATACGTTTGTGTGCCTGTTGGTTGCCTGTCTGCCTGTCAGATGCAAATTTGACAAGATTTGAAGTTTTTGTGATTTCTGAAATTCGAGCTCTACGCATAGACACAGACATAAATGTGTATGAATGGGCAGATCATGGGCTCAAAAAAAATTGTATTATTGGCACTGGTCAGACGCACGCCCTTCATTTCAATGATTTCGGGTTGGGACTGCTGAATGAATGTTGACCCCTTCTCAACTGCAGAAGTATCTTAGACAGAATGGGTAAACGCTTGGCATGCACCTGAACTTGCATATGTAGGTCAAATGACTGATCACTTACATGATTTTAAGACCTGCGGGAATTTGTGCAAAAACGAACATTTTTCAAATATTTAAATATACCAAATACAAAATGGAGCGATTATATATAGCTTTCTCATTCAGTTTGTTCAATCCAAACCTGAAATCTGAGCATGTGAGCGTGTCTCGGATTCGAACAAAAATGAAGTCGATTTTGGACCAGTCGACAAAAATATGCATAGTCATATTCTTTTACTCTAGTTGTCCAGTCTATATATTCTATGGTTAGTGGTATAACACATATGACGCGGAGTCACAATAGACCCAACATTATAAAAAAAGAAACACATAATAATCATAGGCTAATAATGGAGTATAATAAAATCTGAATAAAAATTACTTATCATCTAAAAGTACGTGCGTCAAATTAAGAGAGGCCGATTGCAAATGAAATCGAATCACTTGCAACTCTGACTGTTAACGTCGTTAGGAGTAGAGAGAGAGAATTTTCGACGCAGTATGAAAATAGGGCGAAAAAGGGTCGTGAGCTGCTGAAGCTGATTAGCAAGATCACTTGGAATTCAGCGAAAGTAAGTCGAATGAAAATAAAGTGCGAATTATAATACACGAAGTTGGTCGGTGTTCACATTGTTTTGTACAAGTTGGCGGCATAGGCTGTATAGCGATTGTGTGTGTTTTGCAGGCTTTTTATTCTGCGGCGGAGTTATCCCAGCAGCATCCATCACGCTGACCTAGTCTAACCTAACTGCAGCGTAGTGAGCCCGGTGGTTCCCTTCACTCTTCCCAAAGATATAAATCCTTCTGTGGCGGAGTCTTCCCGACAGTTCTCTAAACCCTAAGAGCTTTCCCAGCCAAAGTATGTACATATATCGATTTTCCGATATGCCACGCCTTAATTATCGTAGTTTGTAATGTATTCATATTTTATTATTTTCACAGTCTATTCTAGCTAATTGTGGAATGTACTGATTTTCCGATTTGCCACGCCCCAGTGGGTGTACCGATTGAATCTTAACAGCTTTTCTATATAAACGATAACGTTACAGCCATTGGAGACAACATGTCCAAAATGTCTTTGCCCCATTGACAACCTTTCACAGCTCACAGAATTTGGTAAGAGTACGCTTCTGGTTATGGTTTACCGTTTGAAGTCACAATAAACGATAAGTTTAAAAGGGTTGCTCAGTCAGCTTTGTTTGTTTTGCATTTTAACACAATTAGAACGAATATGCAAACTGATAATTTTGCAATTTATTTAATGGTATTCATAACGAGCATTTGCATTTGAAAATGACGCCTTTTTGGCCTTTTGAAGGCAAATATTCGTTGCCTACATCACTAACCATACAACATATATCTAGATGAGAAACCAGTACAATTGCATGTGGAAGTTGATAATTTAGAGGACTGGTCCAAACTCGACTTCGTTTTTATTCGGGTCAGAAACTCGCTCACTTGCTCACAGAGCAAGAGAGTAAGAAATACATATGATTTGTGAGGTAGAATTGCATCGCTGATTTTTATCTCGCTCTCTCTACAGCAAACTGCTTTGAAATCCATATGATTTGTGCGATAGAACGGCATCGCCGTGTTTTATCCCGCTCTCACTACAGCAAACTGCTTTGACTTACTCTGCTCTCTCATTATGTCTAGGGATCGTTTAAATGTATGTATGTGTATGTGTCCGCACAAGCAACAATGCGCACAAAATAAACTTTATCTCAAATGTCGGACGCAGTTCTTCCCTTTTGAAGGGACAAATAATATGTAATAATGAGAGGGTTTGCCACAACAATGCGGAATTCTTGCTTAGCTTGTTATCGTTGGTAAGGGTACCTAAGCGTTGGCATGTGTGCATTAAAATATTTTGGAGTTAACATGCACGCACACTTGTACAATTTTGTTTATGGATGGAAGAATTTATACGTTTGTGTGCCTGTTGGTTGCCTGTCTGCCTGTCAGATGCAAATTTGACAAGATTTGAAGTTTTTGTGATTTCTGAAATTCGAGCTCTACGCATAGACACAGACATAAATGTGTATGAATGGGCAGATCATGGGCTCAAAAAAAAAATTGTATTATTGGCACTGGTCAGACGCACGCCCTTCTTTTCAATGATTTCGGGTTGGGACTGCTGAATGAATGTTGACCCCTTCTCAACTGCAGAAGTATCTTAGACAGAATGGGTAAACGCTTGGCAGGCACCTGAACTTGCATATGTAGGTCAAATGACTGATCACTTACATGATTTTAAGACCTGCGGGAATTTGTGCAAAAACGAACATTTTTAAAATATTTAAATATACCAAATACAAAATATAGCGATTATATATAGCTTTCTCATTCAGTTTGTTCAATCCAAACCTGAAATCTGAGCATGTGAGCGTGTCTCGGATTCGAACAAAAATGAAGTCGATTTTGGACCAGTCGACAAAAATATGCATAGTCATATTCTTTTACTCTAGTTGTCCAGTCTATATATTCTATGGTTAGTGGTATAACACATATGACGCGGAGTCACAATAGACCCAACATTATAAAAAAGAAACACATAAAAATCATAGGCTAATAATGGAGTATAATAAAATCTGAATAAAAATTACTTATCATCTAAAAGTACGTGCATCAAATTAAGAGAGGCCGATTGCAAATGAAATCGAATCACTTGCAACTCTGACTGTTAACGTCGTTAGGAGTAGAGAGAGAGAATTTTCGACGCAGTATGAAAATAGGGCGAAAAAGGGTCGTGAGCTGCTGAAGCTGATTAGCAAGATCACTTGGAATTCAGCGAAAGTAAGTCGAATGAAAATAAAGTGCGAATTATAATACACGAAGTTGGTCGGTGTTCACATTGTTTTGTAAAAGTTGGCGGCATAGGCTGTATAGCGATTGTGTGTGTTTTGCAGGCTTTTTATTCTGCGGCGGAGTAATCCCAGCAGCATCCATCACGCTGACCTAGTCTAGCATAAGTGATCGTTGCCTTATGAAAGGTGGAGTTATTCTTTTAAATCAACAACCAAAAAAATGAGAAAACAGAAAAAAAAGTGTGCTAAAGTATTTAGGGTTTTTTTTTTGTGTTCAAAAAAAAAGGGATATAGTAAGAGCGGCCAATGAGAATGAACATGGTACTAAAGTGAAGGAGTAAACGAGTGTAGAGAAAAGGTACTGAGAGGCCAGTACGCAGCGTCACTTTTTAGGGTGGTCAACTAAAGTGCGCAGTGACTTTTGTTTTGCGGTTCGGTGCGAAATAAAAGCAAATAAAAATAAAACTAATTAAAAAAATAAAAATAAATAATAAAAATAAAACTAATTAAAAAAATGAAAATAAAATTAATTAAAAATAAAAATAATCCAAAAAAAAAAACAATAATAAAAATAATATAAAATAATAACAATTAAATTTAATTAAAAAACAAAATTAATTTGAAATAAAAAAATAATAAAAATTAAAATTATTAAATATAATAAAAATAAAATAAAATCAAAATAAAATAATTAAAAATAAAAATAATTAAAATAAAATCAAAATCAAAATAATTAAAAAGCCCCCTCTGTGAACTCCTGGCCTGCTCGAAGTCCCGGTGATTTTGAGCCATAAGATCCGTGATGCGGGTGTAAGGGAAAAGAATCGGTGACATCTCGTGTTGCTGAGGATGCCCCATCAACACTGACGCGCTTACCATTGGAATTCAGGGGACACTGCATCGTACCCGAACAAGTCAGGAAGTGGGGTATACGATACGATGGACAGACTGATCCATTGTCCTTCGTGGAAGCCATCGAGGATCGAGCCCTGTCATACGACATCGACCCAGACAGGTTACCCAGGGCGATGAATGAGGTCATGATCGGCTAAGCAGCTCGCCGGTTCATGACGAGCGGTCTAAGGGGCGTGTCATGCGATGAATTCAAGGAGGGATTCCTAAATTTTTTTTGCCCCGCGATACTTTGAATTGTTAGAAGACGAAATTCGGGTTCGTCGTCAACGAGATGGCGAAAGATGCAAACAGTATGTGGTGGACAAAGGGCATTGATGCACCACGCTGGCTACAGCCCGGAGAGGGAACTAAGTAGGATAAACGACAACGCAGCCCCAGAATATAAATTGTGTGTGCGGAGACACGATTTCTCATCGTTGTCGAAGCTCATACAGCTAGCCGTCGAATACGAAGGGATAAAACGTCAGGGTCAACAATACCCATCTGGTTCGCGAGCTCGACTGGGGGATAGCATGGGCACGTATCTAGGCGACGGGCAAACGCAGACAACGACCGGCATCAACAACCCGTTCAGGGTAGCCTCATCGCCAGTCGGCGGGGTGGCTCTCAGCGGGGCGGTTCCAGGGGCACTACCAGCACCGAGAGAAGAGGCTGCCAACAGGATGATTGGTCAAGAATCTGGTGGGACAGCCAGGCGACGCCCGATATGCATTCGATGTGGGCGAGAGGGGCATTTTAGGAGAGAATGTCCCAACCCTCAGGCGATCTTTTGTATGCAATGTGGAACCAGAGGGGTGAGCAGCCATGAATGCTGTAGACGACCGGCTCAGGGAAACGAGCAGCAGCACCATCCGGACCGGGAGCGGATGGGCAGCGATGTCAACGGAGCCCAGAACCAGTAAAGATCTTGCGAGTCGAGGAGGGTCGTGTCGTCGCGACGGTCAGAATCGGCGAGGATGAATACGCGGCGACAATCGACACCGGCGCTACCCGGTCTTTCATCAGTGGGGCCTGCGCGGCGAAGGTGGCGAAGGACTTGGAGATTAGGGAGGTGCAAACTAGGATACGGCTAGCGGACGGATCAGAGCTAGATGTCGCACGGATGGTGCCCGTGAAGATCAGTTTAGCAGGGCGTACGATCAGCGTGTCTCTACTAATAATGGCATCGATGCTAGATCAAGTGATTGTAGATATAGATTTTTTCCGTACGATAGGCACAACCATACGTTGTGGGGACAGTGAGATGACGCTAGAAACGGCGGAAAGACTGGGAATCAGGGAAAGGGCGACTGGTTGCCCTGCGGAGCTGATCCCGGCGGCAGGGTTAGGGATTAGGCTGGGGGCAGCAGTCCGTCCCGCGGAGAGAATCCCGTAGGCGCGGTCGAGTAATCAGAGTGTGCCCAGGGTGCCAGTGAAGGCGCGGTCGGACGATAAGAGTGTGTCCAGGGCGCCAGTGGAGGCGCGGTCGAACGGCAGGGTGTTCAGACAACCCGGGGGCGTCTAGAGTGCCGGTAAAGGATTGGAAACAGGAGCGTAAGGAGGACTCGACAAGGGTTAGGGTAAACGGGCAGGCGACGGCGGAGGTCAGAGGAGGTGGAGATTCGGGGCCTATGCGTGGATCAGCATCTAAAAGCGTGAAGCTGGGAAGGGTGGCTGGATCCAACGGGCAAAAGGATCAACCTCACACCTCAGACGGAGTCGTGCTAGCAGGTAAGCTAGTCGCGGGGTGTTTGTGGAGGAGGCGTCAAATTAGCAATCTTCAGGTGTTTTCTGAAAATCAGTATGATTTTTGGTAAAGGCACCTGATTAGAAACTTTCGGCTGCATATAATGAACTTTACATTTGAAGTGCTTTGCATTCTCTTATGTCGAAGCTGTTGATCGTGGGGATCGTGGGGAGAGTACTGAGCGTAATTTGGATCCTATGTGAGAGTGAGTCTCTCTCACTGAGCGACTCTCTCTCACTCAGTGGGGCTCAGTCAATGCTCTGTTCAGACTAGCATTGAACTGGCATCAACATTCTCAGGGCCATAGGCCCTTGCCAAGGTTGCATTGATGCGGCTTACTGGACAACACTGAGGCATGACTGCCCTGAGTGCTGATGGAAAAGGCAATTGGGGCAGTATTTATTGATTAATACTGCTCGGAGGCGCTTCTCGGGCGTAAGCTTCATGAAACGTTGGCACTTTCGTAGCGCATGGATGCCTCTGCACACCCGGCATCTAAAAGAGTCCGTTCCTCGGCGTCGATTGGGTTGCTTTGTTGACGGTGCCATGCTGGTTCTCTACAGGGGAGTGAACTGGAGAATAAGATGTAGGAGAGGTGTTATTGTGTGATGGAAATTAGTTTTCTTTTTTTGACGTTGCTTTTTTTTTATAAAGTCGGATTAGTTGCTTTAAAGGATTAGTCGGAGGTGTTATTCGCCTCAGTAGGAAGAAGGACCAATTTGGCATTGGCCTTCGGATTACACCACGTGCGGTAAGTACGTCCACTACGCGGACCTTGTCATCTGAGCCTGAGCAAGCGAGCTGGACTCGGCCAAGGCGCCATTCATTTATTATTAGATTATCTTCCTTGATAATCTCCATATCACCGACTTGGATGTCCCTTGTAGGGGACTGCCATTTGTTCCGCTTATGGAGCTCTTTTAGTTATCCGTTCTTCCACCGAAAGCAGAATTGGTGGTGGAGCGCTTTGAGTCGCTGCCAGCGGTTAATTATAGAAATAGCCTCTTCTCTATTACTGGCTGGTTGGTTGCCAATAGAGGGCCGCCAACTAGGCTTGGACTTAGAGCCAATAAATCGGTCGGATCTTCCGACATTGGAGAGATTGGCCTGGAGTTAACACAGGCTTCAATCTTGGAGAGGAGAGTCGAAAACTCCTCAAATGTATATTTTGAGGATGAGGTAGATTTGTAGAAGTGGGTCTTAATGCTTTTGACACCTGCTTCCCACAATCCGCCCATGTGAGGCGCGCCCGGAGGATTGAAATGCCAACACAAGTTTAGATGGCTGTGCTTGGATAAGACGAGCTCCTTGGTTGCTTGCAAGAAATATCTCGAGAGAACGGTTGAGGCTCCTACAAATGTTTTCCCATTATCTGAATACGTCTGTTGGGAAGTCCACGTCTTGCTATAAATCACGAAAATGCGGCCAGGAATCACTCCGTGGTTAGGTCTGTGGTGGCTTCTAAGTGGATTGCTTTCGTGCTGAAACACGCGAAGACACAGACATAACCCTTGGTAATTTTGCACGCTCAACCAATGTAGCTTTTGATATCGAAAGGTCCGGAAAAATCTACACCAGTGTGTGTGAAGGGTCGGGAAAACGTTGATCTCGCCCTTGGGAGCTCGCCCATAAGTTGGGTCTGAAGTCGTCGACGGTGTATTACTCAGAGTTTGCAGGAGTTTATGGTAGATTTTATCAGGATCTTGAACTGGATCCCAACAGTATTTGGCACTTATGAGGCGCATTACCAACTGATTGCCTCCGTGAAAACAAATGGGGTGGGTAAATCGGACCAGGAGGCGTGAAAAATCACAATTGGCCGGAATGATTATGGGATGTCGCTCATCATAGCCTTATGAGGTTGACGCTCTCACACGTGCACAGGATCGCAGAATACCCCTTTGATCGATGAAAGGGTTTAAGTTGCGAATGCTGCTTGAGCCTTGGATTTGCTTCTTATCAAGCAAACAGCTATACTCCTTAAGATAAGCTTGACGTTGAGTATACTCGATAAGTATGACCTGAACTCTCGTAAGTTCTTCATTACGGAGCTCAGCAGGGAGGTGGATCGCTGGATTTCTGCATAAAGTGCTGCCCAATAGGTCCCGAGGAGAAACCCCCCGACTAGATAAGTCAGCTGGGTTATGTACGGATCGAACATGGGACCATTTGCCATTGGTGGACGTTATCTTGGCTACCCGGTTAGCCACGAAGGTAGACCACTTGCATGGAGGTTTATCCAACCAGGCAAGAACAATGGTGGAGTCTGTCCAATTGTAGTTTTCTCCACTCTGGATAGGGAGCTGAGGAATAAGAGCCGTGGTGAGCTCGGAAAAAAGAACGGCGCCACACAGCTCTAAGCGTGGTAGTGATACCGTCTTAACTGGCGCGACTCTCGCTTTTGCTTCGAGAAGATGAGGTGAGATACATCCATTCATCTCGACGCGCAAATAAAGTGCAGCGCGCATATGCGCGCTGGGACGCGTCGCAGAAGCCATGGAACTGCACCTTTGCCTTTGGCTGAAACTCTACCCATCTTGGGATACGGATTTCTTCGAGAGAGGGATAATCGGTTAGGAATTCATGCCAACGTTGAACGACACCTTCCGGCAGGGAATCATCTCACCCCAGTTCTAAAAGCCAGATCTCTCGCATGAAAATCTTTGGTCGAACTATCACAGGTGCTAGCCATCCAGCAGGATCGAACAGTTTCGCAATCTGAAATAGTACTTCACGTTTAGTGAACGAAGGCTGAGATACACTTTTGGACGGAGCAAAGAAAAACTGATCTGTTGTGGCTTGCCATCGAATGCCTAGCGTTTTGGCGACGCTAGCATCTTCGATCCGCACACAGTAAGTGGTCCCTTGGTATTTCTTTTAACACTTCCTTTGTGTTTGATGTCCACTTTCTCAGAGGGAACCCGGCTGTGTCGAGTGCCGTGCAGAGCTCTGCAATGGCTGATCGACCAGGATTTGCCGATACATCTTAGTTATATCGGCATTGAAATAGTAGCGGTAGAGCCGCCACTTTAATATCTGAATCGTCAGATCGGATTGGAGTACAGGTCCTGTGTGTAGGATGTCATTTAGTAATTTGCCATTGGAAGACGGGCTGGAGGCGTTAAACACAACGCGAACCTTTGTTGTGGTGTTGTCGGGCTGTTTGGAGAGACTTGCGTTATATGACCTTAAACGAAGTACTCCTGAATCACGGAGTCGTACTGCTCTTTCAAAGGAGGGTTTCTTTTGAAACGATTCTCGTTCCTTAGAAACTGAGCTAGCGCAAAAGATCTTGAATGTCCCAAGTCTATGTGATTAGGTTCCCGGAAAGGTAGGGTAACTACATATCTGCCATTCTCATTCCTCTTTGTTGTTTGGATAAAAGTAATCTCACAGAAAGAATCGGAGCTCTTTACCAGTTTGACTAGAATGTCCTCCACCTCCCAAAATTTTGTGAGAATACTGTCAAATTGTTCATTTTGAGATCCAGATATGCGAGTTGATAATGACGAGAGTCATGATGCGGTCTTTGAAACTGGGCCGGTTAGAATCCAACCGAAAATGGTTTCCTGACCCAGCAACGTGCCACATATATTAGGAAGGGAGCCGCCTGTTAGCATGGACGGTAGGAGATCAGCGCCAATCAGCACATCTATCTGTGAACTCCTGTGGAAATTAGGGTCAGCCGACTGGAGGTTTGGCAGGGTTCTCAATAAGTTTTGGGGGATCGTACATGATGGTAGATTCCCTGCCAAATGTGAGAGCCAATATTAAAATGGCAGAGCTTGCGAGGCTGGGCTGCAACAGCTTGATTAAATCCCGATACTTGTGCCTGTACGGATTTGTACGGCAGCTTTATCAGGTGGAAATAAATGTTGCCTCTGATACCGAGTCGATCAGTGCACGAGCTGTATAGAGAGAGAACACCATGTGTGTTTATTGCAACATAATTTTGAACATTCGTTTGTTGGGATGGAGTGGACTGTATGGATTGATTGGAGGAAGCTGCTTGTGGCATGGAGACTACCGCAGGCGCCAATTGTTGAGTGTCACTACGGTGCAAGAGTGTATTGTGATGACCCTTGCACGTAAAACAATTGAAAGAAATTGTGCAATCCCTTAACTGATGACCCCTAGCGTAACAGTTCAAACATAGTTTTGCTGTTTGATGTAAGTTGCTCGTTCGCTGACGGGCATTTGGAGAAAACGTGGGCACAGACGGATAGGGTGGTTCTCCCTGGAGCACAATTTGCAAGCTTGCTGCTTGTTAGCGACCTTATTCTCAAATGAATTAAGCCCTTTTGTGGTAGGAAGTTCTGTGCGAACAATTCTGGAGTGCGCTGGAGTATTTGCGCTTGGCTTCAGCTCTTATCGGCTCTTGACCGCAATAGCGTTCTAAGAGAAATACGTTCATCTCAAGCCAAGATAAGATGTCGTTCTTTCTCGAGATGGACTGTTCACATAAGGAGAGTGTTAATTTAGGTAACTTGGAGGAGCATAGGAACACGAGGATACAGTCCCAGTTTTCTATATTAATCTCGGATAACTCCAGAGCTGTTAAGTGACCTTGAACGGATTCGCGGCGAAGTTTGACGGTCCCTACCGGGTTGTAAAATTCGTCTCGCCTAATATCGTGCGCTTGGCGCGTGTCGGCGAGCGGAAGAGGCGAGTAGCCTACGTTGCCCAACTAAAGATATACCACGGACCAGGCCAAGAAGACCCCAGGTGGAGATGGAGGGCCGAGAGACGAGCAGCAGAATGAAAAATAGATTAAGAACCATTTGTAACAACCCCTATGTTTAACTATTTATCAGAAAAAGCGTTGTGATCTGCACCATAGGAACGTATTAGAGTAATGTAGGCCGAAGTCGATATTAGGGGGAGAAGAACGGAATGGTAGAGGAGTTAAGTAGATGGCTTATAATAATTCGTATCTCCACAAGTAAAAATGGAACGCTACCTTAGTTTCGAACTTGAGTGGGAACAGAACAGCGATAAGAGTGACGACCCGTGGCAATGGGCTCTCAATTACGAGTCGGGAGACTCGTCGCCGTCACCATCCCCCAAAGCAGACGACCCAGAGTGGCGCGACTCGCCGTCGCCACTTATACCCAGGACATGCAACGTGGAGTGGCGGGACTCGCCACCACCATTGGTACTAAGACCACCGTCCATCGCAGGGGTCATCCCGGATTTGAGGCGAGACCCATCTCCCCAGCCTCACTTGTTCTGAGAGGCGCTGGAAGACGCATTCGAGGGGTGGGAACCCGGCCAGGTGACGATCACACGCCGTCAAGAAAGGGGGGGGGGGTGTGCTGCGGAGTCACAATAGACCCACCAACATTATAAAATAGAAACACATAATAATCATAGGCTACGAGCAACTAATGGAGTAACACAATATCTTAATAAAATTACTTATCATTTAAGAGTACGTGCATCAAAATAAGAGAGGCCGATTGCAAATGAAATCGAATCACTTGCAACTCTGACTGTTAACGTCGTTAGGAGTAGAAGAGAGCGAATTGTAGAGAAAGAGAATTTTCGTCGCAGTATGAAAAAAGGGCGAAAAAGGGTCGTGAGCTGCTAAAGCTGATTATCAAGATCGCTTGGAATTCAGCGAAAGTAAGTACGAGACGTGCGCGTGCGACGACGGACGACAAGACTAGGAAAAAAAAAGAAGTGACGGTGCAGCAGGGAAAGTCGAATGAAAATAAAGTGTGAATTATAATACACGAAGTTGGTCGGTGTTCACATTGTTTTGTACAAGTTTGCGGCATAGGCCGTATAGCGATTGTGTGTGGTTTTCAGGCTTTTTATTCTGCGGCGGAGTGATCCCAGCAGCACCCATGACGCTGACCTACCCTAATCTAACTGCAGCGGAGTGAGCCCGGCGGTTCCCTTCCCTCTTCCCAAAGATATAAATCCCTCTGTGGAGTCTTCCCGACATTTCTCTAAACCTCCCCTTTCAGCTTTACGTCTCGGCAAACTACAAATTCCTTGTAGAGTGAACCTGGTAAGATTGAGTTTTACCACCCCGGCCAACTTACTACTTTACACACAGTCAAAGTCAAGGGCAATAGTGCATACGATGATCACTAAGTTGGGAGAAATGTCTTAGGTCTGAATGCTTGCCCATGACAGCTGAATATGGGCGTTACGATATCTGGTCGCAAGATTTTCTACTGCGACTTCAATTATTCAACGACAACGCTATTTGAGTTAAATATAAGTATAACAAACGTAAATTATTATTATCATAATTAACAAGTAAGAGGTTCTAGTCGGGTTTTCCCGACTAGGGGATACCCTGAACCCTCTTATTCGAACCCCAACTGCAGCTCGCATAACGCGCTCGTTTGCTTTAGAAATAAAAAGGATTAATTAAAATTTTAAAAAAGTTCCCTTGGCCAGGTTCAAACTCGCAACTGACCGCATTACTTGCCGCCTCTACTCAACAACCTCACCAGCGAAGAAAAAAACTCGCAACAGACCACACTGCTCGCCGTCGCCTCTACCCAATAGCCACACCAATTATCTAGTCTCAATGAGACAAAAACGAATTAAAGTAGCACCACAGAAAACAATACAATCGCAATTGCAGTGCTGTTGAAAAAATTCAAAGAAGACGCGCGTGAATGTGTGTGTGTACATGTATACAGAAATTCTGGGAATTTGCGCTTGTTGCCGCTGAGAAAAGTCAAAACACGTTTTCATTAATCATTTCTGTGTTTTTAAGCCGATCTTGATGAAATTTTCAGCAGTAGATCTAATTTTACTAGAAAATATTGGTGTATTCTCAAAATGGCATTTGCATAACTTGTGGATAGATTGTTGGGCAGCATTATTGGATTATTAACTTAATTTATACCTATACGGTAGTAGCGGGGAGGAAGCGATAGGCATAAAATGAAAGATATTTGATATTTATATATATGTATACTATTAAAGAAGCAACATGTTAAGTTTGGTGAATCTAGCTCTTGTTACTTACGAGATTTGCTCAAAAAACAGGATGCGCATATAACTTCTGTATTTCTTAACCGATCTTAATGAAATTTAAGGCAGTACATCTTATTATGCCATCAAATGTTTGTGTGTTCTCAAAAAGTCAATTGCACTTGAATTGTGGCTTAAATTGGTGGGCAATACAAGTTGGAATATTAAGTTGATTTATAGCTTTGAGGTGGTATCGGGGAGGTGGCGATAGGTATAAAATGAAAGATACTTGATATATACTATTCTAGAAGCTACATGTCAAGTCTCGAGCTCTTATAGGTTCTGAGATCCTTGCGGTCATACATACGGACGGACGGACGGACAAGCAAACAGACATGGCTAGATCGACTCGGTTACTGATGCCGATCAATAATATATATACTTTATAGGGCGGTGATGCTTCCTTCTGCCTGTTACATACATTTTCACAAATACATTATGCCCTTTTTACCCATTTTTAATGGGTTCAGGGTATATAAGTGTTGTGCGAATATAAATATAATGAAATTTTCACTGTAGTTACATATGTATAACACGGGGTTATGGGATATTCAAGACACAAGTGAGCAAAAATCGAGAAAACGATTGTTTGAAACTTGTTTTTTTACGATTCGATCGGGCTCAAAAACATTTTCTTCTTGTTTCAAATTAATTTAAGGGGTGTACGTTTTTTGATTACGCGCTTCAAAATTTTCGCAACATTTTCCAAGTAATCTATAAAAATCGATATGTATATCCTCTTTTTTAAGCAAATCTCGTAAGTTATAATAGATAGAATCACCAAACTTAACATGTAGCTTCTAGAATAGTATATTCATGTCAAGTTTCTTTCATTTTATATTTTTAAATCAAGTAAACAAACCAATGAAACCAATTTGTTTTGCCAATTAAAGCCACAATTTTAATGCAATTGATTTTTGAAAATATACAAATATTGGTTAAGAAACCCAAAAAGTTATTAAATATTGGTTAAGAAACACAAAAGTTATTAAAGAAAACGTGTGGTTTTATATAAGGTGGCAGCCCACGCGTCAACGTCGGTAGCGCAAATTGCAAGATTTTCTGTATGCATGTACACACACACATTCATGCGCGTCTTCTTTGAAATCTATCAACAGCATTGCAATTGCGATTGTATTGTTTTTTGTGTTGCTATTTTAATTGGGTTTTCTTTCATTAATGATAAGTTGCTGGTTTGGCTCTTGGGTAGAGGCGGCGGCCAGTAGCATGGTCATTTGCGAGTTCGAGCCCTATGGTAGGAACCATTTTTTTTTTAAATTTATTTGTAATTTATTTTTTTATTACTGCTAAAGCGAACGAGCGTGTATCGCAAGCTGCATTTGGGTATCCGCAAGTGGGTATTCCGTTCCACTAACATTAAGTAGAATATGCATTGCTAAACACACATACCTTACTTAAAGAATTTAAGCTCGAAACTGGTAGAGGCTTTCGTCTTGAGCATTCCCACATGTACATAAATACTCTTCTTATTATACATACTTGCAAACGACCTTTTCGGACAACATCGCTTTACGCATTTAATTATTTGGTTTTTTATTTCAAAACAGATGTTTAAGCAAAACAACAAGCAACAAAGATCTAAACAGATTCGTTTGGTTTTATTCATATTTTAAGAAATAATGAATTATCTGGAACACACATTTTTATTAGTTCTGTTTAAATTTAAATCGCTGAAAAATTATAATCAATCCCTAATAATAATGTCACACATTTACTTAAAAAGTTTTGTAGTGACCAGTTTAGGAATTATTCTAACTTTTGTTTTTTACTGGGTTTTTTGTGTACCCATCAATTGGACTAAGGTATGTATTTAACTAAATAATGTCAATAAGAACTAAGATTGTGCTTTATATTTCTCCGCTTTCAATGTTTATTTTCCCCTGTATCTTTTCTCTGAAAAATATCCATCGTCAATAAATCTTTCTGCAAACTGGTGTACTTGGTTTCTCCAATTAAAATTGATTTTGTTTCGATAACAAGTTATGGAATCCTGAACTCATTAAAAATAGTTTTGTGCAAATGTTATTAAAAAACAAAAGGAAACTTTTCGGACCCCTTAAAGTATGTACACATATGTTCGGCATCAAAGCCATGTCCGAGTGTCTACCCGTCTGTTCTTATGAATGAACGTTTCCATATCAGCATCTAAGTATAAGAACAACACTTCAAATTTGGAACGCGCAGGTTGAGATTGCGTCAAATCAATCAATAACAAATAATAATAACCGATATTAAATATATACTATTCTAGAAGCTACATGTCAAGTCTCGAGCTCTTATAGGTTCTGAGATCCTTGCGGTCATACATACGGACGGACGGACGGACAAGCAAACAGACATGGCTAGATCGACTCGGTTACTGATGCCGATCAATAATATATATACTTTATAGGGCGGTGATGCTTCCTTCTGCCTGTTACATACATTTTCACAAATACATTATGCCCTTTTTACCCATTTTTAATGGGTTCAGGGTATATAAGTGTTGTGCGAATATAAATATAATGAAATTTTCACTGTAGTTACATATGTATAACACGGGGTTATGGGATATTCAATACACAAGTGAGCAAAAATCGAGAAAACGATTGTTTGAAACTTGTTTTTTTACGATTCGATCGGGCTCAAAAACATTTTCTTCTTGTTTCAAATTAATTTAAGGGGTGTACGTTTTTTGATTACGCGCTTCAAAATTTTCGCAACATTTTCCAAGTAATCTATAAAAATCGATATGTATATCCTCTTTTTTAAGCAAATCTCGTAAGTTATAATAGCTAGAATCACCAAACTTAACATGTAGCTTCTAGAATAGTATATTCATGTCAAGTTTCTTTCATTTTATATTTTTAAATCAAGTAAACAAACCAATGAAACCAATTTGTTTTGCCAATTAAAGCCACAATTTTAATGCAATTGATTTTTGAAAATATACAAATATTGGTTAAGAAACCCAAAAAGTTATTAAATATTGGTTAAGAAACACAAAAGTTATTAAAGAAAACGTGTGGTTTTATATAAGGTGGCAGCCCACGCGTCAACGTCGGTAGCGCAAATTGCAAGATTTTCTGTATGCATGTACACACACACATTCATGCGCGTCTTCTTTGAAATCTATCAACAGCATTGCAATTGCGATTGTATTGTTTTTTGTGTTGCTATTTTAATTGGGTTTTCTTTCATTAATGATAAGTTGCTGGTTTGGCTCTTGGGTAGAGGCGGCGGCCAGTAGCATGGTCATTTGCGAGTTCGAGCCCTATGGTAGGAACCATTTTTTTTTTAAATTTATTTGTAATTTATTTTTTTATTACTGCTAAAGCGAACGAGCGTGTATCGCAAGCTGCATTTGGGTATCCGCAAGTGGGTATTCCGTTCCACTAACATTAAGTAGAATATGCATTGCTAAACACACATACCTTACTTAAAGAATTTAAGCTCGAAACTGGTAGAGGCTTTCGTCTTGAGCATTCCCACATGTACATAAATACTCTTCTTATTATACATACTTGCAAACGACCTTTTCGGACAACATCGCTTTACGCATTTAATTATTTGGTTTTTTATTTCAAAACAGATGTTTAAGCAAAACAACAAGCAACAAAGATCTAAACAGATTCGTTTGGTTTTATTCATATTTTAAGAAATAATGAATTATCTGGAACACACATTTTTATTAGTTCTGTTTAAATTTAAATCGCTGAAAAATTATAATCAATCCCTAATAATAATGTCACACATTTACTTAAAAAGTTTTGTAGTGACCAGTTTAGGAATTATTCTAACTTTTGTTTTTTACTGGGTTTTTTGTGTACCCATCAATTGGACTAAGGTATGTATTTAACTAAATAATGTCAATAAGAACTAAGATTGTGCTTTATATTTCTCCGCTTTCAATGTTTATTTTCCCCTGTATCTTTTCTCTGAAAAATATCCATCGTCAATAAATCTTTCTGCAAACTGGTGTACTTGGTTTCTCCAATTAAAATTGATTTTGTTTCGATAACAAGTTATGGAATCCTGAACTCATTAAAAATAGTTTTGTGCAAATGTTATTAAAAAACAAAAGGAAACTTTTCGGACCCCTTAAAGTATGTACACATATGTTCGGCATCAAAGCCATGTCCGAGTGTCTACCCGTCTGTTCTTATGAATGAACGTTTCCATATCAGCATCTAAGTATAAGAACAACACTTCAAATTTGGAACGCGCAGGTTGAGATTGCGTCAAATCAATCAATAACAAATAATAATAACCGATATTAAATATATACTATTCTAGAAGCTACATGTCAAGTATCGAGCTCTCATAGGTTCTGAGATCCTTGCGGTCATACATACGGACGGACGGACGGACAAGCAAACAGACATGGCTAGATCGACTCGGTTACTGATGCCGATCAATAATATATATACTTTATAGGGCGGTGATGCTTCCTTCTGCCTGTTACATACATTTTCACAAATACATTATGCCCTTTTTACCCATTTTTAATGGGTTCAGGGTATATAAGTGTTGTGCGAATATAAATATAATGAAATTTTCACTGTAGTTACATATGTATAACACGGGGTTATGGGATATTCAATACACAAGTGAGCAAAAATCGAGAAAACGATTGTTTGAAACTTGTTTTTTTACGATTCGATCGGGCTCAAAAACATTTTCTTCTTGTTTCAAATTAATTTAAGGGGTGTACGTTTTTTGATTACGCGCTTCAAAATTTTCGCAACATTTTCCAAGTAATCTATAAAAATCGATATGTATATCCTCTTTTTTAAGCAAATCTCGTAAGTTATAATAGCTAGAATCACCAAACTTAACATGTAGCTTCTAGAATAGTATATTCATGTCAAGTTTCTTTCATTTTATATTTTTAAATCAAGTAAACAAACCAATGAAACCAATTTGTTTTGCCAATTAAAGCCACAATTTTAATGCAATTGATTTTTGAAAATATACAAATATTGGTTAAGAAACCCAAAAAGTTATTAAATATTGGTTAAGAAACACAAAAGTTATTAAAGAAAACGTGTGGTTTTATATAAGGTGGCAGCCCACGCGTCAACGTCGGTAGCGCAAATTGCAAGATTTTCTGTATGCATGTACACACACACATTCATGCGCGTCTTCTTTGAAATCTATCAACAGCATTGCAATTGCGATTGTATTGTTTTTTGTGTTGCTATTTTAATTGGGTTTTCTTTCATTAATGATAAGTTGCTGGTTTGGCTCTTGGGTAGAGGCGGCGGCCAGTAGCATGGTCATTTGCGAGTTCGAGCCCTATGGTAGGAACCATTTTTTTTTTAAATTTATTTGTAATTTATTTTTTTATTACTGCTAAAGCGAACGAGCGTGTATCGCAAGCTGCATTTGGGTATCCGCAAGTGGGTATTCCGTTCCACTAACATTAAGTAGAATATGCATTGCTAAACACACATACCTTACTTAAAGAATTTAAGCTCGAAACTGGTAGAGGCTTTCGTCTTGAGCATTCCCACATGTACATAAATACTCTTCTTATTATACATACTTGCAAACGACCTTTTCGGACAACATCGCTTTACGCATTTAATTATTTGGTTTTTTATTTCAAAACAGATGTTTAAGCAAAACAACAAGCAACAAAGATCTAAACAGATTCGTTTGGTTTTATTCATTTTGTTTTGTGTAAATGTTATTAAAAAACAAAAGGAAACTTTTCGGACCCCTTAAAGTATGTACACATATGTTCGGCATCAAAGCCATGTCCGAGTGTCTGCCCGTCTATTCTTATGAATGAACGTTTCCATATCAGCATCTAAGTATAAGAACAACACTTCAAATTTGGAACGCGCAGGTTGAGATTGCGTCAAATCAATCAATAACAAATAATAATAACCGATATTAAAATCCTGTTTTTTTGTAGCATATACTCTTTATACTTGTTACATCATATTAAAGTCAAAGGGTGCAACTGACTGTGTAATACTAGTTTACAGCTTACTAAGAGCTTTCCCATTCTCATGTATGATGACCATTGAGTCAACTGTGAGATTTGGGGAAGCCTAAGTCCACTTTGTCCTGGCTCGAAGCTCGTTCACATACTCAGCAGACCAACGACGCCAGAATTGCTGTTTAACAGCTGTGATCTGCTCGTAACGATCCAAGTTGGAGATGTTGTTGGTGATAAAAATTTGTGGCGTTGTCACAATAGATCTGCGATACTGGTCCACGACGGGCCACCATGCGTTTCAACGATTCCAAAAACTTATTCGTTGAAAGATCTGACACGATTTCAATGTGAACGGCCTTTACGGCCATGCAGACATATATGGCGATATAGGATTTTGTGGGACCCTTGCCACGTATTCGAAGATAGGTGTTCACTGGACCGCAGAAGTCGACTCCAACGTGGCGAAATGGCTTGTCTGTGGATAAGCGCTCAGGTGGCAGGGAACCCATGACTTGACGAAGTAGAACTGGACGTTATCTGACACAGTGTACACAAGAACGAACAATGCTGCGTGCTAAAGCTCTTGCGTTTATGACCCAGAATTGAAGCCGCAGCAGTCCAACTCATGCCTTTGGTCCTGCATGGTAATTGCGCAAGTGAAGATGCCGAACATAATTGTGGACAAACTGCGATTCCTTGGGAACAAGTAAAGGATGCCTTTGACGAGAGGGGATATCAGCATGCTCGAGTCTGCCGCCAACCTTAATGAGCTCGTATCCAGAAGAGTCATCTATGAAGGGGCTGAGAAATTTCAAATTGCTTTTCAAATCTCTTTGTTTCCTTAGCAATTGCAAATCTTCCTTGAAATAGTGCTGTTGGATGATCCTGATGATGCAGTGCAACGCGTGGCGAAGTTCTTCTGGGCATCGCGGCGAACTTTCGACAGGGTGTTCCTTTTTGGCAATATGGTAAAACCTGAACAAATATGCCATAACTCGAAGCGCCCGAACGTATGATCTAGTTCCGTTTAGCCAGTCCAGAATATAATTACTTTCGATAATTGCAGCAAATGTAGACTTCCGTTTTTCAGCATCGATAATGTCCATGTCCAAATCATTGTCGAATTGTTGGCAGGGCCATTGAGTCTCGGAATCACGCAGGTCCTGTAAACCAAATTGATTGCTGGAGCTCATTAGCTGGGCATCCACGTGAAACGATGTCAGCAGGGTTCAATTTTGACGGTACATGTCTCCACTTTCCATCTGCTGTTTGATCTTGTATAATGGATACTCTATTTCCAACAAATGTCGACAAGGTGATAGAGTGTTGTTGCAGCCAGTGCAAGACAGAAATGCGCGCTGTGCGGCTTGCCGATGAATATGTTTTTGACAGTTGTATATATAACTTACTCAGAAGTTGATCTCCGCTTAACTCTAATCGAGGAAGCGTCAGCTTCTTGACAGGAGCCACCCGAGATTTTGGACATTGCCAAACGAGTCCGTGGAACGCACATATACGCAACAGCCGTAAGCACGTATTGATGCGTCACAGAAAAAGTGCAGTTGTATGTCTGTGAGCTCAGCTTGCAAGCAAAAACGGGGTGCTGAAATCGACGTCAATTCCTTGAGAGACGTTACGCAGATTCTCCATGCTTGTAGAAGTGATTGCGGAACAGATTCATCCCAGGCGAGTTTTAGCAGCCATAGCTCCTGTATGATGATTTTCGAGACGATGATGATTGGTGCCAGCAATCCTAATAGATCGAAAAAAGAAAACGCAGTCGAGAGAATAGTCCTCTTTGTGACGGTTGAATACAATTTTTGGGCTTAAATTCAAATAGAAGCACATCACGACGTTGATCCCAAGCTACGCCTAGTGCGCTAGTGACAGCGTTTTCATCCAAGTTTAAATCCTTTACCGATTCGTCATCCCTGACGGCGGGATGATTGGAGTGCCACTTAACCAATGGGAAATGTCCTCGGCGAAATATCTCGGAGACATCGTGTTTGATGTTCTGCAACTCGCTGAGCTCGTTTGCTCCGCATAGCAGATCATCAACATAAAACGATGATTTTACAATGGATGCGCTAATGGGAAACTCGTTCACATGCAGATCTGCCAGATATTGCAAACTGCGAACTGCTAAGTATGGGGCCGAGGCCGTTCCATACGTCACTGTATTTAGCTCAAAGGTCTGCAAATCAGCCAGGAATCAGGCCAACGAGAAGCAAATCATTCAATGAATGATGGGACGATGTAGTGCACGAGGCGTCAAACACGACTCGTTACTTCGTTGATGCACTGCTGGGTTTAAAAACACAATGGTGAGGTATATAAAAGTGTGGCTCACTTAATCTCGGATTCGTTACTAAAGTCATATGGCTAAGATCCTCATATTCTTTCATGAAAGTTACATATTGCGATTGAACAGTAGGCTGCTGACTGAGGCGCCTCTCGAGCGATAAAAAACGACGACGTGCAACATCGCTTGAATTGCCAAGGCACATTGGATCTCCCTTGAAAGGTAGACGCACAACAATCCTGCCGTTATTCATCTGTGTTGTCCTTGAATACATATCTTCACAGAGCCGATGTTCTGGATTGATTGACTTTGGAGAATTTTCTAGAGCATCAATGCTCCACACTAATTGAAGATTTTTGTCAATAGACTCCTCCACAGAAAGCAAGCACGTTGATGACTGCTTAGCTGACTGATGACGATATTTGCCAGACACAACAAATTGTCTCCGAGCTTAATCTGTCCAACAGCCAGGCATTCGAAAAATGCCTCGGTACCGAGAAGGAGATCAATCCGACCTGACCTGTGGAAAGTTTTATCCGAAAGTGGTGTATTCGCGGGCAACCTCCAATCTGACGAGTCGATTTCCGAATCCGGCTGGTAGGCAATGTGAGACGTTATGCAGAGCTGTAGTGTTACTTCAAATGGTGACAAACGAGATTAAATTCCAGTAGTTGTACAGTTGTTAATTTTAGTCGAGGTCTCCCTTATGCTGCGGATTTCGAAATGATGCTTATCACGGCGTAGATGCAGACGTTGGGCGAATTGATCAGCTATGAAATTGTCTTGGAAACATGAGTCAAGCAATGCTCTGCCTTGTTTATACGTCCCTGATGAATCTCGCACTAGTACCTTTACAGTAGCAAGAATTATTTGTCCGCCTGGCGATTGATTCATATGCGAGTGCGTTGCAGCAGGAGTCGTTGTTAAGGACATTTGCGCTATGGATGATGACGATGTAGATGATGATGATGCAGAAGCGTGTGATGGCGATGCTTGCAGCTTCGACAACGATTGTTAGAAGGACACTGAGCCATCCGATGTCCTAATTGAAGGCAATTAATGCAAAGTCCAGCATTTTTTACGACTCCGTACTTGACTTTAGGACTCATGTCTTGAAACTGAGAACATTGTACAATTTTATGGTCGGAGCTGGAACAAACAATGCATATTGGATTCGTAATAGCAAATGATAATCCCTTGCTAGGCTTGTACACGTGTTTTTGTTTCGAAGAATCAGCTATTCGATACGATGCAATGCCGCTTGATTGCAGAAACTGACAATGACGTTCCAAAATAGTTGTGCAGTGAGCCCAATTTGGCAATGTACATAAGTCAAGAGACTCATTCCACTTGTTACGAGTTTGCTGGGCACATTTTCCGATGACGATGAATATCAACATGGCTTGGGCAATATCTCATCCGGTACCCAATGACGATAATGATGAATACAGGGCTGACGCATTGTCCAGCAGACTGCGCAGCTGATTTCCGTCCGGTTTGTCGACTGGCTGTAGATTGAATAGTGATTCTATTGTGTCTAAAAATGTAAGTGTAGGATTGTCATAACGTTCACTTAAACGAGCAAGAGCCTTGGGATAATTTTCCTGAGTCACTTGGAATGCCTTTACTGCCTGTAGGGCAGGGCCCTTCAAGCAATTCAGCAGATGATTAAACTTTTCAATGTTCGAAAGAGAGTACTCACGACCGATAATCTGATTGAATGATGTAATGAAGTTTTTAAACTCTGTTCGTTTCCCATCAAATACAGGCGGAGCCAATCGAGGAAGACTCGATGGCGGCGAAGAGCGAATTGGAGGGTTAGCAAATGAGGTGCTGTGCAATACATCATCCAGTTGGAATTGGATGGACAATTTGATACTCACATATGTGTCTTCCACCTCTGCACGACCATTGTCCTGAGGATCTTCCAATTCAATTTCTGATTGTACTTCCAAAATCTCCTTAATGTATATCTCCAAGCGTAATTGTAGCTCACCGTGTGATAATCTTTTTTCACTGCCATCGATCTCAGTAGACACTCTTACAACATCCTCTAAGTGTGCGATATTGCGTTTTATGTTCGCTCGCTTACGTAAGTTTGCTTCAAAAGTTGACATTATGTATCGAGAATGTTGTGATCACCGATGTGACCGAGCGACAGTTCTGATACTGCAAAATGTTCACAGCCTAACTTTAACCTGATAATGTCACTCTCACCGATGTGAGCGAGCGACAGTTCAAATGCTCCCAGTGTTAACAGAACAGCTAAGACTTGTAAATGTTGCGCTCACCGATGTGAGGGTCGCTTGCAGTGATTAAGCAAAATGCAGTGAACAAGCAGAGGTAGCGAGCTTCCAGCGACGAAGCAACGGTAACGAGAATGCAGCAGCAAAGCGAAGGTAGCGAGTTTCCAACGACGAAGCAACGGCAACGAGAAGGAAGCTGTGAAGCAAAGGCAATGAGCAAACAAACTCAGAGCGTATCCAGTGCGAAGTAACGGCTACAAGAATGCAGTAGCGAAGCGAAGGTAGCGAGTTTTCAGCGACGAAGCAACGGCAACAAGAAAGAAGAGCTGGCCAAATGTTGCTGCCGATGCTGTATTTTGCGAAGAGTTCGATAAAACCTTTCTCCAACGAAATGTTGTGCGGCAACGATATGCCGTCAATTTCCACACACTAGCTCCACGTTGGGCGCCAAAATGTTGGATCAAAAGCGTTTTTTTGACCTTTTAAGAATCTTATCTCAAGTGGGCGTGTGTGGATGGTATGGAGTTTTAATAAAGGTTTAACAAATTGATGAGCAACACGACTGACTTATATGATGAACTGATTTCTTAACATAAATTAAGATTAAAGGGACCGAGCAATTACAGATTACAAATTACAACTTTACAAGTGGCGCCCGGGCAGGGACCCTAGGCGTAAAGGGGCGTGGCATTAACGTGGCCTAAAAGCCCCCGTAAGTGCCACCAGAGTGGATTCAGGGTCAAAAAGGCAGTGTTAGCTGACAAGTTAGCTGCCTGCGGCATAGAATAGGGAACATCTAAAGTCCCACTGGAGTGTCAGCAGCAAATGCGGACGTGCAGGCAGGCAAGTGATGGCATGAGAGAAATAGCAAAGAAGAGACACGAAAAACTAACGGACGGCCATAAAACTTCTCGCTGACCGAGCGAATTCGTTCAAGCGCGCTAGTGTGTGCGCTCACGCACTAATACACGCTCACATGCACAAGCGTGTGTCGCGAGTTAGCAGAGCGCGTGCCAACGGCACAGCTGCCTGAGCCTATTGTGGAGCAAACCGTTCGGTACGCGTCGTAATTGCGCTGTAATTGAGCGCAGCGTGGAAAGTGTGAAAAGTGCGAAGTGGCGACGGCGTCAGCATAAGTGATCGTTGCCTTATGAAAGGTGGAGTTATTCTTTTAAACCAACAACAAAAAAAATGAGAAAACAGAAAAAAAAAAGTGAACAAGCAAAAGTGTAAGTGGACTGGGACGAGACAAGTGCGCTAAAGTATTTAGGGTTTTTTTTGGTGTTCAAAAAAAAAAGGGATATAGTAAGAGCGGCCAATGAGAATGAACATGGTACTATAGTGAAAGAGTAAACGAGTGTAGAGAAAAGGTACTGAGAGTGAGGCCGGTACGCAGCGTCACTTTTTAGGGTGGTCAACTAAAGTGCGCAGTGACTTTTGTTTTGCGGCTCGGTGCGAAATAAAAGCAAATAAAAATAAAACTAATTAAAAAAATAAAAATAAATAATAAAAATAAAACTAATTAAAAAAATGAAAATAAAATTAATTAAAAATAAAAATAATCCAAAAAAAAAACAATAATAAAAATAATATAAAATAATAACAATAAAATTTAATTAAAAAACAAAATTAATTTGAAATAAAAAAATAATAAAAATTAAAATTATTAAATATAATAAAAATAAAATAAAATCAAAATAAAATAATTAAAAATAAAAATAATTAAAATAAAATCAAAATCAAAATAATTAAAAAGCCCCCTCTGTGAACTCCTGGCCTGCTCGAAGTCCCGGTGATTTTGAGCCATAAGATCCGTGATGCGGGTGTAAGGGAAAAGAATCGGTGACATCTCGTGTTGCTGAGGATGCCCCATCAACACTGACGCGCTTACCATTGGAATTCAGGGGTCACTGCATCGTACCCGAACAAGTCAGGAAGTGGGGTATACGATACGATGGACAGACTGATCCATTGTCCTTCGTGGAAGCCATCGAGGATCGAGCCCTGTCATACGACATCGACCCAGACAGGTTACCCAGGGCGATGAATGAGGTCATGATCGGCTAAGCAGCTCGCCGGTTCATGACGAGCGGTCTAAGGGGCGTGTCATGCGATGAATTCAAGGAGGGATTCCTAAATTTTTTTGCCCCGCGATACTTTGAATTGTTAGAAGACGAAATTCGGGTTCGTCGTCAACGAGATGGCGAAAGATGCAAACAGTATGTGGTGAACAAAGGGCATTGATGCACCACGCTGGCTACAGCCCGGAGAGGGAACTAAGTAGGATAAACGACAACGCAGCCCCAGAATATAAATTGTGTGTGCGGAGACACGATTTCTCATCGTTGTCGAAGCTCATACAGCTAGCCGTCGAATACGAAGGGATAAAACGTCAGGGTCAACAATACCCATCTGGTTCGCGAGCTCGACTGGGGGATAGCATGGGCACGTATCTAGGCGACGGGCAAACGCAGACAACGACCGGCATCAACAACCCGTTCAGGGTAGCCTCATCGCCAGTCGGCGGGGTGGCTCTCAGCGGGGCGGTTCCAGGGGCACTACCAGCACCGAGAGAAGAGGCTGCCAACAGGATGATTGGTCAGGAATCTGGTGGGACAGCCAGGCGACGCCCGATATGCATTCGATGTGGGCGAGAGGGGCATTTTAGGAGAGAATGTCCCAACCCTCAGGCGATCTTTTGTATGCAATGTGGAACCAGAGGGGTGAGCAGCCATGAATGCTGTAGACGACCGGCTCAGGGAAACGAGCAGCAGCACCATCCGGACCGGGAGCGGATGGGCAGCGATGTCAACGGAGCCCAGAACCAGTAAAGATCTTGCGAGTCGAGGAGGGTCGTGTCGTCGCGACGGTCAGAATCGGCGAGGATGAATACGCGGCGACAATCGACACCGGCGCTACCCGGTCTTTCATCAGTGGGGCCTGCGCGGCGAAGGTGGCGAAGGACTTGGAGATTAGGGAGGTGCAAACTAGGATACGTCTAGCGGTCGGATCAGAGCTAGATGTCGCACGGATGGTGCCCGTGAAGATCAGTTTAGCAGGGCGTACGATCAGCGTGTCTCTACTAATAATGGCATCGATGCTAGATCAAGTGATTGTAGATATAGATTTTTTCCGTACGATAGGCACAACCATACGTTGTGGGGACAGTGAGATGACGCTAGAAACGGCGGAAAGACTGGGAATCAGGGAAAGGGCGACTGGTTGCCCTGCGGAGCTGATCCCGGCGGCAAGGTTAGGGATTAGGCTGGGGGCAGCAGTCCGTCCCGCGGAGAGAATCCCGTAGGCGCGGTCGAGTAATCAGAGTGTGTCCAGGGTGCCAGTGAAGGCGCGGTCGGACGATAAGAGTGTGTCCAGGGCGCCAGTGGAGGCGCGGTCGAACGGCAGGGTGTTCAGACAACCCGGGGGCGTCTAGAGTGCCGGTAAAGGCAGAGATTCGGGGCCTATGCGTGGATCAGCATCTAAAAGCGTGAAGCTGGGAAGGGTGGCTGGATCCAACGGGCAAAAGGATCAACCTCACACCTCAGACGGAGTCGTGCTAGCAGGTAAGCTAGTCGCGGGGTGTTTGTGGAGGAGGCGTCAAATTAGCAATCTTCAGGTGTTTTCTGAAAATCAGTATGATTTTTGGTAAAGGCACCTGATTAGAAACTTTCGGCTGCATATAATGAACTTTACATTTGAAGTGCTTTGCATTCTCTTATGTCGAAGCTGTTGATCGTGGGGATCGTGGGGAGAGTACTGAGCGTAATTTGGATCCTATGTGAGAGTGAGTCTCTCTCACTGAGCGACTCTCTCTCACTCAGTGGGGCTCAGTCAATGCTCTGTTCAGACTAGCATTGAACTGGCATCAACATTCTCAGGGCCATAGGCCCTTGCCAAGGTTGCATTGATGCGGCTTACTGGACAACACTGAGGCATGACTGCCCTGAGTGCTGATGGAAAAGGCAATTGGGGCAGTATTTATTGATTAATACTGCTCGGAGGCGCTTCTCGGGCGTAAGCTTCATGAAACGTTGGCACTTTCGTAGCGCATGGATGCCTCTGCACACCCGGCATCTAAAAGAGTCCGTTCCTCGGCGTCGATTGGGTTGCTTTGTTGACGGTGCCATGCTGGTTCTCTACAGGGGAGTGAACTGGAGAATAAGATGTAGGAGAGGTGTTATTGTGTGATGGAAATTAGTTTTCTTTTTTTGACGTTGCTTTTTTTTTATAAAGTCGGATTAGTTGCTTTAAAGGATTAGTCGGAGGTGTTATTCGCCTCAGTAGGAAGAAGGACCAATTTGGCATTGGCCTTCGGATTACACCACGTGCGGTAAGTACGTCCACTACGCGGACCTTGTCATCTGAGCCTGAGCAAGCGAGCTGGACTCGGCCAAGGCGCCATTCATTTATTATTAGATTATCTTCCTTGATAATCTCCATATCACCGACTTGGATGTCCCTTGTAGGGGACTGCCATTTGTTCCGCTTATGGAGCTCTTTTAGTTATCCGTTCTTCCACCGAAAGCAGAATTGGTGGTGGAGCGCTTTGAGTCGCTGCCAGCGGTTAATTATAGAAATAGCCTCTTCTCTATTACTGGCTGGTTGGTTGCCAATAGAGGGCCGCCAACTAGGCTTGGACTTAGAGCCAATAAATCGGTCGGATCTTCCGACATTGGAGAGATTGGCCTGGAGTTAACACAGGCTTCAATCTTGGAAAGGAGAGTCGAAAACTCCTCAAATGTATATTTTGAGGATGAGGTAGATTTGTAGAAATGGGTCTTAATGCTTTTGACACCTGCTTCCCACAATCCGCCCATGTGAGGCGCGCCCGGAGGATTGAAATGCCAACACAAGTTTAGATGGCTGTGTTTGGATAAGACGAGCTCCTTGGTTGCTTGCAAGAAATATCTCGAGAGAACGGTTGAGGCTCCTACAAATGTTTTCCCATTATCTGAATACGTCTGTTGGGAAGTCCACGTCTTGCTATAAATCACGAAAATGCGGCCAGGAATCACTCCGTGGTTAGGTCTGTGGTGGCTTTTAAGTGGATTGCTTTCGTGCTGAAACACGCGAAGACACAGACATAACCCTTCGTAATTTTGCACGCTCAACCAATGTAGCTTTTGATATCGAAAGGTCCGGAAAAATCTACACCAGTGTGTGTGAAGGGTCGGGAAAACGTTGATCTCGCCCTTGGGAGCTCGCCCATAAGTTGGGTCTAAAGTCGTCGACGGTGTATTACTCAGACCTTGCAGGAGTTTATGGTAGATTTTATCAGGACCTTGAACTGGATCCCAACAGTATTTGGCACTTATGAGGCGCATTACCAACTGATTGCCTCCGTGAAAACAAATGGGGTGGGTAAATCGGACCAGGAGGCGTGAAAAATCACAATTGGCCGGAATGATTATGGGATGTCGCTCATCATAGCCTTATGAGGTTGACGCTCTCATACGTGCACAGGATCGCAGAATACCCCTTTGATCGATGAAAGGGTTTAAGTTGCGAATGCTGCTTGAGCCTTGGATTTGCTTCTTATCAAGCAAACAGCTATACTCCTTAAGATAAGCTTGACGTTGAGTATACTCGATAAGTATGACCTGAACTCTCGTAAGTTCTTCATTACGGAGCTCAGCAGGGAGGTGGATCGCTGGATTTCTGCATAAAGTGCTGCCCAATAGGTCCCGAGGAGAAACCCCCCGACTAGCTAAGTCAGCTGGGTTATGTACGAATCGAACATGGGACCATTTGCCATTGGTGGACGTTATCTTGGCTACCCGGTTAGCCACGAAGATAGACCACTTGCATGGAGGTTTATCCAACCAGGCAAGAACAATGGTGGAGTCTGTCCAATTGTAGTTTTCTCCACTCTGGATAGGGAGCTGAGGAATAAGAGCCGTGGTGAGCTCGGAAAAAAGAACGGCGCCACACAGCTCTAAGCGTGGTAGTGATACCGTCTTAACTGGCGCGACTCTCGCTTTTGCTTCGAGAAGATAAGGTGAGATACATCCATTCATCTCGACGCGCAAATAAAGTGCAGCGCGCATATGCGCGCTGGGACGCGTCGCAGAAGCCATGGAACTGCACCTTTGCCTTTGGCTGAAACTCTACCCATCTTGGGATACGGATTTCTTCGAGAGAGGGATAATCGGTTAGGAATTCATGCCAACGTTGAACGACACCTTCCGGCAGGGAATCATCTCACCCCAGTTCTAAAAGCCAGATCTCTCGCATGAAAATCTTTGGTCGAACTATCACAGGTGCTAGCCATCCAGCAGGATCGAACAGTTTCGCAATCTGAAATAGTACTTCACGTTTAGTGAACGAAGGCTGAGATACACTTTTGGACGGAGCAAAGAAAAACTGATCTGTTGTGGCTTGCCATCGAATGCCTAGCGTTTTGGCGACGCTAGCATCTTCGATCCGCACACAGTAAGTGGTCCCTTGGTATTTCTTTTAACACTTCCTTTGTGTTTGATGTCCACTTTCTCAGAGGGAACCCGGCTGTGTCGAGTGCCGTGCAGAGCTCTGCAATGGCTGATCGACCAGGATTTGCCGATACATCTTAGTTATATCGGCATTGAAATAGTAGCGGTAGAGCCGCCACTTTAATATCTGAATCGTCAGATCGGATTGGAGTACAGGTCCTGTGTGTAGGATGTCATTTAGTAATTTGCCATTGGAAGACGGGCTGGAGGCGTTAAACACAACGCGAACCTTTGTTGTGGTGTTGTCGGGCTTAAAAACAGCATGATGCGGCAAATAAAAATATTGGGGTTGCTGTTTGGAGAGACTTGCGTTATATGACCTTAAACGAAGTACTCCTGAATCACGGAGTCGTACTGCTCTTTCAAAGGAGGGTTTCTTTTGAAACGATTCTCGTTCCTTAGAAACTGAGCTAGCGCAAAAGATCTTGAATGTCCCAAGTCTATGTGATTAGGTTCCCGGAAAGGTAGGGTAACTACATATCTGCCATTCTCATTCCCACAGAAAGAATCGGAGCTCTTTACCAGTTTGACTAGAATGTCCTCCACCTCCCAAAATTTTGTGAGAATACTGTCAAATTGTTCATTTTGAGATCCAGATATGCGAGTTGATAATGACGAGAGTCATGATGCGGTCTTTGAAACTGGGACGGTTAGAATCCAACCGAAAATGGTTTCCTGACCCAGCAACGTGCCACATATATTAGGAAGGGAGCCGCCTGTTAGTATGGACGGTAGGAGATCAGCGCCAATCAGCACATCTATCTGTGAACTCCTGTGGAAATTAGGGTCAGCCGACTGGAGGTTTGGCAGGGTTCTCAATAAGTTTTGGGGGATCGTACATGATGGTAGATTCCCTGCCAAATGTGGTAGGTCGTAGGCTGATGCCTCGATTTGGATGAGCGGCTTGGAAGGAGAGCCAATATTAAAATGGCAGAGCTTGCGAGGCTGGGCTGCAACAGCTTGATAAAATCCCGATACTTGTGCCTGTACGGATTTGTATGGCAACTTTATCAGGTGGAAATAAATGTTGCCTCTGATACCGAGTCGATCAGTGCACGAGCTGTATAGAGAGAGAACACCATGTGTGTTTATTGCAACATAATTTTGAACATTCGTTTGTTGGGATGGAGTGGACTGTATGGATTGATTGGAGGAAGCTGCTTGTGGCATGGAGACTACCGCAGGCGCCAATTGTTGAGTGTCACTACGGTGCAAGAGTGTATTGTGATGACCCTTGCACGTAAAACAATTGAAAGAAATTGTGCAATCCCTTAACTGATGACCCCTAGCGTAACAGTTCAAACATAGTTTTGCTGTTTGATGTAAGTTGCTCGTTCGCTGACGGGCATTTGGAGAAATCGTGGGCACAGACGGATAGGGTGGTTCTCCCTGGAGCACAATTTGCAAGCTTGCTGCTTGTTAGCGACCTTATTCTCAAATGAATTAAGCCTTTTTGTGGCAGGAAGTTCTGTGCGAACAATTCTGGAGTGCGCTGGAGTATTTGCGATTGGCTTCAGCTCTTATCGGCTCTTGACCGCAATAGCGTTCTAAGAGAAATACGTTCATCTCAAGCCAAGATAAGATGTCGTTCTTTCTCGAGATGGACTGTTCACATAAGGAGAGTGTTAATTTAGGTAACTTGGAGGAGCATAGGAACACGAGGATACAGTCCCAGTTTTCTATATTAATCTCGGATAACTCCAGAGCTGTTAAGTGACCCTGAACGGATTCGCGGCGAAGTTTGATGGTCCCTACCGGGTCGTAAAATTCGTCTCGCCTAATATCGTGCGCTTGGCGCGTGACGGCGAGCGGAAGAGGCGAGTAGCCTACGTTGCCCAACTAAAGATATACCACGGACCAGGCCAAGAAGACCCCAGCAAAGATGGAGGGCCGAGAGACGAGCAGCAGAATGAAAAATAGATTAAGAACCATTTGTAACAACCCCTATGTTTAACTATTTATCAGAAAAAGCGTTGTGATCTGCACCATAGGAACGTATTAGAGTAATGTAGGCCGAAGTCGATATTAGGGGGAGAAGAACGGAATGGTAGAGGAGTTAAGTAGATGGCTTATAATAATTCGTATCTCCACAAGTAAAAATGGAACGCTACCTTAGTTTCGAACTTGAGTGGGAACAGAACAGCGATAAGAGTGACGACCCGTGGCAATGGGCTCTCAATTACGAGTCGGGAGACTCGTCGCCGTCACCATCCCCCAAAGCAGACGACCCAGAGTGGCGCGACTCGCCGTCGCCACTTATACCCAGGACATGCAACGTGGAGTGGCGGGACTCGCCACCACCATTGGTACTAAGACCACCGTCCATCGCAGGGGTCATCCCGGATTTGAGGCGAGACCCATCTCCCCAGCCTCACTTGTTCTGAGAGGCGCTGGAAGACGCATTCGAGGGGTGGGAACCCGGCCTCGAGGACGTCTTAGCGTCATCCGAAAGCGACGTGGACGAGTGGCGACCGGTGATCCCGAAGTACGTTTTTCCACCTTCAGGTTGGATGCTCCCCCCCGCTGACGATAAGCTACCGCCCAATGTACGCGACCGAGTCGTCGCCGAAATGGAGGGTTGGCTTCCCCGGATACGCCGGAACCGATTCTGGAGTGACCATCATCGACGGCCGCAAGGTGACGATCACACGCCGTCAAGAAAGGGGGGGGGGGTGTGATGCGGAGTCACAATAGACCCACCAACATTATAAAATAGAAACACATAATAATCATAGGCTACGAGCAACTAATGGAGTAACACAATATCTTAATAAAATTACTTATCATTTAAGAGTACGTGCATCAAATTAAGAGAGGCCGATTGCAAATGAAATCGAATCACTTGCAACTCTGACTGTTAACGTCGTTAGGAGTAGAAGAGAGCGAATTGTAGAGAAAGAGAATTTTCGTCGCAGTATGAAAAAAGGGCGAAAAAGGGTCGTGAGCTGCTAAAGCTGATTATCACGATCGCTTGGAATTCAGCGAAAGTAAGTACGAGACGTGCGGAAAAAATAAGAAGTGACGGTGCAGCAGGGAAAGTCGAATGAAAATAAAGTGCGAATTATAATACACGAAGTTGGTCGGTGTTCACATTGTTTTGTACAAGTTACCGGCATAGGCCGTAAGCGATTGTGTGTGGTTTTCAGGCTTTTTATTCTGCGGCGGAGTGATCCCAGCAGCACCCATGACGCTGACCTACCCTAATCTAACTGCAGCGGAGTGAGCCCGGAGGTTCCCTTCCCTCTTCCCAAAGATATAAATCCCTCTGTGGAGTCTTCCCGACAGTTCTCTAAACCTCCCCCCTTTCAGCTTTACGTCTCGGCAAACTACAAATTCCTTGTAGAGTGAACCTGGTAAGATTGAGTTTTACCACCCCGGCCAACTTACTATTTTACACACAGTCAAAGTCAAGGGCAATAGTGCATACGATGATCACTAAGTCGGGAGAAATGTCTAAGGTCTGAATGCTTGCCCATGACAGCTGAATATGGGCGTTACGATATCTTGAAACATGACAGAATGGGAGAGATTCACTTTGAAGGTGACGTGCTGGTCGCAAGATTTTCTACTGCGACTTCAATTATTCAACGACAACGCTATTTGAGTTAAATATAAGTATAACAAACGTAAATTATTATTATCATAATTAACAAGTAAGAGGTTCTAGTCGGGTTTTCCCGACTAGGGGATACCCTGAACCCTCTTATTCGAACCCCAACTGCAGCTCGCATAACGCGCTCGTTTGCTTTAGAAATAAAAAAGATGAATTAAAATTTAAAAAAAGTTCCCTTGGCCAGGTTCAAACTCGCAACTGACCGCATTACTTGCCGCCTCTACTCAACAACCTGACCAGCGAAGAAAAAAACTCGCAACAGACCACACTGCTCGCCGTCGCCTCTACCCAATAGCCACACCAATTATCTAGTCTCAATGAGACAAAAACGAATTAAAGTAGCAGCACAGAAAACAATACAATCGCAATTGCAGTGCTGTTGAAAAAATTCAAAGAAGACGCGCGTGAATGTGTGTGTACATGTATACAGAAAAGTCAAAACACGTTTTCATTAATCATTTCTGTGTTTTTAAACCGATCTTGATGAAATTTTCAGCAGTAGATCTAATTTTACTAGAAAATATTGGTGTATTCTCAAAATGGCATTTGCATAACTTGTGGATAGATTGTTGGGCAGCATTATTGGATTATTAACTTAATTTATACCTATACGGTAGTAGCGGGGAGGAAGCGATAGGCATAAAATGAAAGATATTTGATATTTATATATATGTATACTATTAAAGAAGCAACATGTTAAGTTTGGTGAATCTAGCTCTTATTACTTACGAGATTTGCTCAAAAACAGGATGCGCATATAACTTCTGTATTTCTTAACCGATCTTAATGAAATTTAAGGCAGTACATCTTATTATGCCATCGAATGTTTGTGTGTTCTCAAAAAGTCAATTGCACTTGAATTGTGGCTTAAATTGGTGGGCAATACAAGTTGGAATATTAAGTTGATTTATAGCTTTGAGGTGGTATCGGGGAGGTGGCGATAGGTATAAAATGAAAGATACTTGATATATACTATTCTAGAAGCTACATGTCAAGTCTCGAGCTCTTATAGGTTCTGAGATCCTTGCGGTCATACATACGGACGGACGGACGGACAAGCAAACAGACATGGCTAGATCGACTCGGTTACTGATGCCGACCAATAATATATATACTTTATAGGGCGGTGATGCTTCCTTCTGCCTGTTACATACATTTTCACAAATACATTATGCCCTTTTTACCCATTTTTAATGGGTTCAGGGTATATAAGTGTTGTGCGAATATAAATATAATGAAATTTTCACTGTAGTTACATATGTATAACACGGGGTTATGGGATATTCAAGACACAAGTGAGCAAAAATCGAGAAAACGATTGTTTGAAACTTGTTTTTTTACGATTCGATCGGGCTCAAAAACATTTTCTTCTTGTTTCAAATTAATTTAAGGGGTGTACGTTTTTTGATTACGCGCTTCAAAATTTTCGCAACATTTTCCAAGTAATCTATAAAAATCGATATGTATATCCTCTTTTTTAAGCAAATCTCGTAAGTTATAATAGCTAGAATCACCAAACTTAACATGTAGCTTCTAGAATAGTATATTCATGTCAAGTTTCTTTCATTTTATATTTTTAAATCAAGTAAACAAACCAATGAAACCAATTTGTTTTGCCAATTAAAGCCACAATTTTAATGCAATTGATTTTTGAGAACACACAAATATTGGTTAAGAAACCCAAAAAGTTATTAAAAATTGGTTAAGAAACACAAAAGTTATTAAAGAAAACGTGTGGTTTTATATAAGGTGGCAGCCCACGCGTCAGCGTCGGTAGCTCAAATTGCAAGATTTTCTGTATGCATGTACACACATACATTCATGCGCGTCTTCTTTGAAATCTATCAACAGCATTGCAATTGCGATTGTATTGATTGTTGTGTTGCTATTTTAATTGGGTTTTCTTTCATTAATGATAAGTTGCTGGTTTGGCTGTTGGGTAGAGGCGGCGGCCAGTAGCATGGTCATTTGCGAGTTCGAACCCTATGGTAGGAACCATTTTTTTTTTAAATTTATTTGTAATTTATTTTTATTACTGCTAAAGCAAACGAGCGTGTATCGCAAGCTGCATTTGGGTATCCGCAAGTGGGTATTCCGTTCCACTAACATTAAGTAGAATATGCATTGCTAAACACACATACCTTACTTAAAGAATTTAAGCTGGTAGAGGCTTTCGTCTTGAGTATTCCCACATGTACATATATACTCTTCTTATTATACATACTTGAAAACGACCTTTTCGGACAACATCGCTATACGCATTTAATTATTTGGTTTTTTATTTCAAAACAGATGTTTAAGCAAAACAACAAGCAACAAAGATCTAAACAGATTCGTTTGGTTTTATTCATTTTGTTTTGTGCAAATGTTATTAAAAAACAAAAGGAAACTTTTCGGACCCCTTAAAGTATGTACACATATGTTCGGCATCAAAGCCATGTCCGAGTGTCTGCCCGTCTATTCTTATGAATGAACGTTTCCATATCAGCATCTAAGTATAAGAACAACACTTCAAATTTGGAACGCGCAGGTTGAAATTGCGTCAAATCAATCAATAACAAATAATAATAACCGATATTAAAATCCTGTTTTTTTGTAGCATATACTCTTCATACTTGTTACATCATATTAAAGTCAAAGGGTGCAACTGACTGTGTAATACTAGTTTACAGCTTACTAAGAGCTTTCCCAGCCAAAGTTGAAAGAATTATCTTTCAAGAGACAGGTAGAACAGCCAGCTTATGTACTGGCCGGCAACAGAGTCCAGAGGCAGTGGGAATATATGCGACACGAACACGGTCATCTTTGCCACTCACAACAGACTCAACACGCCCTAATTTCCAGTGTAATGGCGGTGTGTTGTCCTCATGTATGATGACCATAGAGTCAACTGTGAGATTTGGGAAGCCGAAGTCCACTTTGTCCTGGCTCGAAGCTCGTTCACATACTCAGCAGACCAACGACGCCAGAATTGCTGTTTAACAGCTGTGATCTGCTCGTAACGATCCAAGTTGGAGATGTTGTTGGTGATAAAAATTTGTGGCGTTGTCACAATAGATCTGCGATACTGGTCCACGACGGGCCACCATGCGTTTCAACGATTCCAAAAACTTATTCGTTGAAAGATCTGACACGATTTCAATGTGAACGGCCTTTACGGCCATGCAGACATATATGGCGATATAGGATTTTGTGGGACCCTTGCCACGTATTCGAAGATAGGTGTTCACTGGACCGCAGAAGTCGACTCCAACGTGGCGAAATGGCTTGTCTGTGGATAAGCGCTCAGGTGGCAGGGAACCCATGACATGACGAAGTAGAACTGGACGTTATCTGACACAGTGTACACAAGAACGAACAATGCTGCGTGCTAAAGCTCTTGCGTTTATGACCCAGAATTGAAGCCGCAGCAGTCCAAGTCATGCCTTTGGTCCTGCATGGTAATTGCGCAAGTGAAGATGCCGAACATAATTGTGGACAAACTGCGATTCCTTGGGAACAAGTAAAGGATGCCTTTGACAAGAGGGGATATCAGCATGCTCGAGTCTGCCGCCAACCTTAATGAGCTCGTATCCAGAAGAGTCATCTATGAAGGGGCTGAGAAATTTAAAATTGCTTTTCAAATCTCTTTGTTTCCTTAGCAATTGCAAATCTTCCTTGAAATAGTGCTGTTGGATGATCCTGATGATGCAGTGCAACGCGTGGCGAAGTTCTTCTGGGCATCGTGGCGAACTTTCGACAGGGTGTTCCTTTTTGGCAATATGGTAAAACCTGAACAAATATGCCATAACTCGAAGCGCCCGAACGTATGATCTAGTTCCGTTTAGCCAGTCCAGAATATAATTACTTTCGATAATTGCAGCAAATGTAGACTTCCGTTTTTCAGCATCGATAATGTCCATGTCCAAATCATTGTCGAATTGTTGGCAGGGCCATTGAGTCTCGGAATCACGCAGGTCCTGTAAACCAAATTGATTGCTGGAGCTCATTAGCTGGGCATCCACGTGAAACGATGTCAGCAGGGTTCAATTTTGACGGTACATGTCTCCACTTTCCATCTGCTGTTTGATCTTGTATAATGGATACTCTATTTCCAACAAATGTCGACAAGGTGATAGAGTGTTGTTACAGCCAGTGCAAGACAGAAATGCGCGCTGTGCGGCTTGCCGAAGAATATGTTTTTGACAGTTGTATATAACTTACTCGGAAGTTGAGCTCCGCTTAACTCTAATCGAGGAAGCGTCAGCTTCTTGACAGGAGCCACCCGAGATTTAGCAGTCAGAAGCTGAACCTGGACATTGTCAAACGAGTCCGTGGAACGCACATATACGCAACAGCCGTAAGCACGTATTGATGCGTCACAGAAAAAGTGCAGTTGTATGTCTGTGAGCTCAGCTTGCAAGCAAAAAAGGGGTGCTGTAATCGACGTCAATTCCTTGAGAGACGTTACGCAGATTCTCCATGCTTGTAGAAGTGATTGCGGAACAGATTCATCCCAGGCGAGTTTTAGCAGCCATAGCTCCTGTATGATGATTTTCGAGACGATGATGATTGGTGCCAGCAATCCTAATGGATCGAACAGAGAAGACGCAGTCGAGAGAATAGTCCTCTTTGTGACGGTTGAATACAATTTTTGGGCTTAAATTCAAATAGAAGCACATCACGACGTTGATCCCAATCTACGCCTAGTGCGCTAGTAACAGCGTTTTCATCCAAGTTTAAATCCTTTACCGATTCGTCATCCCTGACGGCGGGATGATTGGAGTGCCACTTAACCAATGGGAAATGTCCTCGGCGAAATATCTCGGAGACATCGTGTTTGATGTTCTGCAACTCGATGAGCTCGTTTGCTCCGCATAGCAGATCATCAACATAAAACGATGATTTTACAATGGATGCGCTAATGGGAAACTCGTTCACATGCAGATCTGCCAGATATTGCAAACTGCGAACTGCTAAGTATGGGGCCGAGGCCGTTCCATACGTCACTGTATTTAGCTCAAAGGTCTGCAAATCAGCCAGGAATCAGGCCAACGAGAAGCAAATCATTCAATGAATGATGGGACGATGTAGTGCACGAGGCGTCAAACACGACTCGTTACTTTGTTGATGCACTGCTGGGTTTAAAAACACAATGGTGAGGTATATAAAAGTGTGGCTCACTTAATCTCGGATTCGTTACTAAAGTCATATGGCTAAGATCCTCATATTCTTTCATGAAAGTTACATATTGCGATTGAACAGTAGGCTGCTGACTGAGGCGCCTCTCGAGCGATAAAAAACGACGACGTGCAACATCGCTTGAATTGCCAAGGCACATTGGATCTCCCTTGAAAGGTAGACGCACAACAATCCTGCCGTTATTCATCTGTGTTGTCCTTGAATACATATCTTCACAGAGCCGATGTTCTGGATTGATTGACTTTGGAGAATTTTCTAGAGCATCAATGCTCCACACTAATTGAAGATTTTTGTCAATTGACTCCTCCACAGAAAGCAAGCACGTTGATGACTGCTTAGCTGACTGATGACGATACTTGCCAGACACAACAAATTGTCTCCGAGCTTAATCTGTCCAACAGCCAGGCATTCGAAAAATGCCTCGGTACCGAGAAGGAGATCAATCCGACCTGACCTGTGGAAAGTTTTATCCGAAAGTGGTGTATTCGCGGGCAACCTCCAATCTGACGAGTCGATTTCCGAATCCGGCTGGTAGGCAATGTGAGACGTTATGCAGAGCTGTAGTGTTACTTCAAATGGTGACAAACGAGATTAAATTCCAGTAGTTGTACAGTTGTTAATTTTAGTCGAGGTCTCCCTTATGCTGCGGATTTCGAAATGATGCTTATCACGGCGTAGATGCAGACGTTGGGCGAATTGATCAGTTATGAAATTGACTTGGAAACATGAGTCAAGCAATGCTTTGCCTTGTTTATACGTCCCTGATGAATCTCGCACTAGTACCTTTACAGTAGCAAGAATTATTTGTCCGCCTGGCGATTGATTCATATGCGAGTGCGTTGCAGCAAGAGTCGTTGTTGAGGACATTTGCGCTATGGATGATGACGATGTAGACGATGATGATGCAGGCGGTTGGCCAAAATGCAGAAGCGTGTGATGGCGATGCTTGCAGCTTCGACAACGATTGTTAGAAGGACACTGAGCCATCCGATGTCCTAATTGAAGGCAATTAATGCAAAGTCCAGCATTTTTTACGACTCCGTACTTGAGTTTAGGACTCATGTCTTGAAACTGAGAACATTGTACAATTTTATGGTCGGAGCTGGAACAAACAATTCATATTGGATTCGTAATAGCAAATGATAATCCCTTGCTAGGCTTTTACACGTGTTTTTGTTTCGAAGAATCAGCCATTCGATACGATGCAATGCCGCTTGATTGCAGAAACTGACAATGACGTTCCAAAATAGTTGTGCAGTGAGCCCAATTTGGCAATGTACATAAGTCAAGAGACTCATTCCACTTGTTACGAGTTTGCTGGGCACATTTTCCGATGACGATGAATATCAACATGGCTTGGGCAATATCTCATCCGGTACCCAATGACGATAATGATGAATACAGGGCTGACGCATTGTCCAGCAGACTGCGCAGCTGATTTCCGTCCGGTTTGTCGACTGGCTGTAGATTGAATAGTGATTCTATTGTGTCTAAAAATGTAAGTGTAGGATTGTCATAACGTTCACTTAAACGAGCAAGAGCCTTGGGATAATTTTCCTGAGTCACTTGGAATGCCTTTACTGCCTGTAGGGCAGGGCCCTTCAAGCAATTCAGCAGATGATTAAACTTTTCAATGTTCGAAAGAGAGTACTCACGACCGATAATCTGATTGAATGATGTAATGAAGTTTTTAAACTCTGCTCGTTTCCCATCAAATACAGGCGGAGCCAATCGAGGAAGACTCGATGGCGGCGAAGAGCGAATTGGAGGGTTAGCAAATGAGGTGCTGTGCAATACATCATCCAGTTGGAATTGGATGGACAATTTGATACTCACATATGTGTCTTCCACCTCTGCACGTCCATTGTCCTGAGGATCTTCCAATTCAATTTCTGATTGTACTTCCAAAATCTCCTTAATGTATATCTCCAAGCGTAATTGTAGCTCACCGTGTGATAATCTTTTTTCACTGCCATCGATCTCAGTAGACACTCTTACAACATCCTCTAAGTGTGCGATATTGCGTTTTATGTTCGCTCGCTTACGTAAGTTTGCTTCAAAAGTTGACATTATGTATCGAGAATGTTGTGATCACCGATGTGACCGAGCGACAGTTCTGATACTGCAAAATGTTCACAGCCTAACTTTAACCTGATAATGTCACTCTCACCGATGTGAGCGAGCGACAGTTCAAATGCTCCCAGTGTTAACAGAACAGCTAAGACTTGTAAATGTTGCGCTCACCGATGTGAGGGTCGCTTGCAGTGATTAAGCAAAATGCAGTGAACAAGCAGAGGCAGCGAGCTTCCAGCGACGAAGCAACGGTAACGAGAAGGAAGCTGTGAAGCAAAGGCAATGAGCAAACAAACTCAGAGCGTATCCAGCGCGAAGTAACGGCTATAAGAATGTAGTAGCGAAGCGAAGGTATCGAGTTTTCAGCGACGAAGCAGCGGCAACGAGAAAGAAGCTGCGAAGCAGAGGCAATGAGCAATCAAACTCAGAGCGTATCCAGTGCGAAGTAACGGCTACAAGAATGTAGTAGCGAAGCGAAGGTAGCGAGTTTTCAGCGACGAAGCAACGGCAACAAGAAAGAAGAGCTGGCCAAATGTTGCTGCCGATGCTGTATTTTGCGAAGAGTTCGATAAAACCTTTCTCCAACGAAATGTTGTGCGGCAACGATATGCCGTCAATTTCCACACACTAGCCCCACGTTGGGCGCCAAAATGTTGGATCAAAAGCGTTTTTTTGACCTTTTAAGAATCTTATCTCAAGTGGGCGTGTGTGGATGGTATGGAGTTTTAATAAAGGTTTAACAAATTGATGAGCAACACGACTGACTTCTATGATGATGCTTACAGAACTGATTTCTTAACATAAATTAAGATTAAAGGGACCGAGCAATTACAGAGTTCGAAAGAGAGCGAGACTTCGCACATGTGTATGAGTGCTTATGACATTCAAATAGAAGAGAATTAGCATAATCTTAACATAATCTGCTTTGACATTGCTATTGATACCCTGACTAATGTATATATGAGGTATATGACCGAACACTAGCTAACTGTGGAAAGTATTGATTTTCCGATTTGCCACGCCCCAGTGGGTGTACCAATTGAACCTTAACAGCTTTTCTATATAAACGATAACGCTACATGTCCAAAATGTCTTTGCCCCATTGAAAACCTTTCACAGCTCACAGATTTGGTATGAGTACGCTTCTGGTTATGGTTTACCGTTTGAAGTCACAATAAACGATAAGTTTAAAAGGGTTGCTCAGTCAGCTTTGTTTGGTTTGCATTGTAACACAATAAGAATGAATATGCAGACTGAGAATTTTGCAGTTTAATGAATAGTATTGACAACGAGCATTTGCATTTGAAAATGACGCCTTTTTGGCCTTTTGAATGCAAATATTCGTTGCTAGTGATTTAAGGCAACCATACAACATATACATATGTAGATGAGAAAACCAGTACAATTGCATGTGGATGTTGATAATTTAGAGGACTGGTCCAAACTCGACTTCGTTTTTATTCGGGTCAGAAACTCGGTCACTTGCGCAGAGAGCAAGAGAGTAAAAAATACATATGATTTGTGAGGTAGAATTGCATCGCTGATTTTTATCTCGCTCTCTCTACAGGAAACTGCTTTGAAATCCAAATGATTTGTGCGATAGAACGGCATCGCCGTGTTTTATCCCGCTCTCACTACAGCAAACTGCTTTGACTTACTCTGCTCTCTCATTATGTCTAGGGATCGTTTAAATGTATGTGTGTGTATGTGTCCGCACAAGCAACAATGCGCACAAAATAAACTTTTTCTCAAATGTCGGACGCAGTTCTTCCCTTTTGAAGGGACAAGTAATATGTTACAATGAGAGGGTTTGCCACAACAATGCGGAATTCTTGCTTAGCTCGTTATCGTTGGTAAGGGTACCTAAGCGTTGGCATGTGTGCATTAAAATATTTTGGAGTTAACATGCACGCACACTTGTACAATTTTGTTTATGGATGGAAGAATTTATACGTTTGTGTGCCTGTTGGTTGCCTGTCTGCCTGTCAGATGCAAATTTGACATGATTTGAAACTTTTGTGATTTCTGAAATTCGAGCTCTACGCATAGATACAAACACAATTGTGTATGAATGGGCAGATCATGGGCTCAAAAGAAAATTGTATTATTGGCACGGGTCTGACGCACACCCTTATTTTCAATGATTTCGGGTTGGGATTGCTGAATGAATGTTGACCCCTTCTCAGCAGTCTGTTAGACCGAATGGGTAAACGCTTGGCAAGCACCTGAACTTGCATATGTAGGTCAAATGACTGATCACTTACATGATTTTAAGACCACCGGAAATTTGTGCAAAAACGAAAAATTTTAAAATATTTAAATATACCAAATACAAAATGGAGCGATTAGCTTGTTCATTCAATTTGTTCAATCCAATCCGGAAATCATAAAAAAGAAGGACACGAAGAGCACCCTGTACCCTCTTATTCGAACCCCAACTGCAGCTCGCATAACGCGCTCGTTTGCTTTAGTAATAAAAAAGATGAATTAAAATTTAAAAAAAGTTCCCTTGGCCAGGTTCGAACTCGCAATTGACCGCATTACTTGCCGCCTCTTCTCAAGAACCTCACCAGCGAAGAAAAATACTTGGAACAGACTACACTGCTCGCCGCCGCCTCTACCCAATAGCCACACCAATTATCTAGTCTCAATGAGACAAAAACGAATTAAAGTAGCAGCACAGAAAACAATACAATCGCAACTGCAGTGCTGTTGAAAGAATTCAAAGAAGACGCGCGTGAATGTGTGTGTGTACATGTATACAGAAATTCTTGGAATTTGCGCTTGTTGCCGCTGAGAAAAGTCAAAACACGTTTTCATTAAACATTTCTGTGTTTTCAAACCGATCTTGATGAAATTTTCAGCAGTAGATCTTATTGTTCTAGAAAACATTGGTGTATTCTCAAAATGACATTTGCATTTAACTTAGGGATAGATTGTTGGGCAGCATAAATTGGATTATTTACTTGATTTATACCTATACGGTAGTAGCAGGGAGGAGGCGTTAGGCATAAAATGAAAGATACTTGATATATATATATATACATATATACTATTATAGAAGCTACATGTTAAGTTTGGTGACTCTTATTACTTACGAGATTTGCTCAAAAAACAGGATTTCGATATAGATTTTTGGCGATTACTTGTAAACGGAGCAAAATATCGAAAATCGGAAACAGACTCGATCTGCGCGGTCACTAGGAGGACCTACAGCTAAAATTGCAAGTCTCTAGCTCTTATAGGTTCTGAGATCCTTGCGTTCATACATACGGACAGGCGGACGGACGGACAGACGGACAGACAGACAGACAGACGGACATAGCTCGATCGCATCGTCTGTTTATGCTAATCAAGAATATATATACTTTATGGGGTCGGAGATGCTTCCTTCTGCCTGTTACATACATTTACACAAAAACATTATACCCTTTTTACACACTTTCAATGGGTTCAGCGTATAATAAAAATAAAAGTTCTCTTGGAAGGGTTCGAACTCACAACTGACTGCATTACTTGCTCTCGCCTCTGCCACACCAGCCAAAAAAAAAAACAAGTAAGACGTTCTAGTCGGGAGCTCCCGACTAGGGGATACCCTGAACCCTCTTATTCCAACACCAAATGCAGCTCGCGCTCTTTTGCTTTAGTATAAATAAAGATAAATAAAAAAAAAAAGTTTCCTTGACAGGGTTCGAACTCGCAACTGACCGCATCACTTGCTGGCGCCTCTACGCAACAGCCACACCAGCCACAAAAAAAATAGTCCCCTCGGCAGGGTTCGAACTCGTAACTGATCTCGCTGCTTTCCGCCGCCTCTACTCAGCAGGCACACCAACAATTAAGCTTTAATGAGAAAAAAGGAATTCAAATAGCAGCACAGAAAACAATACAATCGCAATGCTTTTGAAAGAATTCAATAAAGACGCGCATGAATGTGTGTGTGTACCTGTATACAGAAATTCTGGGAATTTCTGCTTGCTGCCACTAATAGGAGAAAAGTCAAAACAAAATTTTTAATGGGTTCAGAGTATTACAAGTAAGAGGTTCTAGTCGGAAGCTCCCGACTAGGGGATACCCTGAACCCTCTTCTTCCAACACCATATGCAGCTCGCGCCACGCGCTCGTTTGATTTAGTAGTAAAACAGAAAAATTAGAATAAAAAAAAAAAAATTGTTCCTTTGGCAAGGTTCGAACTCGCAACTAACCCCACCACTTACCGCTGCCTCTACTCAAGGGCCTCACCAATAATTGAGTTTTAATGAGAAAAACCAATTACATACAACTAATTAATTTTTGACCGATCGTTCCTATGGCAGCTCTATGATATAGTGGTCCGATGTTGATAGAATTTTGCATATACATGGGGAGCATCGTAAAACTAATCAATGTCGAGTTTGGTTAAGATATCTTGAAAAACAAACAAATTTTCCATACCACAACTTAATTTACGACCGATCGTTCTTATGGCAGCTATATGATATAGTGGTCCGATGTTGATAGGATTTTACATGTACATGGGGAGCATAGTTAAACTAATAAATTCCGAGTTTGGTCAAGATATATTAATAAACAAAAATGTTTTTCATACAAGAACCTTCTTTTAGTCCGATCCAGCTAGCAAATTCTGCAAATTTTGATAAAGATAGCTTTAAAACTGAGGGACTAGTTCGCATAGAAACAGTCAGACTGACAGCCGAATAGACGGACATGGCTATATCGACTCGGCTGTTGATACTGATCATGAATATATATACTTTATGTGGTCGGAGATGTCTCCTTCTATGCGTTACACATTTCGCGACAAAATTATAATACCCTTTGCAAGGGTATAAAAAATAGTTTCCTCAGTAGGGTTCGAACTTGCAACAGACTGCTTTACTTCCCGCCGACCCTACTCAACCACCACGCCAATAATTAAGCGCTAATGAGAAAAAAACGAAATGAAATAGCAGCACAGAAAACAATACAATCGCAATTGTAATGCTGTCGATAGAGTTCAAAGCAAACACGCATGAATGTGTGTGTGTGTGTACATGTATACAGAAATTCTTGGAATGTGCGCTAGCTGCTGCTAACACGTGCTCAACCAAAACATATAACTTTTGTGTTTCTCAACCGATCTTAATGAAACTTTCGACAGTACTTTCTTATTGTAAAATAGAATAAAGAATATTTGTGTATTCTCAAAATTCAATTGCATATAAATTGTGGCTTAAATTGATGGGCAATACAAGTTAGATAATTAACTTGATTTATAGCTTTTCGGTGGTAGCGGGGAGGTGGCGATATGTATAAAATGAAATATACTTGATATATATACTATTCTAAAAGCTACATGACAAGTTTGGTGACTCTAGCTCATATTTTTTGCCGAAATTGCTCACAAAACAGGATTTCGATATCCATTTTTATCGATTACTTGGAAACGGGGCAAGTTATCGAATATCGGAAACAAACTTGATCTGCGAGGGCATTAGGAGGACCACCAGCCAAAATTTCATGTCTCTAGCTCTTATAGGTTCTGATATCCTTGCATTCATACATACGGACGGACGGACAGACAGACAGACGGAAATGGCTAGATCGACCAAAACCATACAATCGTAATTGCAATGCTGTTGATATAATTCAAAAGCAGACGCACATGAATGTGTGTGTGTACATGTATACATAAATTCTTGGAATTTGAGCTACCTGCTGCCAACAGGGTGGCATATAAGTTCTGTGTTTCTTAACCGATCTTAATGAAATTTAAGGCAGTACATCTTATTATGCCATCGAATGTTTGTGTGTTCTCAAAAAGTCAATTGCACTTGAATTGTGGCTTAAATTGGTGGGCAATACAAGTTGGAATATTAAGTTGATTTATAGCTTTGAGGTGGTAGCGGGGAGCTGGCGATAGGTATAAAATAAAAGATACTTGATATATATACTATTCAAGAAGCTACATGTCACGTTTAGTGACTCTAGAAGGAAGCATCTTCGACCCCATAAATCACATATATTCTTGTTCAGCATCAGTAGCCGAGTCGATCTAGCCATATCCGTCGGTCTGTCCATCCGTCCATGCGCTTGCATGAACGCAGGGTTCTCAGAACTTATAAGTGCTGGAGACTTGAAATAAGGTCCTCCTAGTGTCCGCGCAGATTGTTTGTTTTGTTTGATTCCGATAATCGATAACTTGCCCCGTTTCCAAGTAATCTATAAAAATCGATATGAAAATCCTGTTTTTTTTAGCAAATCTCGTAGTTATAAGAGCTAGAGTCACCAAACTTGACATGTAGCTTCTAGAATAGTATATTCATATCAAGTTTCTTTCATTTTATATTTTTAAATCAAGTAAACAAACCAATGAAACCAATTTGTTTTGCCAATTAAAGCCACAATTTTAATGCAATTGATTTTTGAGAATATACAAATATTGGTTAAGAAACCCAAAAAGTTATTAAAAATTGGTTAAGAAACACAAAAGTTATTAAAGAAAACGTGTGGTTTTATATAAGGTGGCAGCCCACGCGTCAGCGTCGGTAGCTCAAATTGCAAGATTTTCTGTATGCATGTACACACATACATTCATGCGCGTCTTCTTTGAAATCTATCAACAGCATTGCAATTGCGATTGTATTGATTGTTGTGTTGCTATTTTAATTGGGTTTTCTTTCATTAATGATAAGTTGCTGGTTTGGCTGTTGGGTAGAGGCGGCGGCCAGTAGCATGGTCATTTGCGAGTTCGAACCCTATGGTAGGAACCATTTTTTTTTTAAATTTATTTGTAATTTATTTTTATTACTGCTAAAGCGAACGAGCGTGTGTCGCAAGCTGCATTTGGGTATCCGCAGGTGGGTATTCCTTTCCACTAACATTAAGTAGAATATGCATTGCTAAACACACATACCTTACTTAAAGAATTTAAGCTCGAAACTGGTAGAGGATTTCATCTTGAGCATTCCCAAATATATATACTCTTCTTACTTGTTTTCGTACGTATTCATACATTAATACGCTATCTATCGCTATCTGTGGAATTGCACAAATTTAAGTTCATTCCATTTAATATTGTTATAAAAGACCCGTTAAATATAACAAATGTTTTCTAGAGTATTAGCTGTGCAGCTACCCAAGCAAAGAGACTTGGTTTATTTATTTTAATATAAACATATGGTATATAACACACACTGGTATTTGTAACTTTATATTATACTTGCAAACGACCTTTTCGGACAACATCGCTATACGCATTTAATTATTTGGTTTTTTATTTCAAAACAGACAGGCAATCTTATCTGATGCTTAAGCAAAACAACAAGCAACAAAGATCTAAACAGTTTCGTTCGGTTTTATTCATATTTTAAGAAATAATGAATTATCTGCAACACCAATTTTTATTAGTTCTGTTTAAATTTAAATCGCTGAAAAATTATGATATATCCCTAATAATAATGTCACACATTTACTTAAAAAGTTTTGTAGTGATCAGTTTAGGAATTATTCTAAGTTTTGTTTTTTACTGGGTTTTTTGTGTGCCCATCAATTGGACTAAGGTATGTATTTAACTAAATAATGCCAATAAGAACTAAGATTGTGTTTTATATTTCTCCGCTCTCAATTTTTATTTTCCCTTATATCTTTACTCTGAATAATGTCCATCGGTAAGTCTATAAATCTTTCTGCAAACTGCTGTACTTGGTTTCTCCAGTTAAAATTGATTTTGTTTCAATAAAAAGTTATGGAATCCTGAACTCATTAAAAATAGTTTTGTGCAAATGTTATTAAAAACAAAAGGCAACCATTCGGACCCCTTAAAGTATGTACAACATATGCTCGGCATCAAAGCCATGTTCGAGTGTCTGTCCGTCTATTCTTATGAATGAACATTTTCATCTCAGAATATAAGTATAAGAACAACACTTCAAATTTGGAACGCGCAGGTTGAGATTGCGTCAAATCAATCAGTAACAAATCGATATTAAAATCCTGTTTTTTTGTAGCATGTACTTTTGATACTTTTTACATCATTTTAAAGTCAAAGGGTGCAACTGACTGTGTAATACTAGTTTACAGCTTACTAAGAGCTTTTCCAGCCAAATCTACTAAGATATGCATGTATGTACATATATTGATTTTCCGATTTGCCACGCCCCAGTGGGTGTACCAATTGAATCTTAACAGCTTTTCTATATAAACGATTGAAAACCTTTCACAGCTCACAGATTTGGTATGAGTACGCTTCTGGTTATGGTTTACAGTTTGAAGTCACAAAAAACGATAAGTTTAAAAGGGTTGATCAGTCAGCTTTGTTTGTTTTGCATTGTATTTGCACTTTAATGAATAGTATTGACAACGAGCATATGAATTTGGAAAGGACGCATTTTTGGCCTTTTGAAGTCAAATATTCGTTGCCAGTGATTTAAGGCAACCATACAACATATATGTAGATGAGGAAACCAGTACAATTGCATGTGGAAGTTGATAATTTAGAGGACTGGTCCAAACTCGACTTCGTTTTTATTCGGGTCAGAAACTCGCTCACTTGCGCAGAGAGCAAGAGAGTAAAAAATACATATGATTTGTGAGGTAGAATTGCATCGCTGATTTTTATCTCGCTCTCTCTACAGGAAACTGTTTTGGCATCCATATGATTTGTGCGATAGAACGGCATCGACGTGTTTTATCCCGCTCTCAATACAGCAAGCTGCTTTGACTTACTCTGAGTACTCTCTCATTATGTCTAGTGACCGATTAAATGTATGTGTGTGTAGGAGTCCGCACAAGCAACAATGCGCACAAAATAAACTTTTTCTCAAATGTCGGAAGCATTTGCTCCCTTTTGAAGGGACGAGTAATATGTAATAATGAGAGGGTTTGCCACAACGATGCGGAATTCTTGCATTTTAGCTCGTTATCGTTGGTAAGGGTACGTAAGCGTTGGCATGTGTGCATTAAAATATTTTGAATATATATTTGTTTATGGATGAAAGCATTTCTACGTTTGTGTGCCTGTTTGTTGCCTATCTGCCTGTCCGATTCAAATTTGACACGATTTGAAACTTTTGTGATTTCTGAAATTTGAGCTTTACGCATAGACACAAACACAAATGTGTATGAATGGGCAGATCATGGGCTCAAAAGAAAATTGTATTATTGGCACGGGTCTGACGCACGCCCTTCTTTTCCATGATTTTGGGTTGGGATTGCAGAATGAATTTTGATCCCTTCTCAACTGCAGCAGTCTGTTAGACCGAATGGGTAAATGCTTGGCAAGCACCTGAACTTGCATATGTAGATCAAATGACTGATCACTTACATGATTTTAAGACCAGCGGGAATTTGTGCAAAAACGAACATTTTTAAAATATTTAAATATACCAAATGCAAAATGGAGCGATTATACATACATACACAGCTTTTTCATTCAGTTTGTTCAATCCAAACCCGAAATCATAAAAAAGAAGGGCACGAAGGGCGCTGAGAGAACAAAAATGAAGTGGATTTTGGACCAGTCGACAAAAATATGCATGGTCATATTCTTTTACTCTAGTTGTCCAGTCTATATGTTCTACGTTAGAGGTATAACACACTCAAAGTCAAGGGCAATAGTGCATACGATGATCATTAAGTTGGGAGACCGATCGTGGAAAGCATCCAATATAAACAGAAATGTCTAAGGTCTGAATGCTTAGCCATGACAGCTGAATATGGGCGTTACGATATCTGGAAACATGACAGAATGGGATAGGTTCACTCTAAAGGTGACGTGATGGTCGCAAGATTTTCTACTGCGACTTCAATTATTCAACGACAACGCTATTTGAGTTAAATACAATACAAATACAACAAACGTAAATTATTATTATCATAATTAACAAGTAAGAGGTTCTAGTCGGGTGTTCCCGACTAGGGGATACCCTGAACCCTCTTATTCGAACCCCAACTGCAGCTCGCATAACGCGCTCGTTTGCTTTAGTAATAAAAAAGATGAATTAAAATTTAAAAAAAGTTCCCTTGGCCAGGTTCAAACTCGCAACTGACCGCGTTACTTGCCGCCTCTACTCAACAACCTCACCAGCGAAGAAAAAAACTCGCAACAGACCACACTGCTCGCCGCCGCTTCTACACAATAGCCACACCAATTATTTAGTCTCAATGAGAAAAACGAATTAAAGTAGCAGCACAGAAAACAATACAATCGCAATTGCAGTGCTGTTGAAAAAATTCAAAGACGCGCGTGAATGTGTGTGTGTACATGTATACAGAAATTCTTGGAATTTGCGCTTGTTGCCGCTGAGAAAAGTCAAAACACGTTTTCATTAATCATTTCTGTGTTTTTAAACCGATCTTGATGAAATTTTCAGCAGTAGATCTAATTTTACTAGAAAATATTGGTGTATTGTCAAAATGGCATTTGCATAACTTGTGGATAGATTGTTGGGCACCATTATTGGATTATTTACTTGATTTATACCTATAAGGTAGTAGCGGGGAGGAGTCGATCGGTAAAAAATGAAAGATACTTGATATATACTATTCTAGAACTGACTCTAGCTCATATTATATACCAAAACTGCTCGAATTTCGATATCGATTTGTATCGATTACTTGGAAACGGTACCAGTTATCGAATATCGAAAACAAACTCGATCTGCGCAGGCACTAGGAGGACCTACAGCTCAGTTCAAGTCTCGATCTCTTATAGGTTCTGAAATCCTTGCGGTCATATATACGGACGGACGGACTGACGGACAGACAAACAGACATGGCTAGATCGACTCGGTTACTGATGCCGATCAATAATATATATACTTTATGGGGGCGGAGATGCTTCCTTCTGCCTGTTACATAAATTTGCACAAATACATTATGCCCTTTTTACCCATTTTTAATGGGTTCCGGGTATAAAAATGTTGTGCGAATATAAAAGGCCGATCTCCCCATACAGTCAGCATCCACTGCCAAACTATAATACCCTTATCCATCTGCCTGTTTGTATAGAAGATAGTAGTGAGCGTAGAAGAGCTCGTGAATGCAAATTGTAAACTATACGCAAGTTTATTTCAAACCTTAGATAGTAGATTTTCTATTTCAAAATTCGTAAGCATTGGACCTTAACTTAGGATTGTGGGCAGTGACAATAAATTTATGAGGCTCTCACGAAATAGTATACATCTTTATATATAAAACTGGTTTTCCTGACTGAGTGACTGATTGGTAATCAATGCACAGACCAATCCATTAGAGCTAGTAAACTGAAATTTTCACTGTAGTTACCTTATGTGGCGAAGGAGCATGCTAACACGGGGTTTTGGGATATTCAAGACACAAGAGAGCAAAAATCGCGAAAACGATTGTTTGAAACTTGTTTTTTTACGATCCGATCGGGCTCAAAAACATTTTCTTCTTAGTTCAAATGTACGTTTCTTTATTAAAACGTGCTTCAAAATTTTCGCAAAAAAAGGGTGAAAGGCTTAGAACCTTTCGACCTTTCAAGTTTCTACTGATCGTCCCCAAACTTTTATCGAAGCAGTATGCTAACATTAGTGCAAATGAATGAAACACGCAGAAGGAAGCATCTTCGACCCCATAAATCACATATATTCTTGATCAGCATCAATAGCCGAGTCGATCTAGCCATGTCCGTCGGTCTGTCCGTCCGTCCGTGCGCATGCATGAACGCAGGGTTCTCAGAACTTATAAGTGCTGGAGACTTGAAATATGGTCCTCTTAGTGCCCGCGCAGTTTGTTGTTTCCGATAATCGATAACTTGCCCCGTTTCCAAGTAATCTATAAAAATCGATATGTAAATCCTGTTTTTTTAGCAAATCTCGTAAGATATAAGAGCTAGAGTCACCAAACTTGACATGTAGCTTCTAGAATAGTATATTCATATCAAGTTTCTTTCATTTTATATTTTTAAATCAAGTAAACAAACCAATGAAACCAATTTGTTTTGCCAATTAAAGCCACAATTTTTAATGCAATTGATTTTTGAGAACACACAAATATTGGTTAAGAAACCCAAAAAGTTATTAAATATTGGTTAAACACAAAAGTTATTGAAGAAAACGTGTGGTTTTATATAAGGTGGCAGCCCACGTCGGTAGCGCAAATTACAAGAATTTCTGTATGTCTTCTTTGAATTCTATCAACAGCACTGCAATTGCGATTGTATTGATTTCTATGTTGCTATTTTAATTGGGGTTTCTTTCATTAATGATAAGTTGGTTTGGCTGTTGGGTAGAGGCGGCGGCCAGTAGCATGGTCTGTTGCGAGTTCGAGTCCTTGTAGTGGCTGCTTTTCACTCCCAAACGAATCTGCTTGTTGATCAGCTGCTCTAGTTTGGTTACTGCTTTACCGACAGCACTGGAAGCCAATTCTTCGTTTATTGCACAGCTGAGGGCATGCGCAACCGAATAGGGCGAATAGAGAGGAAAAAGGTGATAAGATCAGGCCATAGTACCGTTTTAAAATATAATCGCGTGATGTAGAGCTTTTGAAAGCTTCCTAATTTTTTTTTGTCGTTGGGAAGTAGTAAAGGTTAAAAGTACAGCTCAACATGTCATTTATATTTGAAGCGCGTGCGAGTTAAGTTCATAACATTTTTCTTTCTTTGCAAATAATTTTTGCAAAGACATCAAAGACCAAGACTGCAATTGTGGTACAGTTTGGAAGTGTTCTTTTGGTACGCTAATAGAAACCAAAAACCTTCATAACAACTTGACCCACTAACCTAATTGTGATTCGGGGTGACCCCTAAAGAAAAGGTATTTATATGTGCTAGTGTTGAGACTTGGAACTAATTAAGGCTTCCACAGTTTCCGTGCCTGCTCAGTTGACTAGATTTAGACGTACTAGTCGGCACTACCAGAGGGGGAGATCGGACCAGACAAGGGCAGCACCAAGAGCACGTGTCGCACTTAGCAACCCAGCAGAACCAATTTTGTTGCTATTTTACTTATCAGCCGCTGTCTTGCGAAGAACAACATCTGGCATAGCCTCGGAAAACGGCGTCAAGCGGGTGAAACGCTTACTATTTATGCAGCACCATCGGGGCCGCATGCACTAAGCATATAGTGTAACCTGCAGAGAGTAACAAAGGAGCTGAGTCTGTATTACTTTTGGTGTACCCTTTCGCTTGCTTAGAAGCATTGCCATATAATTCCATTAATTGTTTAACGTTGCCAAGATGGACGGCTAATAGATCCTTAGTTTTAATTTTTATTTCCTTTAATTTTTCTTTTACTAATTTCTTTAAAAACAAAAATATGCAATGAATATGCCTAAATAAGTTAAAGCGAGAGGAAATTCCCACACCACCGACCTTGACCGCTGCTCATATATATATATATATATATATATACATGTGTTTATATACTTATAAATTTCTTTTGTAATATTTAGCAACAGCGATCATAATCGTCGTATACATTGGGCCCAACGTCTGCTTCGAAGGATATCGCGTGAGTAAGAGTTTAAAACAATGCTATAGATATATATATTTATATACACACATGAACATTTAAATGCAGCTTAATTTAACAAGACGGTAAATTAATTACTATCCGTCAAGTCTCAAGATAATGTTGGAGAATTTCTCCTTCCACTTAATTTCTTTAGGAGATTTAAACTACATTCATTCATTCATAAACTACATTCATCATATTAACTTTGGATTCAAATTTTGTTTGGAAACTGTATATTTTTTTTTGTAAATAGAGTTATACTCACCCTGCTATTATTTGGCAAAAAAATTGAACAATGCGTGAATAAACGAATTATATTAGCTTATTTGATATGATATCCTAATTCCATAATTAATTGTTTTATCTGTCAAGTACCCATGTTAGCCGCTTGCAATTTATAGTGATGGTTTAAGAACCTGAAATAGGGACAAACATCCACATTCCATTTTTTTTGCTTGTCAAGGTAGGGAGGGTAAAGAGAAAGAGAGACGATTAGTTCTCTCACTTACGCGAAATTGAATAGTTTGAATTTGGATGTTCGATCGGAACACATTAATGGTACCCATACTAGAATCCGGTTTTTTTTTTGTTTCAATGGATTTACTTAAATCAATAATTTTTTTTGTATTTTTTTTTTATCGCACTTAAACTATGTGTTTATGGTAAGTGCAGAAGGGAAAGGAAAAAACCCCGACCAGTCCGACGAGCTATTGTCCGAGCATTAGCAAGAAGTGCGAACCTCCAATCCCTATGCACCCGGTTAGGCAACAGCCACGGCCATTCGTTTTATTTTGGTAGATGGCCAAACGAAAGGCAAAAAGTGAACCCGAACCTCCCCACCGTTACATATATGGCGCCCAACACGTGGGACCCTAGCAAGAACGTAAAACTTTTACTTCTCGCGTAAGCACGACTAACACCTAGTGCACAACAATCCCCAATCGAAACTCGAAGTTATACCATATCACTTACTACCTATTATTTTTTTAATTACCCTGTTAGGCCCTTTCTCGGGAAAATACGTTGTGTTCAGACAGTAGTTAGTTGTAGGAATTTGCGATTGTAATTCAGGCATTACTGGATTAGTCGACCATAATTAATTACTTGTACTTTAAGCAGCGGGTAAGATCGGAAAAGAGGGAATAATAATCAAAATTTGGGTTAATTGTTTCAAGGACTATTTGGAATTACAACAAACTGGAAATATTTCGGATGTTGTCTAGTAGTCCATGAGCAGTAAAAATCCAAATCAGAAATAGACTTCAGTAAAATAAATAGCACAAATTCAACTACTCAGATTTGCTTAAGGATTGTAAGCAATAACATGTGGGAAAAAGACAGATAGAATAAATAAGCAAGACTAAATAATATAAGTCCTATTTAGTTTTCCTTTTGTTGTTTGGAAACAAGCAATAGTTTGCATTCATTATGGCAGTGAGACGAAGCACAGAGAGCATAGTTGCAGCGATTAACGCGCAAGATCCATTTTGTGGCATTTGCCATGAGCAATTCCAAGCAGAACAGCTATCTGCGACTACTCCTTGTCAACACCGTTTTCACGACGTTTGCATAAGCAATACACTAAAGACAACCCCAAAATGTCCAGTATGTGAGGCAGATTGCAACCCAGGGCAATTAATATTTATGAACAATACACTGGCAGCGGAGTTACACTCAGCTGGTAATGCTGAAACAGACGAAACTCTATCGCGAAATACTCTACCTTGCCAAGATGGTTCGACTACTACAGGTATCAGGAGAGGTCAGCGATTCGGAAAAGGGCGAGGAGCCACGCCCAAGCGAAGTATGCAAACTAGGTCTATGAATCGAAATCATAGAGAATATTTAGGTAGTTGCATGTCTTTAGGCAGCAACGGAAATAAGTCTGTGGACAATGGTCCAAATGTAGAGACAATTACCTATATCAACGAAGCTCTACAATCTCAGCAAAGGACTTTAATAGCAGAACTCAAAAACGTTATTAAAGCTTCTGTTGAACAATCACTGCAAGAGAAGTTGGCAACATTAAATGTACGAAGTGAGCAAGCTGAATCAACACGCTCTAGATTAGTTCAGTCTCCAAGGGGATTAGGTGCTGATATTCTCCCTAATCGTGCCCAGAACTCTGACATACCCCTTGACTGCGGATCATACAGCCCCAGAGGTAGCAATCGATCAAACTCAAGTTTGAGTTCAGAAAAAGCAGCTAGCATTATGCAAACCTGGCGACTTAAATTTGACGGTTCGAAAGACTCTATGCAGATAGATGAATTCTTGTATCGAATTCGTTCATTAACGGCTCAAAATTTGAACGGCGACTATAGGCTACTTTGTGACAATCTTCATTTACTTTTCTTCGGGAAAGCCAATGATTGGTTTTGGAGCTTCCACAAGAAAAACCCACAGTATACCTGGTTGGCTTTCTGTACGGATTTCCGACTTAGATTCGAGGACGTCAAAGACGACTTTGACTTATGGGAACTAATTAGGAAAAGACGCCAGAAAGATCAGGAGACATTTGATGATTTTTAATCAGCGATTGAAGGCCTGGTTAGCCAATTATCTAACGAAATAAGCGAAGACAAGTTTGTTGACCTATTAAAACGCAATGCGAGAACAGCGCTCAGGTACGAACTATTGCATTTGAAGATTAGAACTCGAGCAGAATTAAGAGAGGAAGTTAAGAAACATGAAAGTTTCTGTAGAGAAACTGGCTCGTTTCCCAATCGAACCAAATACGGTAGAGGTAATGTCTCTGAGTTACTGGAAAATAATGATATAGAAGATAATATTTCAGAAATACAGAACAAGAAAATAGTGTGCTGGAATTGCGATAAAGTGGGACACCGATTCGATGACTGCATGGGAGAAAGGCGTATATTCTGCTACGGTTGCGGTGCTAAAAATACTTTTAAACCCAATTGTAGCAAATGCAACTTTTGGGAAACCGGAAGCGGGATGCGCAGACCAACACCAGTTTGACGCATCCCACAAAAGAATAAAGTCCTTGCCAGGAATTCAGTCATATGGTAGTTCGGAGCAATCAACTCCAAATACTATATTTACAACTTATATGGCAAATACATGTTCAGTACCGTACCATATTAGAGTTAAACACTATCTTGACACACGAAGACGAATTTTTAGCAGCATAGAACCCATCGAATTTCTCAGTCGGCCAAAACGCTCTACTGTTCGACTTAGGAAATTCTGGAAAAATATTAAAAGTCTTCGTAAGAAGCTCGTTCAATCAGTGTTTATGAGCTCAGATAACCGCTTGTACACTGAGTTAAGCCTAGAGGGAGAAAGATATGTAGCATTATTAGATTCCGGAGCGACGATTAGTTGCCTCGGTAATGTTGCAGCTAAGTCACTGTTGTCACATCCCAAAGCGCGCAAATGCTCTGGATCAATCCGAACAGCTAATAACGCTATTTGCCCAGTGATAGGCAAACTGACACTTAAAGTTGAATTTCGAGAACAAGTGCATAATGTTGATTTTTACGGAATACCCGATTTGAAACAAGATGTTTACTTAGGCATAAATTTTTGGCAGGACTTTGGACTGTTAACGAATTTAATTCGTCCTGATGAGTCCGTAAATGAATTAGACCACAGTAACGAACATGATATCCAGGAAACAGCGAAAATGCATCAGCTAATCGCTGAAGAAAAGTCACGATTAAATTCGATCATTTCTAATTTCTATTCTTATAAAAAAGGAAGGATTAGGACGCACTGAGTTAATCAATCATCGCATTGAAATAGATAATGTGACCCCCGTCAAACAAAGACATTGGCCTATTTCGCCAGCCGTTGAAAAGCTAATGTTCGACGAGATCGAGAAAATGCTAGCGTTAGATATAATAGAGGAATCGCATAGCCCCTGGAGCAGCAACTGCGTCCTTGTGCAAAGAAAGGATAAAAACAGGCTGTGTCTAGATTCTCGAGTCATAAATAAGTACACTCGTAAAGATGCGTACCCTCTACCCCATATCGACGGAATTCTAAGTCGTCTGCCGCCGGCTAAATATATAACGGGCCTCGATATTAGGCACGCATTCTGGCAGATACCCCTAGAAGAAAAATCTCGTCAGTATACCGCTTTTACAGTCCCTAATCGTCCATTATTTCAATACAAAGTAATGCCGTTTGGATTGTGTAACGCTCCTCAAACGCTTTGTAGACTAATGGAACGCGTGATACCAGCCCATTTGCGGACCCGCGTATTTGTCTACTTAGATGATTTACTTCTGCTTTCAGAGGACTTCGATTCTCATATGTTGCTTTTGCAGGAAGTAGCGTTGCACTTGCGTAAAGCGAACTTGACAATCAACATCGCAAAATCAAAATTTTGTATGCGGGAAATTAAATATTTGGACTTTATAATTGGGTATGGTCAACTAAAGACGGACCCTAGCAAAATACAAGCTATTAACGAATTCCCTGTACCAAAAAGTGTAAAACAACTGAGACGTTTTCTTGGACTCGCTGGATGGTACAGACGTTTCGTTAATCATTACGCAACAGTTAGCTTTCCGCTTACAGAGTTGCTAAAGAAATCGAAAGTATTGAAATGGAACACTGATGCTGATTCCGCTTTCAACACCTTGAAAACACTTTTAACTTCTGCACCTGTATTGGCTACACCCGACTTCTCAAAACCTTTTAGATTAGTTTGCGATGCTAGCACAACTGGTTTAGGATGCGTTCTAGCTCAACTAAATGAACAGGAAGAGGAGGCTCCAATAGCATACATGTCAGAGAAACTGTCAAAGGCCCAACGGAATTATAGTGTGACCGATCTGGAATGCTTAGCCGTAATAAGAGGTATTTTTAAATTTAGAGCGTATATAGAAGGACAGGACTTCGAAGTAATAACTGATCATGCTTCCTTACAATGGCTCATGAGACAGAAGGATCTCAGAGGACGTCATGGGTGATCAAATTACAGGGCTTCAAGTTTAAAGTCTCGCATCGTAGCGGTACACAAAATGTTGTCGCTGATGCGCTATCGCGTCAAAATGAGACAGAGCTTGCGGAATTCGAGGAGCAAGGTCCCATAGTTGACCTGTCTTCACCCGAATTCAAATCGCCAAACTATCTGGATCTGATAGACAATATTTCTTCTAACCAATCCAGATTACCAGATTTACAGATAATCGACGGTTTTATATATAAACGTACTGAGCCAGCGACGGGATATAGCATTCAGGAGAAACAATCCTGGAAACTCTGGATACCTTCGTCTCTCACCCTACAAGTGATAGAGAGAGCCCACAATCCCCCTAACGCTGCACACAGTGGCATCGGAAAAACAATAGAGAAACTCAAGAGATACTTGTTTTGGCCAAAAATGTCGGCCCAAATTCATGAATATATAGTCAATTGTAAAGTTTGTCGGCAAACGAAAAGCCCCAATGTAGTGTTGAGACCTCCAATGGGCAAGCCTATGACGTCAGAACGGCCATTTCAGAAGCTCTACATGGATCTTCTAGGGCCATATCCTCGGTCAAAGAACGGCAATATAGGTCTCCTGATGGTTGTAGACCATAATACTAAATTTCATTTTATGTGGCCTCTTCGCGCGTTTACTACCAACAAAATTATCGACTATCTAGAAAACACACTGTTTTGCACTTTCGGCGTGCCAGAAACTATTCTGACCGACAATGGCTCTCAGTTCATTTCTAGTGTCTTTAAAGCTTTTCTTACCCGGTATGGAATCATCCACATTCGAACGGCAATATACTCGCCACAAAGTAATGCGAGTGAGCGAGTAAATAGATCAGTATTAGCGGCTATTAGAGCCTATATCGGAAAAGATCATTCAAATTGGGATAAAAAGCTGTACGCCATTTGTGCTGCCTTGAGAGCCAGCGTTCACCAAAGTACAGGGTACTCTCCATATTTTTTAGCGTTTGGACAGAATATGATGTTAAACGGTAAAGACTATGACTTGCTAAAGCGACTTAACCTCTTGTCCGAAGACACCGCTATTGAGAGGCCCAAAGCTTTACAAGTAATCCGTCAGATAGCTAAAGACAATGTAGCTCAGTCACATAATAGAAATGCTAAGATATATAATCTGCGCAGCCGAAACATAAGTCTTACTGCCGGTACGAAAGTCTTCGCCCGCAATTTTTGTCAGAGTAACGCGCAAAAGAAGTTTAGTTCTAAGCTTGCACCAGTTTTCATTCCGGCGATTGTTGTGCAAAAAGTCAGCCCAGCCTACTATCAACTAGGTAATGAAACAGGTAAATGCATCGGTACTTTTCATCTCAAAGATATACAAACTAGTAACAAGTTCTAACTCAACAGTTATCATAGTTATTTCAGTTTATGTCCCGCTAGCAAGTAGCGCTGCATAAACTGTGGTGTAGTGGCTGCTTTTCACTCCCCAAACGAATCTGCTTGTTGATCAGCTGCTCTAGTTTGGTTACTGCTTTACCGACCGCACTGGAAGCCAATTCTTCGTTTATTGCACAGCTGAGGGCATGCGCAACCGAATAGGGCGAATAGAGAGGAAAAAGGTGATAAGATCAGGCCATAGTACCGTTTTAAAATATAATCGCGTGATGTAGAGCTTTTGAAAGCTTCCTAATTTTTTTTTGTCGTTGGGAATTAGTAAAGGTTAAAAGTACAGCTCAACATGTCATTTATATTTGAAGCGCGTGCGAGTTAAGTTCATAACATTTTTCTTTCTTTGCAAATAATTTTTGCAAAGACATCAAAGACCAAGACTGCAATTGTGGTACAGTTTGGAAGTGTTCTTTTGGTACGCTAATAGAAACCAAAAACCTTCATAACAACTTGACCCACTAACCTAATTGTGATTCGGGGTGACCCCTAAAGAAAAGGTATTTATATGTGCTAGTGTTGAGACTTGGAACTAATTAAGGCTTCCACAGTTTCCGTGCCTGCTCAGTTGACTAGATTTAGACGTACTAGTCGGCACTACCAGAGGGGGAGATCGGACCAGACAAGGGCAGCACCAAGAGCACGTGTCGCACTTAGCAACCCAGCAGAACCAATTTTGTTGCTATTTTACTTATCAGCCGCTGTCTTGCGAAGAACAACATCTGGCATAGCCTCGGAAAACGGCGTCAAGCGGGTGAAACGCTTACTATTTATGCAGCACCATCGGGGCCGCATGCACTAAGCATATAGTGTAACCTGCAGAGAGTAACAAAGGAGCTGAGTCTGTATTACTTTTGGTGTACCCTTTCGCTTGCTTAGAAGCATTGCCATATAATTCCATTAATTGTTTAACGTTGCCAAGATGGACGGCTAATAGATCCTTAGTTTTAATTTTTATTTCCTTTAATTTTTCTTTTACTAATTTCTTTAAAAACAAAAATATGCAATGAATATGCCTAAATAAGTTAAAGCGAGAGGAAATTCCCACACCACCGACCTTGACCGCTGCTCATATATATATATATATATATATACATGTGTTTATATACTTATAAATTTCTTTTGTAATATTTAGCAACAGCGATCATAATCGTCGTATACATTGGGCCCAACGTCTGCTTCGAAGGATATCGCGTGAGTAAGAGTTTAAAACAATGCTATAGATATATATATTTATATACACACATGAACATTTAAATGCAGCTTAATTTAACAAGACGGTAAATTAATTACCATCCGTCAAGTCTCAAGATAATGTTGGTGAATTTCTCCTTCCACTTAATTTCTTTAGGAGATTTAAACTACATTCATTCATTCATAAACTACATTCATCATATTAACTTTGGATTCAAATTTTGTTTGGAAACTGTATATATTTTTTTGTAAATAGAGTTATACTCACCCTGCTATTAATTGGCAAAAAAATTGAACAATGCGTGAATAAACGAATTATATTAGCTTATTTGATATGATATCCTAATTCCATAATTAATTGTTTTATCTGTCAAGTACCCATGTTAGCCGCTTGCAATTTATAGTGATGGTTTAAGAACCTGAAATAGGGACAAGCATCCACATTCCATTTTTTTTGCTTGTCAAGGTAGGGAGGGTAAAGAGAAAGAGAGACGATTAGTTCTCTCACTTACGCGAAATTGAATAGTTTGAATTTGGATGTTCGATCGGAACACATTAATGGTACCCATACAAGAATCCGGTTTTTTTTTGTTTCAATGGATTTACTTAAATCAATAATTTTTTTTGTATTTTTTTTTTTTTATCGCACTTAAACTATGTGTTTATGGTAAGTGCAGAAGGGAAAGGAAAAAACCCCGACCAGTCCGACGAGCTATTGTCCAAGCATTAGCAAGAAGTGCGAACCTCCAATCCCTATGCACCCGGTTAGGCAACAGCCACGGCCATTCGTTTTATTTTGGTAGATGGCCAAACGAAAGGCAAAAACTGAATCCGAACCTCCCCACCGTTACATCCTATGAAAGGAACCATTGTCTTTTGAAATTTATTTGTAATTTATTTTTATTAGTGCTAAAGTGAACGAGCGTGTATCGCAAGCTGCATTTGGGTATCCCCTAGTGGGTATTCCCCTCCACTAACCTTATGTAGAATATGCATTGCTAAACACACATACCTTACTTAAAGAATTTAAGCTCGAAACTGGTAGAGGCTTTCATCAAATATATATACTCTTCTTACTTGTTTTCATACGTATTCATATATTAAAGGTCGCTATCTGTAGAATTGCACAAATTTAAGTTCATTCCATTTAATATAGTTATAAAAGACCCGTTAAATATAACAAATGTTTTCTAGAGTATTAGCTTTGCAGCTACCCAAGCAAAGAGACTTGGTTTATTTATTTTAATATAAACATATGTTATATAACCTACACTGGTATTTGTAGCTTTATATTATAATTGCAACCGACCTTTTCGGACAACATCGCTATACGCATTTAATTATTTGGTTTTTTATTTCAAAACAGACAGGCAATCTTATCTGATGTTTAAGCAAAACAACAAGTAACAAATATCTAAACAGATTCGTTTGTTTTTATTAATATTTTAAGAAATAATGAATTATCTGCAACACAAATTTTTATTAGTTCTGTTTTAATTTAAATCGCTGAAAAATTATGATCAGTCCCTAATAATAATGTCACACATTTACTTAAAAAGTTTTGTAGTGATCAGTTTAGGAATTATTCTAAGTTTTGTTTTTTACTGGGTTTTTTGTGTACCCATCAATTGGACTAAGGTATATGTTTAACTAAATAATGCTAATAAGAACTAAGATAGTGTGGTTTATATATCTCCGCTTTCAATGTTTATTTTCCTTTATATCTTTACTCTGAATAATGTCCATCGGTTTGTCTATAAATCTTTCTGCAAGCTGGTGTACTTGGTTTCTCCAATTAAAATGGATTTTGTTTCAATAAAAAGTTATGGAATCCTGAACTCGTTAAAAAAAGTTTTTGGCAAATGTTATTAAAAAAAAAAACAAAAGGCAACCATTCGGAACCCTTAAAGTATGTACATATGTATACATATGTTCGGCATCAAAGCCATGTCCGAGTGTCTGTCCGTCTATTCTTATGAATGAACGTTTTCATCTTAGCAACTAAGTATAAGAACAACACTTCAAATTTGGAACGCGCAGGTTGAGATTGCGTCAAATGAATCAATAACAAATAATAATAACCGATATTAAAATCCTGTTTTTTTGTAGCATGTACTTTTGATACTTTTTACATCATTTTAAAGTCAAAGGGTGCAACTGACTGTGTAATACTAGTTTACAGCTTACTAAGAGCTTTTCCAGCCAAAGTTACTAAGATATGCATGTATGTACATATATTGATTTTCCGATTTGCCACGCCCCAGTGGGTGTACCGATTGAATCTTAACAGCTTTTCTATATAAACGATTACATGTAAAAAATGTCTTTGCCCCATTGAAAACCTTTCACAGCTCACAGATTTGGTATGAGTACGCTTCTGGTTATGGTTTACAGTTTGAAGTCACAATAAACGATAAGTTTAAAAGGGTTGATCAGTCAGCTTTGTTTGTTTTGTTTGTTTTGCACTTTAATGAATAGTATTGACAACGAGCATATGCATTTGGTAAGGACGCATATTTGGCCTTTTATATATTTTTATATATTTTATATTCGTTGCCAGTGATTTAAGGCAACCATACCAACATATACATACATATGTAGATGAGAAAACCAGTACAATTGCATGTGGAAGTTGATAATTTAGAGGACTGGTCCAAACTCGACTTCGTTTTTATTCGGGTCAGAAACTCGCTCACTTGCTCACAGAGCAAGAGAGTAAGAAATACATATGATTTGTGAGGTAGAATTGCATCGCTGATTTTTATCTCGCTCTCTCTACAGGAAACTGCTTTGGCATCCATATGATTTGTGCGATAGAACGGCATCGCCGTGTTTTATCCCGCAAACAGCAAACTGCTTTGACTTACTCTGAGTGCTCTCTCATTATGTCTAGGGACCGTTTAAATGTATGTGTGTGTAGGAGTCCGCACAAGCAACAATGCGCACAAAATAAACTTTATTTCAAATGTCGGACGCAGTTCTTCCCTTTTGAAGGGACAAGTAATATGTAGTAATGAGAGGGTTTGCCACAACAATACGGAATTCTTGCTTAGCTCGTTATCGTTGGTAAGGGTACCTAAGCGTTGGCATGTGTGCATTAAAATATTTTGGAGTTAACATGCACGCACACTTGTACAATTTTATTTATGGATGAAAGCATTTATACGTTTGTGTACCTGTTTGTTGCCTGTCTGCCTGTCCGATTCAAATTTGACAAGATTTGAAACTTTTGTGATTTCATAGACACAAACACAAATGTGTATGAATGGGCAGATCATGGGCTCAAAAGAAAATTGTACTATTGGCACGGGTCTGACGCACACCCTTATTTTCAATGATTTCGGGTTGGGATTGCTGAATGAATTTTGATCCCTTCTCAACTGCAGCAGTCTGTTAGACCGAATGGGTAAATGCTTGGCAAGCACCTGAACTTGCATATGTAGGTCAAATGACTGATCACTTACATGATTTTAAGACCAGCGGGAATTTGTGCAAAAACGAAAATTTTTAAAATATTTAGATATACCAAATACAAAATGGAGCGATTATATATATGTATGTAGCTTTTTCATTCAATTTGTTCAATCTAAACCCAAAATCATAAAAAAGAAGGGCACAAAGATCACTGAGAGAACAAAAATGAAGTGGATTTTGGACAAGTCGACAAAAATATGCATGGTCATATCATAGACAATATAACACTAAGATGAGTAACGCCATACAACAAAATGTTACTATGCAGGATGCCTTTTTTGAAATTTGAGAACGGAAACGAAATCAGTATCATTGCGCTCTCACAGCCGAAAGAGCGAAAAGCTAAAAATAGAATGTATTGTTTGTATGTGTTTTAGTATACATACATATCAGCATATTTGAATGTGTTGTTATTCACAGCTCTGGCATTAGCTGGCAAAGAAATCAATTTTGTTATTTTTCTAGCGCTGATCATGCACCTATCTCAAATTTGTATTCACGTACGAATGCATGCTGTGTACTGATGTTGGCTCCGTAAAAAAATCTGTTTTTTAAAGTCGTCGCAAATATTTATATAATTTCTTTAAATTAAATGATTAATTAGTTATTATTATATTTATTTTATTAAAAAAAAAATACAAATAGGGTAAATAAAAAAAATATATAAAATACATACGTCGGTAGCTAGTATGACCGGCAAGGTAAAAAATAATTTCAACAAAAAAAAATTGATAAAATTAATCTTTGGAAACACAAAATCTGCGCTCATATTTCATTGCTTTTATTTCTTGAAAATAATTATAATTTAATTAATAAGTTAATTGACAGAATTTATATAAATATTCGCATCGACTTTAAAACCCTCTGTACACAACATGCATTCGTTTGTGAATACAAATTTGGAATAGGTCGTGCATGATCAGCGCTAGAAAACAAAATTTATTTCTTCACCAGCCAAAGCCAAGGCAGTGAATAACAACTTATATACATACATATATGTACATATTTTGATATAGTTATGCATGAATAATTCACACAAACAAACATATTGGCTGTCCGCTGTCCAAAAACAAAAGTGAAATAAATCTATGTGCGATATTTTCTTCACATACAGTAGTTATTGCACAAGTTGCGCCTTGTAAAAAAAATATTTAATTCTTAAATATCAGTGCAAAATTTATAGTTAGTAATTAGGGTAATGTATCATTTAAATAAGCATACATTTCATGGATAAAGCAGAAGTACTTTGCTTCGATCGTAAGTTAACAATTTTTCGTTCAATGTAATTCGAATACGAAGTGACGCAAAGCACTATCGACCAGCTTTGCTGAAGGCAGGCTGGTGACTTACTTCGTTGCTCGGGTCAGCATCAGCAAGCCGCGACTTCGGCATTCGTTCGTCTGTCTTTTGGAGAACGAATAGCCAGTCGGCAGGCATATCGTGCGAAAACTCAAACGCCAGATGAAACGCCAGGCATGAAATTTTTTGTCGCATGCAAATGCATGGGCGTTACTCATCTTAGTATTTATATTGTCTTTGGTCATATTTTATTACTCTAGTTGTCCAGTCTATATGTTCTATGGTTAGTGGTATAACACAGTCAAAGTCAAGGGCAATAGTGCATACGATGATCACTAAGTTGGGAGACCGATCGTGGAAAGCATCCAATATAAACAGAAATGTCTAAGGTCTGAATGCTTAGCCATGACAGCTGAATATGGGCGTTACGATATCTGGAAACATGACAGAATGGGATAGGTTCACTCTGAAGGTGACGTGCTGGTCGCAAGATTTTCTACTGCGACTTCAATTATTCAACGACAACGCTATTTGAGTTAAATATAAGTATAACAAACGTAAATTATTATTATCATAATTAACAAGTAAGAGGTTCTAGTCTAGGGTGTTCTAATCGGGGTGTTCCCGACTAGGGGATACCTTGAACCCTTTTATTCGAACCCCAACTGCAGCTCGCATAACGCGCTCGTTTGCTTTAGAAATAAAAAGGATGAATTAAAATTTAAAAAAAGTTCCCTTGGCCAGGTTCAAACTCGCAATTGACCGCATTACTTGCCGCCTCTACTCAACAACCTCACCAGCGAAGAAAAAAACTCGCAATAGACCACACTGCTCGCCGCCGCTTATACCCAATAGCCACACCAATTATTTAGTCTCAATGAGAAAAACGAATTAAAGTAGCAGCACAGAAAACAATACAATCGCAATTGCAGTGCTGTTGAAAAAAATCAAAGAAGACGCGCGTGAATGTGTGTGTGTACATGCATACAGAAATTCTTGGAATTTGCGCTTTTTGCCGCTGAGAAAAGTCAAAACACGTTTTCATTAATCATTTCTGTGTTTTTAAACCAATCTTGATGAAATTTTCAGCAGTAGATCTAATTTTACTAGAAATATTGGCGTATTCTCAAAATGGCATTTGCATAACTTGTGGATAGATTGTTGGGTATCATTATTGGATTATTTACTTGATTTATACCTATAAGGTAGTAGCGGGGAGGAGTCGATCGGTATAAAATGAAAGATACTTGATATATACTTTTCTAGAAGCTACATATCACGTTTAGTGACTCTAGCTCATATTATATACCAAAACTGCTCGAAACACAGGATTTCGATATCGATTTATATCGATTACTTGGAAACGGTACCAGTTATCGAATATCGAAAACAAACTCGATCTGCGCGGGCACTAGGAGGACCTACAGCTCAGTTCATGTCTCGATCTCTTATAGGTTCTGAAATCCTTGCGTTCATATATACGGACGGACGGACTGACGGACAGACAAACAGACATGGCTAGATCGACTCGGTTACTGATGCCGATCAATAATATATATACTTTATGGGGGCGGAGATGCTTCCTTCTGCCTGTTACATAAATTTGCACAAATACATTACGCCCTTTTTACCCATTTTTAATGGGTTCCGGGTATAAAAATGTTGTGCGAATATAAAAGGCCGATCTCCCCATACAGTCAGCATCCACTGCCAAACTATAATACCCTTATCCATCTGCCTGTTTGTATAGAAGATAGTATTGAGCGTAGAAGAGCTCGTGAATGCAAATTGTAAACTATACGCAAGTTTATTTCAAACCTTGGATAGTAGCTTTTCTATTTCAAAATTCGTAAGCATTAGACCTTAAATTTACGTTAAATTTACGAGGGGCTCACGAAATAGTATACATCTTTATATATAAAACTGGTTTTCCTGACTGAGTGAATGATTGGTAATCAATGCACAGACCAATCCATAAGAGCTTGTAAACTGAAATTTTCACTGTAGTTACCTTATGTGGCGAAGGAGCATGCTAACACGGGGTTTTGGGATATTCAAAAATCGCAAAAACGATTGTTTGAAACTTGTTTTTTTACCATCCGATCGGGCTCAAAAAGATTTTCTTCTTTGTTCAAATTCATTAAAGGGGTGTACGTTTTTTGATTAAAACGTGCTTCAAAATTTTCGCAAAAAAAGGGTGAAAGGTTTAGAACCTTTCGACATTTCAAGTTTCTACTGATCGGGCCCAAACTTTTATCAAAGCAGTATGCTAAGATAAGTGCAAATGAATGAAACAGGCAGAAGGAAGCATCTTCGACCCCATAAATCACATATATTCTTGATCAGCATCAATAGCCGAGTCGATCTAGCCATGTCCGTCTGTCTGTCCGTCCGTCCGTGCGCATGCATGAACGCAGGGTTCTTAGAACTTATAAGTGCTAGAGACTTGAAATAAGGTCCTCCTAGTGCCCGCGCAGTTTGTTTGTTTGGTTTGATTCGAACAATCGAAAACTTGCCCCGTTTCCAAGCAATCTATAAAAATCGATATGAAAATCCTGTTTTTTTTAGCAAATCTCGTAACAAACTTGACATGTAGCTTCTAGAATAGTACATTCATATGAAGTATCTTTCATTTTATATTTTTAAATCAAGTAAAGAAACCAATTTGTTTTGCCAATTAAAGCCCCAATTTTAATGTACAATTTTAGTACAAAATTTAATTTTAATGGTTAGGAAACCCAAAAAGTTATTAAATGTTGGTTACGAAGCACAAAAGTTATTTAAGAAAACGTGTGGTTTTATATAAGGTGGCAGCCCACGCGTCAGAGTCGGTAGCGCAAATTGCAAGATTTTCTGTATGCATGTACACACACACATTCATGCGGGTCTTCTTTGAATTCTATCAACAGCATTGCAATTGCGATTGTATTGATTTCTATGTTGCTATTTTAATTAGGTTTTCTTTCGATAATGATAAGTTGCTGGTTTGGCTGTTGGGTAGAGGCGGCGGCCAGTAGCATGGTGTTTTGCGTGTTCGAGTCCTATGGAAGGAACCATTGTCTTTTGAAATTTATTCGTAATTTATTTTTATTACTGCTCAAGCGAACGAGCGTGTATCGCAAGCTGCATTTGGGTATCCCCTAGTGGGTATTCCCCTCCATTAACCTTAAGTAGAATATGCATTGCTATTTACACATACCTTACTTAAAGAATTTAAGCTCGAAACTGGTAGAGGCTTTCATCTTGAGCATTCCCAAATATATGTACTCTTCTTACTCGTTTTCATACGTATTCATATATGATTGGTTGCTATCTGTAAAATTGCACAAATTTAAGTTCATTCCATTTAATATAGTTATAAAAGACCCGTTAAATATAACAAATGTTTTCTAGAGTATTAGCTGTGCAGCTACCCAAGCAAAGAGACTTGCTTTATTTATTTTAATATAAACATATGGTATATAACCTACACTGGTATTTGTAACTTTATATTATATCATTTGCTATACAATGCATAGACATGTCAAACAGCGTTTTAATGGGATACCGATAAATCGTCAACGACTGAGCCCCATGGGTGCCCGCGCCCATTTTAGTGTGGCCCGACAAAGTAAGACTGCTGAGAGTGGCAGCCGAACGCCGGCCTCGAAAGCCGAACGTTCAGTATAAAGCCGCATCTCGCTCAGCGCACAGCGTCGCTGCGGATGATGCTCTGTCGTAATATATGTATGTTAGCTTCAGCCGAGTGCAGAGTGTGCCTCGCTCTCACTTATTGCTTTGCGCACTTGTGTGCATCTCCTTCTCCCTGCATAGCTTCTCGAAATCCCCGAGATCTACAAACATACATACATATGTTTGTGTTGTTTGGATGTGCGCACAAGTAGATCGCGGCGTTTGTCGCGAGCCAGAGATATTTTCTTCAATTGTGTGCCTTTTGTGCCTGTGGAACACACATTGAAATGCTCTATCATGTATTTCTTCTTCCAGCCAGGCATAATGGGAAAAATCTGATATATTTATATTTATTAAAAACTTAAATGATCTAAATGATATATTTATATATTATATTCTATTTTTTTTGTTTACTGTGGGGACCAATTTTGGTTAAAATTAAAAAAAAAAACTAAGTCATATTTCTGCAAGGGTAATTCCTCGTCGGCTTGTCGAATAATTTAAGAAAAGACCAAAAAATGAAAATCTTCAATTTTTTCGACTTCCTACTTGTGCACACGCACACTCTTTCGAGCAAGCAGTTGGGTGACATTATTAAAGGGTTTGGCCTGTTCATGTGCAAAACTCCTATTTTCCATGATTGTTGTAAGGGTAAGGGTAAGGGTAAGGGTACCTGAACGTTGGCATGTGTGCATAATAACTTTTTGGGCCTGCCAAGCACACACACTTACACACTTTTCTATATGGATGGAAGCATTTATGCGTTTGTGTGCGTATTGGTTGCCTGCCTGATTGCCTGATGCAAATTTGAAGTTTTTGGCATTTCTGAATTTCGAGCTCTACACACAGACACAGACACACAAAAATGTGTGCGAATGAGCCGATCAAGGGTTTGTCGTGAGACAGAGATATTTTCATCAATGGGTGCGTAAATTTGGGCCACGGGAACGGTTTTTGTTTTGTGTGAACAGGCAACGAACAGGTGAACCGCACTTGTCGCGCGTTTGCACTTTGATATGGATGCAGACGCCTGCTAGACATTCTGATCGTTTATTGCCTGCCATAATACCCTTTAACCCAAAATGTTTACAATGTCGAAAAATACATTAAAATATCACTTGCATTTTTTCCAGGCTAAACCCTTTAATAATGTCACCCAACTGCTTACTCAAAAGAGTGTGCGTGTGCATAAGTAGCAAGTCGAAAAAATTTAAAATTTTCAATTTTGTCCTTTTCTTAAATTATTCGAGACGCCGAGACGAGGAATTACCCTTGCAGAAATATGACTTAGTTTTCTTTTTTAATTTTAAGCAAAATTGGTCCCCACAGTAAACAAAAATATTAAAATATAATATATAAATATATCATTTAGATCATTTAAGTTTTTAATAAATATAAATATATCAAAATCTTCTCTTTATGGCTGACTGGACGAACAAATACATAATAGAGCATTTGAATGTGTGTGCCTTTTGCCACCACAGGCACAAAGGGCACACAATTGAAGAAAAAATCTCTGGCTTGCGACAAACGCCGCGATCTACTTGTGCGCACATCCACACAACACAAACATATGTATGTATGTTTGTAGATCTCGGGGTTTTTGAGAAGCTATTCCGGGAGAAGGAGATGCACACAAGTGCACAAAGCAATAAGTGAGAGCGGGTTACACTCTGCACACGCATACACACATATGTATGTATTTGGGCTGAAACTAACATACATATATTACGAAATAGCATCAGCCGCAGCGACGTTGTGCGCTGAACGAGATGCGGCTTCATACTGAACGTTCGGCTTTTGAGGCCGGCGTTCGGCTGTCACTCTCAGCAGTCTTACTTTGTCTGGGCACACTAAAATGGGCGCGGGCAGCCATGGGGCTCAGCCGATTAAAACGCCGTTTGACATGTCTATGCATTGTATGGTTAGTGCTATCAGCCGTAAGAAAAACAGAAGTTAGTAAAGAAAACGTGTTCTTATATTGACACATGTTACGGCAGCTAGCACAAATTGCAAGAATTTCTGTAAACATGCACACACACATACATGTGCATCTTTATTTAATTATATCAATATGTTGATACTTTTTTTGTTGTTATTTATCAATGTATTAAAGCTTAAAAATATAATGAAATAGTGAGAATTGATGGCCGACATAAATATGCGCAAAACGATGTTCTCTTTTTTATTTCGGATATATTCGAGGTAATAAAATGTGATTGTTTTGCTACAGTATTTAAGATTAAATTATTTACACAGAGGTTAATTTTAAGCTCATACAAAGGTAGCCAATCCTTTATTTGATTTAACGTAAACAAGACAATGGTTCTTAGTAAACCATGATGTGGAAAAAGCAGAATATATGTATGTAGCTTACTTGATAAGATATTCGTGGATGGTTTTTTTTCCAACTTACTATCGGGGTATTGAGCCATATAAAACCAAACGACCTAAAATTTAAGTACCAAAGTAATGAACGGGAAGTTATGTTGATGCTGGTATCCTTGGTTCATTAACGTCCACGAGCAAAAATGTCTGGCATATTTTCGATTTTTTCATTGTTTTAACCACTCTATCTATTAAATCAACACCATATGAAGGTATATAAAAATACATTGTTATAATACGATGTTCAGCAACCTGCGGAATATAATATTTTGGAGTGCTGTATTTACGGCCCAAAAATGGCTAAAGTATTGCAAGGACAAGATAAATTAAGCAATTTAAAGGACTAAATTGATTGGCTAAATTGAGCGTCTGAAGAAAATAAGGTTTATTGGGAAGGAATCAAGAAGCCTAGGACAAAATTAAAACAACCACACCTTCAATTTACGATGCAAGCAAGCGCGACAAATCAATTTTAGCGTTATTGTAAATATTCACGCAGTTTGCTAGTGGCTTATAACCTTAGTCCACGATGCTTAAGAAATGTTACATTTTTAAACTTCTCATATTGGTGTTCCATTGGCAAGTGTGGGTTGTCGGTAACCCGTGAGTGGCAAAAGTACCACTTCTTTAAACAAACAGCAGATCTGTTTGATTTGATTAACCTACTCTCCGCAAAGTTTTCCTTTAAAAAGTCAAATAATACGTCCCCGAAGTAGGGGCTTCATTTAATGGACTCTATGCGGGATTTGGCCAACTTTAAATGTTGAAAACTGAGCGATTAGTAAAATTTAAAATTATAATTTAAAGTTACCACTTGCCTTCGTTGCTTTATCAGCTGTTTTTAGTACTGATACTTTAAAATTGTTCATTACATCGATACTAAATTCGATAAATCATCGCAAAAAAACAAGAAACTGCTTTGGCTTACTCTCATCAATAACCAAATAACATATAGACTGGACAAACCGTACATTTGGTGGTGACAAGCGTTTTAAGTGCGGCTGGTCCAAAGTTGCCTTCGTTTTTGTTCGGGTTCGAGACATGCCCGCATGCTCTCACAGCAAAAGAGTAAGAATACATATGACCTGTGTCGTAGAACGGCATCGCTGTCTTTTTATTCGCTCCCTCTACATTCAACTGCTTTGGCTTATTCTCATCCATATGATTTGTGCGATAGAACGGCATCGCTTTTTTTTATCTCGCTCCCACTACAGGAAACTGCTTTGGCTTAGTCTCAGTGCTCTTTCAATTTGTCTACGTACCGTCTAAATGTTTGTGTGTGTATGTGTCCGCACAAGCAAAAATGCCCACAAATTCAATTTTTGTCAAAAGTTGGTGGCAAGTCGATGTGAAATTCTTTAATTTTAGCTCGATCTTGTTTGAATGGGTACCTAAGCGTTGGCATGTGTGCATTTAAAAGTTTTTGGACTTACTTCACGCATACTTGTATATTTTGTATATGAATAGAAACATTTATGCGCAGGTAGGGACCAACAGGCACACATTTTTTTTGCAATGCATCAGGAATCTAAAAAAGAAAGCCATCACATATAGTATGACCTATACACTAATAAGCAAGGAACAGTGCTCTAAGGGGGACCATGAATTTTCGTCTTTAAATTTTCTTTCAATTTGCTTCTTTGTTTCTTAACCGATCTTGGTGATGAGCAGTAGAGCGTTTTGTGACATAGAATATCCATATATTTTTAAAACGATACAGTATTAAAAATGCGGCCTAATTGGTGGGTAGGGCCAATTGATTTATTTATTTGATTTATAGCTATCGGATGGTGGCGGTGGGTTGCGATAGCTTAAAATTCAAAAATATTTGATCTGTATATACTATTTTAGATTCTGCGATTGCTATCGGAAACAAATCCGTAATTCCCGGGCACAAGGACAAGCTACTTTTAAATTTCAAGTCTTTACCTTTTATATTTCTTTGTACGAAGTAAAACAAAACAAGTAAGAGGTTCTAGTCGGGAGCTCCCGATTAGGGGATAGCCTGAACCCTCCTATTCCATCACCAATGTAGTAATAAAGATACATTAAAAAAGAAAAAAAATTCCCTTGGCAGGGTTCGAACTCGCAACTGACCGCATTACTTGCCGACGCCCCTACTCAACAGCCACACCAATAACTGAGTCTTAACAAGAAAAAAACGAATTCAAATAGCAGCACAGAGCACAATACAATCGCAATTTCAATGCTGTTGATAGTATTCAAAGCAGACGCGCATGATTGTGTGCTTGCTGCCCCAAACTCTAGGCCAGCAATAACATGCTTTATTTAATAATTTCTGGGTTTCTTAACCGATCTTAAGGAAATGTTCTACATCTTATTGTACTATAGAATATTCGTGTATTAACAAAGTGTCAATTATATTAAAATTGTGGCTTATATTGGTGGGCAGTATAAATTGGTGTTTTTACTTGATTTATAGCTATGAGGTAGTAGCGGGGAGGAGTCGATCGGTATAAAATGAAAGATACTTGATATATACTATTCTAGAAGCTACATATCACGTTTAGTGACTCTAGCTCATATTATATACCAAAACTGCTCGAAACACAGGATTTCGATATCAATTTATATCGATTACTTGGAAACGGTACCAGTTATCGAATATCGAAAACAAACTCGATCTGCGCGGGCACTAGGAGGACCTACAGCTCAGTTCAAGTCTCGATCTCATATAGGTTCTGAGATCCTTGCGGTCATATATACGGACGGACGGACTGACGGACAGACAAACAGACATGGCTAGATCGACTCGGTTACTGATGCCGATCAATAATATATATACTTTATGGGGGCGGAGATGCTTCCTTCTGCCTGTTACATAAATTTGCACAAATACATTATGCCCTTTTTACCCATTTTTAATGGGTTCCGGGTATAAAAATGTTGTGCGAATATAAAAGGCCGATCTCCCCATACAGTCTGCATCCACTGCCAAACTATAATACCCATATCCATCTGCCTGTCTGTATAGAAGATAGTACTGAGCGTAGAAGAGCTCGTGAATGCAAATTGTAAACTATACGCAAGTTTATTTCAAACCTTAGATAGTAGCTTTTCTATTTCAAAATTCGTAAGCATTGGACCTTAACTTAGGATTGTGGGCAGTGACAATAAATTTACGAGGGGCTCATGAAATAGTATACATCTTTATATAAGTTAGTGCATTTGTGTCTGCAACCTTGGGGTTCGCCAGTTGCATTTAGAAATGCATATGAAAATGAGTTAACTAACGGAGACTTAGTGGACGATACGTCGCGCTTTTATTGCTTCCAAACTTAGACTAAAAAATACAATCTTTATCAATCTAAGCAATGCCTGCAGAGTTGCCGTCGCTGCCCCAGAGCCGCCGTCGCTACTGCAGAACCGCTGCCGCCGCTTTCGCAAAAGTGCAGCGTTAGCGCCTCGTGTGCGGTGTCGGATGACCGTCGCGACCAGTGACATAGTTGCGACATATCCGTCGCCACATGACTCTGGTCATTGGCTTCCCCAGAACGCTGGGTCAGCACATACCAATAGTCAGTGGTTAACTACTCCCCCTCTCGAAGATCGACCGTCCTCGGTCGCGCTTAAGTTTTCCAATATCTTCGAGATCTTCCGGGAGTTTCGACGCTTGATTGTCAGCCTATGGAGCCAGTAGACTCCAGCCCCCACAGCACAGGCCAACAGCATTATGCCGAAGGAAATCGCCAATGTATTTCCGACTGCAATACTGTCTCTGACCTCTTTGATGTAGTTAAGGTTGTTTTCACTCAGGCGGTGAATGTAGGGAAGGCTGAGTATCGAGTCATGGCCGCTGATGTTAAGCAACGGTGATGCCGCTACCACCGGGAACCGATTTTGCACGCTCTTGCGATTGAAGTATCGCGTGCCATTTACGGTGGCATGGGACGAGAAGGTGACGAGGTTTGTCCCATCTATCTTCATCGTAGTGCAATCGTCGTAGGTGAGTATTGCGCTACGATAGTTAATGATGTTGATGCCGTCGTCCACTATGGTGAGGGGGGTAAGATGACTCGGCTGCGTTTGGCAATGGGCTGTACCCCCTGCATGGAGGCCTTGAGCACAACTGATGCTCTTGGAACGCTTGCAGAATGTGGCAGTCGCAGTTTGTGAACAATTGGCTACGGCCAACATCTGTCCGTCGCAATCGGCCACAAGATTGTCGTGGAGTTGGAGCACAGAACCGTTGTGGGCGACTGGGAAAATTGTTATCTTACTGCATTGCTTACTTATTATAGGGAACTCGATTATCAAACTTATTACATTGTCCTTGCGTTCTACCTTAATATTAGATACTTCCAAAATGTCAGTGATAGGGGTCCCTGTGATTTGGTCAGTGAGAATATTCATAAGATCAGAATGATCTATTATTGTTGGGTTTATTACGTTTATTTTTTCTAGGGTTAAAGTAAGCATAAGGTTCCCTATTTCTGTTATCATCATTCTATTGCGTGTGCTTAAGGTTTCAAAGAGGTGGCCAGTGTCGGCCTGCTTTTCTTTTGAGGACTTTATAATTCTGTTAACGGTGTCGGTCAGTTGATTGATCTTTTCCTGCATCCTAGCTGCATCTGAGTCAGTTCTGTTTTCCTGAAGTCGGTTGCGTCCGGGGTGCCCGCTACAACCTTAAGGGCTGTTCCCAAGAAGTCAAGGCTTCTTACCTTGCGATGGTGCACATCGAGAGCGGACAACATGTCCAGTACATGTCCAGTGTCAATTTCCAGCAATTTCCTCATATGGGATTGTGGAAACATTCCCGTCAGCTTCATGGTCTCCTCAGTCATTGTCCTATAGTCCGTGAGATTGGTAGTGTGACGTAAGTATCCGTAACTGTCCCAAAGTAGAATGTCCCCGTCCATAATCGGTATGTAGTCCGCGTGCGAGTAGTCCGTCACCCGTGCCGTTGTCATGGACATGATTGAAAGTATGGTGAATGTAATCCTAAAATGTTGAAACTACTGTTATCGGAATGGTAATGAAAAAAACTGTGCTTTAAATTCAACGGAGGTTGTCCTTGTGGACCACCCTCCCCCCAATGAGGACCGTTGTCCCCAAGTCCGCTTCAACCTTTTTTTCGATGCACAAAGGCGATAGCTTGTTGCCTAGTCTGCGGTTCGTCTTTACCAGGACCTTTTCTCCTACCTCGAAGACTCTGTTCCGACGCATTTTATTAACCCTAGCGTTCTGCTGGATTTGGGCCCTTTCTATCCTGCCTCTAACCTCGCGGGTGGATTCTGGCAGTGAGTCAAGCAGGATGTCCTTAGGCTTCTTTTCAACTACTGAGTGAATGGAATTGTTATACTCGATAGTGGCCTGCAGGATAAGGTCGACTGTGTCAACTATACCCCTTTGGAGCTTTAGCACCGGCTATCTCCGAGAGGGTGAAGCGCTCTACCGACCGTGGACGCGGGGAGGATACCACGCACGCCGAGTATTCAATAGAGAGAGTCTCTGCTGAAGGAGCTCATGTCGCAACACTGTTAGCCGAGGGAAAAATCATTAAACAAAGGGTCTCGTGTCTCTATCGTCGAGACGCGATAGACACGCACGAGAACGTCAACACAAGTGAGGAAGAACTTTTTATCCGTGGAGAAAATGTCAATGTGCAACATTTCTCCAGCCTGTTAGGGAAGGGTGTCTGGCCGAGTTCCTGCTTCTTTGGGTGTCTGTCGTATTTTCCTTTCGTGCAAATTCTACAGTTAAGGACCACTTCATTAACTAATTTTGTCATTTTAGGGAAATAGTACTCCGCCATGACCTGTTTTACATTCTCCTGAGCCGCCCTATGGGCTCGATTGGTCCCTGTGATGATTTCTCTTCTATCATTGACGTCGAACATGTCGGCCACGAAGTTTTTGCAATACCAAAACTTCGTAGTCGGAAAGGCTCTTACCAACTCGTGCTGGAAACTGGCCAAGATTGGGAGAGTACAGTGAAACGCATTAACCACGTTTGGGTTAATGATGGCCTTTATCGTTTCGATGAGGGCGACCGTATCGGTAAAGTTTATCAAATGGCGGGTTTTCTCGCCGAAAAGTATGAAATTTCTTTTTAGAGGAAAGCGAGATTCCTCTAATACAACCTGGTTCCGGAAGCAGTTTAGGGGCTTCTCCGTTGAATCGATTGTGTAAGACAGGGACAATTCACTGTGAATCGTGGCCGCGTCAGATTCTGGTTCATCGCGGCTACCCTGCAGGGCGTTAACGTTCTGGCGCGACAGGCTTATAGAAAAGCTTAGCCCCTGTTTCATCAATGCGCGCTTTCCAGCGCTTTATTTTTGCATTGGGATTGCTCTCGGATACCGAGAACGTGAGAGGCTGGTGATCAGTGAAGATATTTATGTCCCTAACCCCGTAAAGGAAGTGCCGTAACTTACCCAATGCCCAGACGATGGCAAGCAACTCCCGCTCGTTGGTAGCGAAGTTTGCTTCCCTATCTTTTAAGGACCGGGATATCATAGTAATGGGGCGACCATTTTGCGACAAGACAGCACCTATGCCATAGGCTGAAGCGTCTGTGGTCAAGTCAAATGGTTTTTTGTAGTCCGGGTACATCAGTATAACGTCTTCCGACGCTAATATGTTCCTAAGCTTCTGGAACGCGTTGCGTTGAGCATCGTTGAATTGTATAGGGACCTTTCTAGACCTGTACTTGCTAATGGATCCGTTTTCCCCTTTTAGGATGTCGGAGATTGGTTTCGCTATTGCTGCAAAATCTTTGATAAAGCAGCGGTAATAGCTTGCCAGCCCCAAAAAGGATCTTACTTCAAACACCGTGGTCGGCTCAGCATATTCCCGAATGGCCTTTACCTTTTCTGGATCTGACTTTGCACCGTCTTTAGTCACTATGAAGCCGAGGTACTCGACGCTTTCTTTAAAAAACTGTGACTTCTCGTGCGCCACGCGCATGTTCGCATTTAAAAGGCTCCCTAATACCCAGTCGACATGTCTGACATGGTCCGACTCGTTTTCCGAAAAGACGATGACGTCATCTACATAAACGTAGCAAGATTTTCCAATCTGCTCCCGCAGGACGTCATCTATGGTTCTCTGAAAAATGCTTGCTGCATTCTTCAAACCGAAGGGAAGTCGACAGAATTCGTACTTCCCGCCATTGATCGAAAAGGCCGTCTTCTCACGATCTTGCTCCGCCAGCGTAATCTGGTGATAACCTGACTTTAGGTCGAGCGTCGTGAAGTACTTGGCTTTACCCAGATTAGCCAGTATCATTGTGATACTTGGCATTGGATATTTGTCGGCAACCGTCTTGAGGTTGAGCTTCCTAAAGTCTATTACGAGACGTTTATTTCTATTGCCTACCTCGTCTGTGCCTTTCTTATTGACCACCCACAGTGGATTGTTGTATGGCGATTTCGACTTTCTAATTATGCCGTTTTTTAGTAGTTCGTTGACTTCTGAAACGACAAAATCCTCTACACCCCTAGGATAGGGGTATAGCTTTGAGTAGACCACATTTTCGTCGGTCGTACGGATCGTGGCCACAACAGCCGTGTTATAAGGCAGCGCCTCGTTAGAGTCCGCAAAAGCCTTGTTGTTTCGATGAAGTACTCGCAGGAAATCTGCCTTCACCGCAGGTGGTGCCTCGACTTCTTTATTCTTCGTGTGATTAACGCTCACACATTTGTGGTACTGCAACGCTTCCGAAGTCGCACCAAATATTAACATACCTTTTTTTAGGCATAAAACCGCTCCCACCTGCTTTAGCAGGTCCAGCCCTATGATTCCATCAAAAGTGGATAAAGAATCTAGTAGGAAAAAATATGTGTCGCACCCAAGCACGGATAACTTGCATTTTTCGGCGATGTTGTTGGACCCATGAATGGAGTGGACAACGAAAGGGGACTCGACCGGGACGACGCCTTTAAGGCGTTTGTGCGGTCTGATGTAATTTTTTGCCGCACCCGTGTCGATTAAAAATCTCATATCTACCCCCGCTATTCTCCGTCGAATGAACGGTAGCAGGGACCTTCCCCTAAAAAATTAGCGCTATCGCTATCATAATCAGGGCTATGTTCGTCTTGTTGTTCGTCTGACGCCTCTTGTGCCACGTCGGTGTACCCTGCGCTCTCGGCCTCGCTCGCCTGGACGTGGTCTACCCTTTGCCTCCTTTGGCCTGTCGCGCGTTCCGATCCGGCGGAGCGTTTATTTCCCTGACCTTGGCTGGCGTTAAACTTAGCCGAGCCCTGGGAATTCGAAAAGTTTGTGGGTTGCCTAAACCTGGAAGAAGAAGGGTCGACTTCCATGGGAACTGGGGCATTATCGGCCCCAGCTCTATTCTGGGCTTTGTCTGTGGATTGGCCGTTCTGCTTCTTGAAATGAGGATTCTTGCCCTGGCCACCCTGAGAGAACTGCTTTTTTTCTTGCTGTTGTTGTTGCTGGCGCCCTTGTGGGCGCTGCTCTGGACGAGATCGCTCTTCTTGCCCCCTAGCAAAACTTGTCGCGAAGGCATATCTCTCGTGATTAGCCTCGACCTCCTGGGCTAGCGCTAGTGCCGTCGGTAGATCCGAAGGGTGAGCCGAAAACAACACATCGGTTAGACTGCGTTTTAATCCAGAGATAAATACGCGAAGTGCGTCACCCCTGAATTTTTCACCCATTCCCGCTGCCAGATTGCTGTCATATGACATATGGGCTTTATTTGTGAGTAACGTGAGTTTCTTTTCAACCTCATCGTAGTACTGTAGAATGGACATGCCGCCCTGCCTAAGCGTACCCATTTCCTGTTCAATTACATGGATAGGCCGCTTATCACTATAAGTGAAGTCCATCCTCGCTATGATGGCCTCAAAGTTTAACGGCGTGTTAAACGAGGCGAGAACCGCGTCTGCCGGGCCTCTCACTTTACTCCTAATGATTACGGTGGCTTGGTAGTGACGTGAACTACCGTCGTATTTTTTGAACATTTTATAGGCGGCATGCGCGGCCTGCCTCCAGGACACGTAAGTATCTTGAGTCCCATGGAACTCGGTAAGACATTTTACCACGTCGAGCGGCTCATTACATTCCACCCCGTCTATGATTTCAACTTCCCTGTAAACCTTAACTTCCGGGACTGAACGTTGTGTGTTTCTTAGCTTATTCGATAACTGCGCAATTTGTTGTTGAAGCTCTTGCCTTAGCGTAGCTTCCCTATTCGCGAATTCTTGCGCCTGCGCTGTGATTGCGCTCCGCACTGCGGCCTCAATTATCGCACGCAACTGCTCTGGGTCCATAACTGAGTCTGTTTCTGTGTTATGTTCAGTTGGGGTGACACAACCTGATACCTGCAATGTTCCAAATCCCCCTGTTAACCTCGCTAAAATACTGTCGTCGCTATCGTAGTGTTCATGCACGTCTACGTCGGAGTCACAGTCGCTCACTCGAATTTAAACCTCTGTATGAAACCGAACAGCACGTAAAAGGTTAAGCTAATGGGATTTTTTATTATTATTTTTTTTTATTTTTTTTTTTTTAATAATTCTCATAAATTTTTTCCTCAAACTGAAATAGACACTCCTTTTCTTACTTTAACAAAATTCATTTGTGCGTATTCGAAAAGAAATTGCTCTTGGAATTTTATATTCTCACTTCACAAATGATTCTACATGATTCTATTGCTGTATTTTGACGAATTCCACCGCCGCTGTCACAACGATAGCTGCCGATTTGTGTTTTTTTTTTTAGGTTGTATTTCACGATTAACGTTAATATTGATTGTCGAAACCGTTTTATCGCGTTTTTATTTTTTATTATTGGGTTTTTTAAGTTGGGCGCCAATTAGTGCATCTGTGTCTGCAACCTTGGGGTTCGCCAGTTGCATTTAAAAATGCATATGAAAATGAGTTAACTAACGGAGACTTAGTGGACGGTACGTCGCGCTTTTATTGTTTCCAAACTTAGACTAAAAAATACAATCTTTATCAATCTAAGCAATGCCTGCAGAGATGCCGTCGCTGCCCCAGAGCCGCCGTCGCTACTGCAGAACCGCTGCCGCCGCTTTCGCAAAAGTGCAGCGTTAGCACCTCGTGTGCGGTGTCGGATGACCGTCGCGGCCAGCGACATAGTTGCGACATTTCCGTCGCCACATGACTCTGGTCATTGGCTTCCCCAGAACGCTGGGTCAGCACATACCAAGAGTCAGTGGTTAACTTATATAAAACTGGTTTTCCTGACTGAGTGACTGATTGGTAATCAATGCACAGACCAATCCATAAGAGCTTGTAAATTGAAATTTTCACTGTAGTTACCTTATGTGGCGAAGGAGCATGCTTACACGGGGTTTTGGGATATTCAAGACACAAGAGAGCAAAAATCGCGAAAACGATTGTTTGAAACTTGTTTTTTTACGATCCGATCGGGCTCAAAAACATTTTCTTCTTAGTTCAAATGTACGTTTTTTGATTGGTGGTAGCTGTGAAATGAAAGATACTTTATATATATATGTATATATATACTATTCTAGAAGCAACATGACTAGTTTGGTGACTTTAACTCTTATTATTTACAAAAATTGCTCAAAAAAAAGGACTTCGATATCGATTTTTATAGATTACTTGGAAACGAGGCAAGTTATCGAATATCGGTCTCTAGCTCTTATAGGTTCTGAGATCCTTGCGTTCACACATACGGACGGACGGACAGACAGACGGACATGGCTAGATCGACTCAGCTGTTGATGCTTATCAATAATATATATACTTTGCATACATTTGCACAAATATAATATGCCCTTATTACCCATTTTTAATGGGTTCAGGGTATAAAAACAAAAATAGTTTCCTCGGTAGGGTTCGAGCTCGCAACAGACCGGACTACTCGCCGCCGCCTCTACTCAAGAGCCACACCAATAATTGAGTCTAAATGAGAAAAAAACGAATTCAAATAGCAGCAAAACCCTACAATCGCAATTGTAATGCTGTAAATAGAATTCAAAGCAGACGTGCATGAATGTGTGTGTATAAATTAACAAGTTTTCGCAGTACCGATAATACCATATGTTGACCAACGGTTGCAGCAATGAAGCACTTGGAATTTTAAGTCAGAATATTTATTCAGACATGTTGTGCAAAGCCGATTTCTGACCTAGCGCCTCGTGACTACTTCTGGATGGTCACTCAGCGCGCGCATGCGAGGCATCGGATTTCCTCGCTGTGGCCGGCAGCAATGCAGAGTCAACGAATATGAGCAATGCCGCTACTTTGTAGCGACGACATCCGGTCTCTCGGCGGGATCGGCAGAAGCAGATTTGATTGCGGTAACTTGTACATGTATACAGAAATTCTTCCAATTTGCGCTTGCTGCCGCTGATACGAGTAATGCCAAAACACGTTTTATTTAATTACTTTTGTGTTTCTTAACCGATCTTAATGAAATTGTCAACAGTATATCTTATTGTGCTATAGAATATTTGTGTGTTCTCAAAAAGTCAATTGCATTTAAATTGTTAAATTTCGATATCGATTTTTATCGATTGCTTGGAAACAGAGTAAATTATCAATTATCGGAAACAAACTCGTACCACGCGGGCACTAGGATGACCGACGTTTCAAATTTCAAGTTTCTAACTCATAGATTCTGAGATCCTCGAGTTCATACATACGGACGAACGGACAGACGGACATGGCTAAATCGACTCGGCTATTGACGCTGATCAGGAATATATATTCTTTATGGGGTCGGAGATGGGCAATACAATTTGGATAATTAACTTGATTTATAGCTTTGAGGTGGTAGCGGGGAGGTGGCGATTGGTATAAAATGAAAGATACTTGATAAATATATACTATTCTAGAAGATACATGTCAAGTTTGTCCGCTTCAACCTTTTTTTCGATGCATAAAGGCGATAGCTTGTTGCCTAGTCTGCGGTTTGTCTTTACTAGGACCTTTACTCCTACCTCGAAGACTCTGTTCCGACGCATTTTATTAACCCTAGCGTTCTGCTGGATTTGGGCCCTTTCTATCCTGCCTCTAACCTCGCGGGTGGATTCCGGCAGTGAGTCAAGCAGGATGTCCTTAGGCTTCTTTTCAACTACTGAGTGAATGGAATTGTTATACTCGATAGTGGCCTGCAGGATAAGGTCGACTGTGTCAACTATACCCCTTTGGAGCTTTAAGCACCTGGCTATCTCCAGAAGAGTGCTGTGAAAGCGCTCTACCTGACCGTTGGACGTGCTGTGAAGGGGAGGCGCATTTACCACGCTTACGCCGTTGTTATTCAATAGCAGAGACCTGATAGTCTCTGACTTGAATGCGAGCTCATTGTCGCAATACACTTGCTTAGCCGAAGGGAAAATATTCATTAAGACCAGCAGAGGTGGTCTCGTGTCTTCTATCGTTCGAGACGCGATAGGCTGGACTACCGCAAACTTCGAGAACTTGTCAACACAAGTGAGGAAGAACTTTTTATCCGTGGAGAAAATGTCAATGTGCAACATTTCTCCAGCCTGTTAGGGAAGCGGTGTCTGGCCGAGTTCCTGCTTCTTTGGGTGTCTGTCGTATTTTCCTTTCGTGCAAATTCTACAGTTAAGGACCACTTCATTAGCTAATTTGGTCATTTTAGGGAAATAGTACTCCGTCATGACCTGTTTTACATTCTCCTGAGCCGCCCTATGGGCTCGATTGTGTTCCCTAGTGATGATTTCTCTTCTATCATTGACGTCGAACATGTCGGCCACGAAGTTTTTGCAATACCAAAACTTCGTAGTCGGAAAGGCTCTTACCAACTCGTGCTGGAAACTGGCCAAGATTGGGAGAGTACAGTGTAACGCATTAACCACGTTTGGGTTAGTGATGGCCTTTATCGTTTTGATGAGGGCGACCGTATCGGTAAAGTTTATCAAATGGCGGGTTTTCTCGCCGAAAAGTATGAAATTTCTTTTTAGAGGAAAGCAAGATTCCTCTAATACAACCTGGTTCCGGAAGCAGTTTAGGGGCTTCTCCGTTGAATCGATTGTGTAAGACAGGGACAATTCACTGTGAATCGTGGCCGCGTCAGATTCTGGTTGATCGCGGCTACCCTGCAGGGCGTTAACGTTCTGGCGCGACAGCGTGTCCGCTACATGATTTTCTTTACCAGGCTTATAGAAAAGCTTAGCCCCTGTTTCATCAATGCGCGCTTTCCAGCGCTTTATTTTTGCATTGGGATTGCTCTCGGATACCGAGAACGTGAGAGGCTGGTGATCAGTGAAGATGTTTATGTCCCTAACCCCGTAAAGGAAGTGCCGTAACTTATCCAATGCCCAGACGATGGCAAGCAACTCCCGCTCGTTGGTAGCGAAGTTCGCTTCCCTATCTTTTAAGGACCGGGATATCATAGTAATGGGGCGACCATTTTGCGACAAGACAGCACCTATGCCATAGGCTGAAGCGTCTGTGGTCAAGTCAAATGGTTTTTTGTAGTCCGGGTACATCAGTATAACGTCTTCCGACGCTAATATGTTCCTAAGCTTCTGGAACGCGTTGCGTTGAGCATCGTTGAATTGTATAGGGACCTTTCTAGACCTGTACTTGCTAATGGATCCGTTTTCCCCTTTTAGGATGTCGGAGATTGGTTTCGCTATTGCTGCAAAATCTTTGATAAAGCAGCGGTAATAGCTTGCCAGCCCCAAAAAGGATCTTACTTCAAACACCGTGGTCGGCTCAGCATATTCCCGACTGGCCTTTACCTTTTCTGGATCTGACTTTGCACCGTCTTTAGTCACTATGAAGCCGAGGTACTCGACGCTTTCTTTAAAAAACTGTGACTTCTCGTGCGCCACGCGCATGTTCGCATTTAAAAGGCTCCCTAATACCCAGTCGACATGTCTGACATGGTCCGACTCGTTTTCCGAAAAGACAATGACGTCATCTACATAAGCGTAGCAAGACTTTCCAATCTGCTCCCGCAGGACGTCATCTATGGTTCTCTGAAAAATGCTTGCTGCATTCTTCAAACCGAAGGGAAGTCGACAGAATTCGTACTTCCCGCCATTGATCGAGAAGGCCGTCTTCTCACGATCTTGCTCCGCCAGCGTAATCTGGTGATAACCTGACTTTAGGTCGAGCGTCGTGAAGTACTTGGCTTTACCCAGATTAGCCAGTATCATTGTGATACTTGGCATTGGATATTTGTCGGCAACCGTCTTGAGGTTGAGCTTCCTAAAGTCTATTACGAGACGTTTATTTCTATTGCCTACCTCGTCTGTGCCTTTCTTATTGACCACCCACAGTGGATTGTTGTATGGCGATTTCGACTTTCTAATTATGCCGTTTTTTAGTAGTTCGTTGACTTTTGAAACGACAAAATCCTCTACACCCCTAGGATAGGGGTATAGCTTTGAGTAGACCACATTTTCGTCGGTCGTACGGATCGAGGCCACAACAGCCGTGTTATAAGGCAGCGCCTCGTTAGAGTCCGCAAAAGCCTTGTTGTTTCGATGAAGTACTCGCAGGAAATCTGCCTTCACCGCAGGTGGTGCCTCGACTTCTTTATTCTTCGTGTGATTAACGCTCACACATTTGTGGTACTGCAACGCTTCCGAAGTCGCACCCAATGTTAACATACCTTTTTTTAGGCATAAAACCGCTCCTACCTGCTTTAGCAGGTCCAGCCCTATGATTCCATCAAAAGTGGATAAAGAATCTAGTAGGAAAAAATATGTGTCGCACCCAAGCATGGATAACTTGCATTTTTCGGCGATGTTGTTGGACCCATGAATGGAGTGGACAACGAAAGGGGACTCGACCGGGACGACGCCTTTAAGGCGTTTGTGCGGTCTGATGTAATTTTTTGCCGCACCCGTGTCGATTAAAAATCTCATATCTACCCCCGCTATTCTCCGTCGAATGAACGGTAGCAGGGACCTTCCTAATCAGGGCTATGTTCGTCTTGTTGTTCGTCTGACGCCTCTTGTGCCACGTCGGTGTACCCTGCGCTCTCGGCCTCGCTCGCCTGGACGTGGTCTACCCTTTGCCTCCTTTGGCCTGTCGCGCGTTCCGATCCGGCGGAGCGTTTATTTCCCTGACCTTGGCTGGTGTTAAACTTAGCCGAGCCCTGGGAATTCGAAAAGTTTGTGGGTTGTCTAAACCTGGAAGAAGAAGGGTCGACTTCCATGGGAACTGGGGCATTATCGGCCCCAGCTCTATTCTGGGCTTTGTCCGTGGATTGGCCGTTCTGCTTCTTGAAGTGAGGATTATTGCCCTGGCCACCCTGAGAGAACTGCTTTTTTTCTTGCTGTTGTTGTTGCTGGCGCCCTTGTGGGCGCTGCTCTGGACGAGATCGCTCTTCTTGCCCCCTAGCAAAACTTGTCGCGAAGGCATATCTCTCGTGATTAGCCTCGACCTCCTGGGCTAGCGCTAGTGCCGTCGGTAGATCCGAAGGGTGAGCCGAAAACAACACATCGGTTAGACTGCGTTTTAATCCAGAGATAAATACGCGAAGTGCGTCACCCCTGAATTTTTCACCCATTCCCGCTGCCAGATTGCTGTCATATGACATATGGGCTTTATTTGTGAGTAACGTGAGTTTCTTTTCAACCTCATCGTAGTACTGTATAATGGACATGCCGCCCTGCCTAAGCGTACCCATTTCCTGTTCGATTACATGGATAGGCCGCTTATCACTATAAGTGAAGTCCATCCTCGCTATGATGGCCTCAAAGTTTAACGGCGTGTTAAACGAGGCGAGAACCGCGTCTGCCGGGCCTCTAACTTTACTCCTAATGATTACGGTGGCTTGGTAGTGACGTGAACTACCGTCGTATTTTTTGAAAATTTTATAGGCGGCATGCGCGGCCTGCCTCCAGGACACGTAAGTATCTTGAGTCCCATGGAACTCGGTAAGACATTTTACCACGTCGAGCGGCTCATTACATTCCACCCGTCTATGATTTCAACTTCCCTGTAAACCTTAACTTCCGGGACTGAACGTTGTGTGTTTCTTAGCTTATTCGATACCTGCGCAATTTGTTGTTGAAGCTCTTGCCTTAGCGTAGCTTCCCTATTCGCGAATTCTTGCGCCTGTGCTGTGATTGCGCTCCGCACTGCGGCCTCAATTATCGCACGCAACTGCTCTGGGTCCATAACTGAGTCTGTTTCTGTGTTATGTTCAGTTGGGGTGACACAACCTGATACCTGCAATGTTCCAAATCCCCCTGTTAACCTCGCTAAAATATTGTCGTCGCTATCGTAGTGTTCATGCACGTCTACGTCGGAGTCACAGTCGCTCATTCGAATTTAAACCTCTGTATGAAACCCAACAGCACGTAAAAGGTTAAGCGGATAAGCTAAGGATATTCGAAAAGAAATTGCTCTTGGAATTTTATATTCTCACTTCACAAATCACTTACATGATTCTATTGCTGTACGAATTTGGACGAATTCCACCGCTGCTGTCACAACGATAGCTGCTGATTTGTGCTTTTTTTTTTTAGGTTGTATTTCACGATTAACGTTAATATTGATTGTCGAAACCGTTTTATCGCGTTTTTATTTTTTATTATTGGGTTTTTTAAGTTGGGCGCCAATTAGTGCATTTGTGTCTGCAACCTTGGGGTTCGCCAGTTGCATTTAGAAATGCATATGAAAATGAGTTAACTAACGGAGACTTAGTGGACGATACGTCGCGCTTTTATTGCTTCCAAACTTAGACTAAAAAATACAATCTTTATCAATCTAAGCAATGCCTGCAGAGTTGCCGTCGCTGCCCCAGAGCCGCCGTCGCTACTGCAGAACCGCTGCCGCCGCTCTCGCAAAAGTGCAGCGTTAGCGCCTCGTGTGCGGTGTCGGATGACCGTCGCGGCCAGTGACATAGTTGCGACATATCCGTCGCCACATGACTCTGGTCATTGGCTTCCCCAGAACGCTGGGTCAGCACATACCAAGAGTCAGTGGTTAACTTATATAAAACTGGTTTTCCTGACTGAGTGACTGATTGGTAATCAATGCACAGACCAATCCATAAGAGCTTGTAAATTGAAATTTTCACTGTAGTTACCTTATGTGGCGAAGGAGCATGCTTACACGGGGTTTTGGGATATTCAAGACACAAGAGAGCAAAAATCGCGAAAACGATTGTTTGAAACTTGTTTTTTTACGATCCGATCGGGCTCAAAAACATTTTCTTCTTAGTTCAAATGTACGTTTTTTGATTGGTGGTAGCTGTGAAATGAAAGATACTTTATATATATATGTATATATATACTATTCTAGAAGCAACATGACTAGTTTGGTGACTTTAACTCTTATTATTTACAAAAATTGCTCAAAAAAAAGGACTTCGATATCGATTTTTATAGATTACTTGGAAACGAGGCAAGTTATCGAATATCGGTCTCTAGCTCTTATAGGTTCTGAGATCCTTGCGTTCACACATACGGACGGACGGACAGACAGACGGACATGGCTAGATCGACTCAGCTGTTGATGCTTATCAATAATATATATACTTTACATACATTTGCACAAATATAATATGCCCTTATTACCCATTTTTAATGGGTTCAGGGTATAAAAACAAAAATAGTTTCCTCGGTAGGGTTCAAGCTCGCAACAGACCGGACTACTCGCCGCCGCCTCTACTCAAGAGCCACACCAATAATTGAGTCTAAATGAGAAAAAAACGAATTCAAATAGCAGCAAAACCCTACAATCGCAATTGTAATGCTGTAAATAGAATTCAAAGCAGACGTGCATGAATGAAGCACTTGGAATTTTCAGTCAGAATATTTATTCAGACATGTTGTGCGCTGTTCAATCCAACTTAAAATCTGAAAATCTAAATTAAAAGCTTACTTATCCAAAGCCCTTTTGCTGCGGCAGCCCTGGCGGCCGTTTTCTGACCTAGCGCCTCGTGACTACTTCTCGATGGTCACTCAGCGCGCGCATGCGAGGCATCGGATTTCCTCGCTGTGGCCGGCAGCAATGCAGAGTCAACGAATATGAGCAATGCCGCTACTTTGTAGCGACGGCATCCGGTCTCTCGGCGGGATCGGCAGAAGCAGATTTGATTGCGGTAACTTGTACATGTATACAGAAATTCTTCCAATTTGCGCTTGCTGCCGCTGATACGAGTAATGCCAAAACACGTTTTATTTAATTACTTTTGTGTTTCTTAACCGATCTTAATGAAATTGTCAACAGTATATCTTATTGTGCTATAGAATATGTGTGTGTTCTCAAAAAGTCAATTGCATTTAAATTGTAGCTTATATTGGTGGAAAACAAAAATTGGTTTATCTACTTGATTTATGACTATGAGGTAATAGCGGGGTATGTATACTATTCAAGAAGCTACATGTCAAGTTTGATGACTCTAGCTCTAATTATTTACCCAAAATTGGTCAAAAACGGGATTTCGATATCGATTTTTATCGATTGCTTGGAAACAGAGTAAATTATCAATTATCGGAAACAAACTCGTACCACGCGGGCACTAGGATGACCGACGTTTCAAATTTCAAGTTTCTAACTCATAGATTCTGAGATCCTCGAGTTCATACATACGGACGAACGGACAGACGGACATGGCTAAATCGACTCGGCTATTGACGCTGATCAGGAATATATATATTTATGGGGTCGGAGATTGATCCTTTAGTCATTTTTTTAGCCATTTATAATTGATGGGCAATACAATTTGGATAATTAACTTGATTTATAGCTTTGAGGTGGTAGCGGGGAGGTGGCGATAGGTATAAAATGAAAGATACTTGATAAATATATACTATTCTAGAAGATACATGTCAAGTTTGGTGACTTTAGCTCATATTATATGCCGAAATTGCTAAAAAAAACAGGATTTTGATATCGATTTGTATCGATTACTTGGAAACGGGCAAGTTATCGAATATCGGTAACAAATTTGATCTGCGCGGGCATTAGGAGGACCTACAGCCAAATTTTCAAGTCTCTATTTCTTATAGGCTCTGATATCCTTGCGTTCATACATACTGACGGACGGACAGACAGACAGGCGGACATTGCTAAATCGACTCGGCTATTGATGCTGATGAAGAATATATATACTTTATGGGGTTGGAGATGTTTACTTCTGCCTGTTACATACATTTGCACAAATACAATATACCCTGTTTACCCATTTTTAATGGGTTCAGAGTATAAAAATAAATGACAAATAAATTTTAAAAAGAACAAGTCCCTCAATTGTAAAGCTATCTGTATGAAACTCTGCAGAAGTGCCTCTTTCTGTTGAACGCAGAACATATGTCGGAGCCAGCTGGATCGGGCCACTATGTCATATAGCTGCTATTGGAAAGATCGGACTAATCTCATTTTTCTTATTTAGTACTAAATCAAAAGAGCGCGTAGCGCGAGCTGCATTAGGTGTTGGAAGAAGAGGGTTCAGGGTATCCCCTAGTCGGGAGCTCCCGACTAGAACCTCTTACTTGTTATTACTGCTAAAGTGAACGAGCGTGTATCGCAAACTGCATTTGGGTATCCCCTAGTGGCGAACTCCTGAATACAGCCGCTTACTTGTTTTATATATAGTTTTCTTTTGCCCTCCGCTAACCTTAGTTAGAATATGCATTGGTAAAAACCCATACCTTACTTAAAGAATTTAAGCTCGAAACTGGTAGAGGCTTTCATCTTGAGCATTCCCAAATATATATACTCTTCTTACTTGTTTTCATACGTATTCATATATTAAGGGTCGCTATCTGTAGAATTGCACAAATTTAAGTTCATTTCATTTAATATAGTTATATAAGACCCGTTAAATATAACAAATGTTTTCTAGAGTATTAGCGGTGCAGCTTCCCAAGCAAAGATACTTGTTTTATTTATATTAATATAAACATATGGTAAATAACCTACACTGGTATTTGTAACTTTCTGTTATACGTGCAAACGACCTTTTCGGACAAGGTCACTATACGCATTTAATTATTTGGTTTTTTATTTCAAAACAGACAGGCAATCTTATCTGATATTTAAGCAAAACAACAAGTAACAAGGATCTTAACAGATTCGTTCGGTTTTATTCATATTTTAAGAAATAATGAATTTTCTGCAACACAAATTTTTATTAGTTCTGTTTAAATTTAAATCGCTGAAAAATTATGCTCAATCCATAATAAAAATGTCACACATTTACTTAAAAAGTTTTGTAGTGATCAGCTTTAGCAATTATTCTAACTTTTGTTTTTTATTTATTTATTTCTTAATGGTCGACAAAACGAGTGTCTTCCTAATTATTCAATACATTATATATTCAACTAGCGGGCATAACCCGGCCTTGCCCGTGGCACGTACATATGTTAAAAATGAACTTTTTCAAAAAGCTTTGAAAATGATTTTGAAACTTATCGGACGGTAAACAAACATACAAACGTTTTCCGCCAATTTACCAATGTTGCCAGTGGAATTTCCCAAATCGCTGAAACTCGTATTCATAATATTCTTATGTAGAGCTTTGAAAATAAGTTTGAAGCAAATCGGACACAACTTAAAACTTCTCACAAAAAGTCTTTGAGTCGCATTCCACCTGAAAAAGTTTGGATTCTGCGAAAAGCGTGAAACACGTCTTACATGATTTTTCTTATAGATCTTTGGAAACGAATTTGAGCGCGAAACGTCACCCACCAAATCTTTGACCTCAATTTCCACCAAGGAGGAACGGATTTTTCAAAAATTGTGGAAGACCCCTCAAATGAATTTGAACAAAGATCTTTGAAAATAAGTTTGGGGCCGATCGGATGGTAAACAAAAAACTTTCATACAACCGTTTTCAGCCAATTTACCAATGTTGCCAGTGGAATTTCCCAAATCGCTGAAACACGTATTCATTATGTTCTTATGTAGAGCTTTGAAAATAAGATTGAAGCAAATCGGACACAATTTAAAACTTCATACAAAAAATCTTTGAGTCGCATTCCACCCGAAAATGTTTGGATTCTGCAAAAAGTGTGAAACACGTCTCAAATGATTTTTCTTATAGATATTTGGAAACGAATTTGAGCGCCAAACGTCACCCACCAAATTTTTGACCTCCATTTCCACCAAGGAGGCATGGATTTTCCTAAAAGTGTGAAGCACCCCTCATATGAATTTGAACAAAGATCTTTGAAAATAAGTGTGGGGCCGATCGGATGGTAATCAAAACACTTTCATACAACCGTTTTCCGCCAATTTACCACTGTTGCGGGTGGAATTTTCCAAATCGCTGAAATACGTATTTATTAAGTTCTTATCTAGAGCTTTGAAAATAAGTTTGAAGCAAGTCGGACACAACTTAAAACTTCGCCCAAAAAATCTTTAAATCGCATTTCCCCCGAAAAAGTTTGAATTCTGCGAAAAGTGTGAAACTCGTATCAAATGATTTTTCTAATAGATCTCTGGAAATGAATTTGAGCGCGAAACGTCACCCACCAAATCTTTGACCTCCATTTCCACCAAGGAAGAACGGATTTTCCTAAAAGTGTGAAACACCCGTCAAATGAATTTGAACAAAGATCTTTGAAAACAAGATTGAGGCCGATCGGATGGTAAACAAAAAACTTTCATACAACCGTTTTCCGCCAATTTACCACTGTTGCGGGTGGAATTTTCCAAATCGCTGAAATACGTATTTATTAAGCTCTTATGTAGAGCTTTCAAAATAAGTTTGAAGCAAATCGGACACAACTTTAAACTTCGCCCAAAAAATCTTTGAATTCTGCGAAAAGTGTGGAACACGTATCAAATGATTTCTCTTATAGATCTCTGGAAATAAATTTGAGCACGAAACGTCACCCACCAAATCTTTGACCTCCATTTCCACCAATGAGGAATGGATTTTCCTAAAAGTGTGAAACAGCCCTCAAATGAATTTGAACAAAGATCTTTGAAAATAAGTTTGGGGCCGATCGGATTGTAAACAAGAAAGTTAAATACAAACGTTTTTCGCGATTTTTCCACACTTGCGGGTGGAATTTCCCGAAACCCCGTCTTAACGTGCACCTACATCACATAAGGTAGCTACAGTGAAAATTTCAGCTTCCTAGCTCTTACGGGTTGGGCTGTGCGTTGATCACCAATCAGTCAGTCAGTCAGGACAAACAGTTTTATATATATGAAAATTAAGTGCTAAGAGCCTAGTTAGAGAGCACAATTTTCTAATAGCATCACCGACCGATGGAGGTGTTTTCTTTGCCAGTCCGGCCAGCTGTGCCCCTTTTCACAGCTAATTTTGTCGCGTCATTGACAAAATTAGAGCCTACATCTAAGAAGAAGGGTGTAAGTAGGAAAAAAGTGTTCTTAAGTAAAATTAAAAATAATCTTAATTTGCTATATTATTTAAGAAAATACCATAAATAGGAGAAAAGAAAGTAAGAAGATTGTTTATAAAGTAAAGAACTGTATGCTAGATATATAAAGTATTAAGTAGATAGGATTGGGGGAAAATTTACAGCCTGTCCGGCAAGCTATGCCCCTGCTCATAGCTGGGAATGGTCAGTGACTTCCCAAAGGTATCCTGAAAGCAACGATTTTATTAGGGGTTGAGAAAGTTAAGTAGAGAAAACGTGATGCAAACTATTGTAATTATTACATAGCACGCGAAAAGGATTGTGCATAGCGTAGTCTGTTGTGCACGTCGATAGGAATAAGGGGCGATAATTTCTGGTTGGTCTAGCCGGAACAGAGAATTGAAGACACCCTAGCAGAAAAGGAGAATCTATATCGCCAAAAACCAACTTATGTAGAAAGACAACACCGAGAATTGTGCTACGGTTGGTTAACGACGGAAGATTAAGAAGAAGCAGTCTGCTGAAATAGGATGGCAACCGAAGATTAGGGTCCCAATTTAAACCTCGTAAGGCAAAAAGCCGAAATTGCTTCTGAATAGATTCAATACGCTCCTGGCTGTTGTTATACTGCGGAAACCACATGCAAGAGCAGTATTTAAGGATAGGGCGAACAAGAGAGATGTACAGAAGTTTCGTTATAAAATGATCGTTAAACTCTTTAGACCATCGTTTAATGAATCCAAGTACACCTTTTGCCTCATTAACGATGGTATCTATGTGAAGATTGAAACAGAGTTTAGAATCAAAAAGAACGCCTAGATCCTTAACTGGTAGTATACGTTGCAATGGAGTATTGTCGATAACTGACAAGATAAGGTGTATTACGATTAAATGTCATAAACATACACTTTGAACAATTCAGATGCAATTGATTGGCCGAACACCAAAGTTGCATAGCGTTCAAATCGTCTTGAAGACGAGAATAATGTAAGGGATTGGTGTATAATAGAATAAGTTTCACGTCGTCCGCATACATGAGTACACGGGCATGTGATATAACAGAGGGGAGATCATTTATAAATAGAGTAAAGAGTAAAGGTCCAAGATGACTACTTTGAGGAACACCAGAAGTAACGTGAGCCTGTTTAGAGGTAGTCAGCCTCAGCATTACTCTTTGGGTCCTACCTTTGAAATTAGAACTGATCCAAAGCAAAAGAGACGGAGGGAAACCTATTCGGTAAGCTTTAAAAAGTAAAATGTCATGGTGCACAGAGTCAAACGCCTTACTGAAGTCAGTGTAAATGACATCAGTTTGCATTTTCGAAAGGAAAGCATCATTTATCAAGGAAGTAAACTCAAGCAGATTGGTCATAGTTGACCGATTCTTTACGAATCCATGTTGAACAGGGGAAACAACTGATTTGCAGAAATGCTGCAAATTCGAAGTGATTATTTTTTCAAATAATTTAGGAATAGCGGACAGTTTTGCAATGCCCCTGTAATTAAGTATATCAGACTTTCCACCTTTCTTGTGGAGAGGAATGATATAAGATTCTTTCCAAAGAGATGGAAAGACAGAAGATTCAAGGGATAGATTAAAAAGCTTTAGCAATGGATAAACAAGGGAAGAACTACACTCCTTGAGTAGACAACTATGAATATTGTCAGGCCCAAGAGAGAACTGGGTTTACTGAGTACCCATCAAATGTATGTACTCAATAATGCTAATAGGAACTAAGATTGTGTATTTTATATTTCTACGCTTCCAATGTTTATTTTCCTTTATATTTTTTCTCTGAATAATGTCCATCGGTTTGTCTATAAATCATTCTGCAAACTGGTGTACTTGGTTTCTCCAGTTAAAAATGATTTTATTTCAATAAAAAGTTGTTAAATCCTGAACTCATTAAAAAATTGTTTTGTGCAAATGTTATTAAAAAATAGAGGCAATCATTCGGACCCTTAAAGTATGTATATATTCGGCATCAAAGCACTAACTATACAATGCATTGGTACGTCAAACAGCAGAATAATCGGAACAGGAAAAATCGCAACGAGTGAGCCACCATGGGTGCCTGCGCCCCTTTCAGTGTGCCCAGATGGTGCAAGACTGCTGAGAGTGGCATCCGAACGCTGACCTCGAAAGCCGAACGTTCAGTATGAAGCCGCATCTCGCTCTGATGCTCATAGCTTCTCAAAAACCCCGAGATCTATAAACATACATATGTTTGTGTTGTGTGGATGTGCGCAGAAGTATATCACGGAGTTTGTCGCGAGCCAGATTATCCCGTTCGTGAGAAGTTGTTTAGGGACTCGTTTGGGTCCGCAAAGGCTTTTGTTCGGCTGTAGCGGCTGGTACATCGTCGCTATCAAATTTTATGAAGATCACATTTTAACACTTCGTAAATTGCAAGGGTTCCGAAACATGATTATGTTTGATAACATTTTTTACTAGATCTATTGTCGCATTTAATTTGTTCAAAAGATCGAGTCCAATGATCCCATCTTACTCTTTTAATCTGCCAAGTATCAAGAAGTATGTTTTAGTATTAAAGACGTGAATTGAGCAATTTTGTTTTATAAGCGTTCTTCCATGTCTGAAATCGACATTGAAGCACTTATTAACTGGTCTAAAGTGGGCCAACACGGACAAAAGTTTAAAAAAGTTTTTAGAGGAGCCTGTGTCTACGAGAAGCCTGATATTTTGCCCCGCCACCGTACGAGTTGAATACGGTAGCAGGGAGTTTCCCTAAAAATTTGATGCTTGTGGCGTCGGACAATTCGTCTTCAATAGTAGTCACTTCGGACTGTGCTTGGTTTTCATACGACTTGTCTTCGGATTTACTTTGGGATGTAAAGTGCACCTTTTGGTTTTTCTTATAAGAAGTTTGCTTGGAGCGAGACGACTGTTCTATCTCCATGGGCTCTGAATTTTTATGACCCTGATAATTCGTCGGTTGTCTGTACTGTGAAGACGAAACTATTTCCATAGCCTCTGGTGTCTGACCTTGAGTCTTCTGTGGATAAGGGCGTTGTTTAGAGCTGCCCGACTTGGCTTGACTCCTAGTGTAGTGAGGGTTCTTGCCATGTCTACCTTGATTCTCAGCGTTGCATGTAACGCATCGCTTCTAAATTTGTGATTGAAAACAGTAGCGGCGGCCGTATCGTGGGTCATTAACGTCATATTTGTCAGTAGTGTTAACTTTCTTTCAATTTCATTATAATACTTTAATAGAGGCAAATTGCCCTGCCTCATCCTATCCAGCTTTTGCTGTACGTAAAATCAAGCCTAGCCGAAATTGCTTTAAAATTTAGGACTGTGTTAACGGAAGCTAGTTGTGCGTCCGCAGAGCCCCTTACTTTATTACGAATAATGGCGACCGCCTGATAGTGCCTTGAACTACCCTCGTAAAATTTCGTAGGCAGCGGTGGCTGTCGGTCTCCACGAGTCGTAATTTTCCTACCTACCGCCAAATTCCGGTATAGACCTTACTACATCCAAAGGCTCGTCACATCTGACTGCCTGTTTAAAGGTAATAAGTTAATAAACTTCAACCTGTAGGACAGATATTCACTCGCATTGAACCTATTGCGTTAGCTTACGAATTTTTTTGTCAAATGTGCGTGCCTGTGCTTCGAGTGCAGACCTGACAGAAATTTCAAAAATTTCGGCGACGGTGTTTGTCTCCATATTGGATTTTTTCTTGGCTTACTCACTGCTACAAGACATTAAATGACAAATGTAAAGGGACACATGCAATTTTCTTACTCTTCTTATTTGTCCGGACAAAACAACTGACAGAAACAAAATTATTATAAATTTCTTTACATATAAATATTTTTTAAATTTCCTCGTTAGTCGATTTAGAGGTTTAAAAATCAACAAATTTATTTACTTTGACCAATTGATCGCTTACATACATGAATCTTATGTCTTCAATCAGAGATTCCATTTCCTTCGTGGTGCGTTGATGAGCTATTGCTGACCAGCGATGTTGTTGTTTTGTTTCGTTTTGTTTGTTTTTAATTTTCTCGCTCTCAGCTTTAGTTTAGCTGGGGTTTTATTTTTTGTTTTGAAATTTATTCAAATTCCGTTGGGCGCCAATTAACGAGTTTTCATAGTACCTATACCCGGCGGGTGCAGCAATGAAACACTTGGAATTTTTAGTCAGAATTTTTATCCACGCACGAAGTGCGCTGTTCAATCCAATCTTAAAAACTGAAAATCTAAACTAAAAGCTAACATATCCAAAGCCAATATGCCGCGGCAGCCCCGGCGTCAGAATGCTGACCTAGCGCCTCGTGACTACTTCTGGATGGTCACTCAGCGCGCGCATGCGAGGCATTGGATTTCGTCGCTGTGGCCGGCAGCAATGCAGAGTAAACGAATATGAGCAATGTCGCTACTCTGTAGCGACGGCATCCGGTCTTTCGGCGGGTTTGTTTGTGTTAACTTGTACAAGTTAACACTTAAGAATTGCACCAAAATAACGCTGTATAAGAAACTTGCACAATACTTATATTGACCCATTTACAACCAAGCACATTCCGCTGACACATGAGTTCAGCGGCCTGACCGCAACTGTCAGCAGCGGTAACCTGACACTTGACTATGCTGCAAGTATCCGCGTTGTCGCTTATGCTGAATCGGCTTGCCGACTGTAGCTTTCTAGCTTATAGATCCAAGTTTTAGGTTTAATTCCAATTCGATTTTATACCACAACTCAGTTCTGTACTTAACGTTTGACAATAAACATACATTGCTCCGGCTTTGCCGTTATAAAATACTTTCTTATTATTGATACAATCACTGAACCACAAGGCCAGCGATACGAGAGTGAAGTGAAACTCTCAAAGTGATCATCGTAAGAAGATATCGTTTACATCGGCCGACTGTGCTTCCCTTAACAGCGCAAAACGGCAACTTGATATTTGGCGCCCAACTCGTGGTAATAACGAAAGAAAATTACCCACGCGAGCGTTCGTTAATAACTGAAACACGCTAACAAATACATTACGTGATTGCTGACCTGCGTCAATAAAGGCAGCAACAGTGCAACAACTTCGCCCTCGTGAAGACACATTGGCAGAAGTGCACCGAAGCCACTGAAGCTATCTGGACAACGAAGACTGCGGCGTTGGAGCTTAATTCCCCTTTAGTAGTTGTCTTAGAATCATGTAAGTGGGATTTTCCTCAACTCTTTTCAAGTCAATTCAAAAGAAATTAAAAAAAAAAGCACATTATATTTTGCATTACCTATTACTCGATTATAAGTCTATAAAGAAAAATAATAATAATAAGTTATACGGCATTGAGTTGTTTGATTGATAGATAAGCTAGATATTTGTCATTGGTATTTAAAGCTTATTGCAAGAACGCATATTTTGTCGGCTTGCTTCCCACTCTATTCGTTAGTTGTCTTTACGTAACTTTGTAGTTAAACGCTCTGGCGTAACATGACACGCCAGCGTAGAGGAACTCACGCTTAATCATCAAAATATTAAATTGTTTATCTGTTGCGAAGGCATATGAGCTCTTCATTCTCACAATAAAGAACGCCCGCCCACTGTTCAAGTGACTCAGAATCTGACTGTGACACTCAGGGCCTTATTCGCAGACCAAAACTGAAACCCGTTGTTCCCCCGGCGCCTAGCAACATGAACGCTGAACAACTCAGGGCAATAATGCAGACGGTCATCTCCAGCGCCTTAGCTGAGCAAGCTGCTGCAAACCAACAGAGAGAACAAGAGTTAATTCAAAGAATTAACCAAATATCTGAACAGATAGCGGCTGTGCGCCAGAAGTGCAAACGTATGTGGCCATTGACATAAACAATGAGATACGCTGCGACGAGCCACTTGACGCCGTCAAATGATTGCCCGAGTTTACCGGAGCACAAGAATCTTATGTGTCGTGGCCGCATGCAGCGCTGGCAGCGTATCAAATTTTTAAACCATATGATGGCAGTTCACGCCACTATCAGGCGGCTATCATTATCAGAAGCAAGGTCAGGGGCCCTGCTGATGCAGTACTAGCTTCGTTTGGCGCAGTATTGAACTTTGATGCGATTATAAATCGCCTCGATTTCACGTATAGTGACAAACGACCCATCCATGTAATGGAACAGGAGTTAGGCACCTTGAGGCAGGGGGGCCTATCGCTACTTTAGTATTACGACGAAGTAGAAAAAAAACTGACTTTACTGACCAACAAGGTTAATATGTCATATGAGCCAATTATGGCTAAAGGCTTATGCGAAAAACTCCGCGATGACGCATTGCACGTTTTTATATCAGGTCTCAAACGCAATCTCACAGACGTGCTTTTCGCGTTGGGCGCCAATTAACGAGTTTTCATAGTACCGATACCCGGCGGGTGCAGCAATGAAACACTTGGAATTTTTAGTCAGAATTTTTATCCACGCACGAAGTGCGCTGTTCAATCCAATCTTAAAAACTGAAAATCTAAACTAAAAGCTAACATATCCAAAGCCAATATGCCGCGGCAGCCCCGGCGTCAGAATGCTGACCTAGCGCCTCGTGACTACTTCTGGATGGTCACTCAGCGCGCGCATGCGAGGCATTGGATTTCGTCGCTGTGGCCGGCAGCAATGCAGAGTAAACGAATATGAGCAATGTCGCTACTCTGTAGCGACGGCATCCGGTCTTTCGGCGGGTTTGTTTGTGTTAACTTGTACAAGTTAACACTTAAGAATTGCACCAAAATAACGCTGTATAAGAAACTTGCACAATACTTATATTGACCCATTTACAACCAAGCACATTCCGCTGACACATGAGTTCAGCGGCCTGACCGCAACTGTCAGCAGCGGTAACCTGACACTTGACTATGCTGCAAGTATCCGCGTTGTCGCTTATGCTGAATCGGCTTGCCGACTGTAGCTCTGTAGCTTATAGATCCAAGTTTTAGGTTTAATTCCAAATCGATTTTATACCACAACTCAGTTCTGTACTTAACGTTTGACAATAAACATACATTGCTCCGGCTTTGCCGTTATAAAATACTTTCTTATTATTGATACAATCACTGAGCCACAAGGCCAGCGATACGAGAGTGAAGTGAAACTCTCAAAGTGATCATCGTAAGAAGATATCGTTTACATCGGCCGACTGTGCTTCCCTTAACAGCGCAAAACGGCAACTTGATATTTGGCGCCCAACTCGTGGTAATAACGAAAGAAAATTACCCACGCGAGCGTTCGTTAATAACTGAAACACGCTAACAAATACATTACGTGATTGCTGACCTGCGTCAATAAAGGCAGCAACAGTGCAACAACTTCGCCCTCGTGAAGACACATTGGCAGAAGTGCACCGAAGCCACTGAAGCTATCTGGACAACGAAGACTGCGGCGTTGGAGCTTAATTCCCCTTTAGTAGTTGTCTTAGAATCATGTAAGTGGGATTTTCCTCAACTCTTTTCAAGTCAATTCAAAAAAATTAAAAAAAAAAGCACATTATATTTTGCATTACCTATTACTCGATTATAAGTCTATAAAGAAAAATAATAATAATAAGTTATACGGCATTGAGTTGTTTGATTGATAGATAAGCTAGATATTTGTCATTGGTATTTAAAGCTTATTGCAAGAACGCATATTTTGTCGGCTTGCTTCCCACTCTATTCGTTAGTTGTCTTTACGTAACTTTGTAGTTAAACGCTCTGGCGTAACATGACACGCCAGCGTAGAGGAACTCACGCTTAATCATCAAAATATTGAATTGTTTATCTGTAGCGAAGGCATATGAGCTCTTCATTCTCACAATACAGAACGCCCGCCCACTGTTCAAGTGACTCAGAATCTGACTGTGAAACTCAGGGCCTTATTCGCAGACCAAAACTGAAACCCGTTGTTCCCCCGGCGCCTAGCAACATGAACGCTGAACAACTCAGGGCAATAATGCAGACGGCCATCTCCAGCGCCTTAGCTGAGCAAGCTGCTGCAAACCAACAGAGAGAACAAGAGTTAATTCAAAGAATTAACCAAATATCTGAACAGATAGCGGCTGTGCGCCAGAAGTGCAAACGTATGTGGCCATTGACATAAACAATGAGATACGCTGCGACGAGCCACTTGACGCCGTCAAATGATTGCCCGAGTTTACCGGAGCACAAGAATCTTATGTGTCGTGGCCGCATGCAGCGCTGGCAGCGTATCAAATTTTTAAACCATATAATGGCAGTTCACGCCACTACCAGGCGGCTATCATTATCAAAAGCAAGGTCAGGGGCCCTGGAAGTCCCTGCTACCTCTCATCCGACGAAGAGTAGCGGGGACTGATATGAAACTCCTCATCGATACGGGCGCGTCGAAAAATTTCATTCGACCATTTGAAGGATTAAAAGGCGATTGCCCGGTTGACAAAAATTTCACAATTCATTCAATCTATGGCACAACAAACATCACACAAAAATGCCTTGTGTCGATGTTAAATACAACAGCTAAATTCTTTTTTTTACCAGATTTGTCAACATTTGATGGCATCATAGGCTTTGACCTGTTAACACAGGTAGGAGCCTCACTTTGCTTAGCTTCAGGACAACTCAAGTGGGGTACGGAAGTCGAAAAAATCACCTTCCACACTTGTGCCAACGTAAATTTCACAAAAGTAGATTGTGCAGAGGCACCCCCATTAGTTAAAAGTTCTTTCTTAAAAATGCTCAACCAGACAAAAGGCTTTTGCAGACCCAGATGAAGCGTTGCCGTATAACACATCAGTCGTGGCTACCATTAGTACCACTGATGAGCAACCCATCTATGCCAAGCTTTACCCATATCCAATGGGAGCAGCTAATTTCGTCAATAAAGAAATCAAAGATCTGCTAAAGAATGGCATAATTCAAAAGTCCGTCTCACCCTACAATAACCCAATATGGGTAGTAGACAAAAAATGCACTGACGAGGCGGGTAATAAAAAAATGAGATTGGTAATAGATTTTCGTAAACTTAACGAAAGAACGGTACCTAATAAGTACCCTATGCCAAACATCTCGATGATATTGGGAAATTTGGGCAAAGCCAAATACGTCTCAACATTAAACCTCAAGTCTGGTTATCACCAGATCATACTCGCTGAACGCGACCGTGAAAAGACCTCTTTCTCGGTAAACGGGGGGAAATACGAGTTCAAAAGACTCCCTTTTGGACTAAAGAATGCAGCAAGCATCTTTCAAAGAACCATCGACGACATACTGCGAGAGCAGATTGGCAAGTTTTGCTATGTCTATGTCGATGACGTAATTATCTTCTCAGAAGATGAGGAATCCCATATTAAACATGTGGACTGGGTCCTAAAAAGTTTTTTAAGAAAAGCGTGAGCTTTCTGGGATTCATAGTCACCAGCGGAGGTGCCACAACAGATCCAGAAAAGGTTAAAGCAATACAGGAGTTTCCGGAACCTAAAACGCTGTTTGAGGTCTGATCATTTCTAGGCCTCGCAAGCTACTACAGATGTTTCATTAGGGACTTCGCTGCAATAGCAAGACCCATCTCGAACATTTTAAAGGGCGAGAATGGAACAGTCAGTAAACACAGGTCTAGAAACATAAAGGTCCAATTCTCTGAAGCGCAGCAGCGGGCGTTTCAGAAGTTGCGTAATATTTTGGCATCCGAGGATGTGATGCTCAGGTACCCCGAATTTAAGAAGCCTTTCGATCTAACGACCGATGCTTCGGCCCACGGCATAGGTGCGGTTTTGTCTCAGGAGGGTCGTCCCATAACAATGATTTCGAGAACATTGAAGGACTGTGAGGTTAACTACGCAACAAATGAAAGACAGCTATTGGCCATTGTATGGTCACTTGCCAAATTAAGGCACTATTTATATGGGGTGAAAGACATTAACGTCTTCACTGACCATCAACCCTTGACCTTCGCAGTTTCGGAATCCAATCCAAATGCGAAGATCAAAAGGTGGAAAGCGCGCATCGACGAGTCTAATGCGCGACTCTTCTACAAACCCGGCAAGGACAATCTGGTTGCGGATGCCTTATCGAGACTACAGCTCAATGCCTTAGATGAACAAGGGGTGGTCCTGTGCAGCAACGATCCACAGCGAGGTCTCTCTCACCAACACCATTGAGTCAACAACCAAACTCTTGAACTGCTTTCAAAACCAAATAGTTTTGGAAGAGGCGCGTTACCCCTTAAAACGAAGTTTCATTCTGTTTGGGAATAAGAAACGTTACTTGATCAACTATACTTGCATTGAATCATTGCTAGAGGAACTCGCAGATGTAGTTTCACCCAAATGCGTAAATGCCCTCCACTGTGATTTGCATACACTTGCAATGATACAGGACGCATTGGTTCGAAGATACCCAGCCACGAACTTCTGGCACTGCAAACATCTTGTAGTTGACGTATTTGCGGTTGGAGAAAGAAGAGAAATCCTCACAGCTGAGCATAATAGGGCCCACAGGTCTGCACAGGAAAACATTAAGCAGGTACTCTCCGATTACTACTTCCCAAAGATGTGAAAGATAGCCAATGAAACAGTACAGAATTGCAAAACGTGTGCTAGGGCTAAATATGATAGGCACCCCAAGAAACAGGAGCTTGGCGAGACGCCGATCCCTTCACATGTAGGAGAGATGTTGCACATAGACATTTTCTCCACTGACAGAAAATTTTTTCTGACTTGCATCGATAAGTTTTCTAAATTTGCCGTTGTCCAACCGGTCCCTTCAAGAACCATTGTAGATCTGAAGCCAGCCTTAATGCAACTGATGAACTTTTTCCCAAAAGCCAGATCTATTTACTGTGACAATGAACCGTCATTGAATTCAGAAACAATCGTGGCTATGCTTGCAAACAACTATGGGGTCAGCATTTCAAATGCACGACCATTACATAGCGTCTCGAATGGACAAGTTGAGCGCTTTCACAGCACTCTATTAGAGCTAGCCAGATGCCTAAAGATCGATAAAGGTATTAGTGACACCGTAGAAATCATTTTACTGGCTACAACTGAGTACAAGAAGTCGATCCATTCGGTCATCGACAAAAGACCAGTTGACGTGGTTCAGGCGCACCCTGACGAGCCACAAGAGAACATACAAAACAGGATCAGAGACGCCCAGACGGCGCTCAGAGCTAGGGAGAACGCCAAACGGCAGAATAGGGTCTTCGACGTTGGTGACAAAGTTTTGGTCAAGTCCAACCGAAGGCTCGGGAACAAACTCACACCTTTATGTGATGAGAAGGCCGTTGAAGCAGACCTGGGGACCGAGGTCCTCATTAAAGGGAGGGTGGTCCACAAGGACAACTTGAGGTAATCACCACGAGAATAAGGCCCTTGAAGTTTTTTCTTATAATACCAATCTGTTTAGCCGCTTGGCTCGCTTCTTCCAATTAATTATAAGACTTAGATATTAACGCTTGCCCTAAGTTTAAGTTCTGGTGGTGGTGGGTTAACCAATATCAAAACACAAAAATAGCTAAAAATCCCATTCCACAGGTTTGAACTATTCTCATCTTGTCCCTGTCCCTGGCTTCGGCACGCGTCACCGATTATTCAAACGCTAGGTACATCCCGATAGTGGATGGACGAATCCTGGTGTGGGAGGATTTCGCCTACGTTAAACACTCGGCGAATCTTTCAGAATATGCACGTGTGGTGGAGGAAACGGTCAGTTTGCTTGACATGTTCCCACAATCTCACATGAAGAAGCTCCTAAAGGTGGACACAGCTCACCTGCAGGACCTGCTGGAAGCGTTGGGCGTACACCATATGGTGGCCAGAAGTTTGGACTTCTTAGGGTCCATGCTGAAAGTCGTAGCAGGCACTTCGGATGCCAACGATTTTGAGAGAATAAAATTTACAGAACAACAGCTAATATGTGAAAACAATTGACAAATAGAGATAAATACCAAGGTACAGGACCAAGTTAATCAGCTCACAATCACTGTCAATCAAATTCTCAAGGCCGCAAAAGAAAACCAAGTGAACACTGAACACTTGTATGAAACGCTATTGACTAGAAGTAGGATGCTGATGATGGAAATGCAAAATTTAATGCTTGCAATATCGTTAGCAAAGGCAAACATTGTAAGCCCGAATATTTTAGACCATATTGACTTGAAATCAGTTTGGTTTGATGAGCCCACCGACACCCCCATAGCATGGCTCATTCCGAAACCCAGCCTAGCAACCTGGAGCCGATTACTCAGGTGGACGAAGGGATGATAATTATCATTATTATTATACTTCACTATTAGGTTCCCAAAAGTTAAGCTAGCTTGTAAGAAAATCACAATTTATCCCGTCATTCAGAAAGGCCTAATACTGCGAATAACAGACAACACCGTGGCAGAGTGTGGTGGAAACGTTCACGCTCTCGAAAACTGCACCGCATCCCCTGGAGCGACGTTCTGCAGACTCTCAAAGGAAAGCTCATGCGCCAGAGAGCTACACGCCGGGGGGGTGGCTAACTGCGAAACCCAACCTAGCAACCTAGAGCCAATTACTCAGGTGGACGAAGGGATGCTAATTATCAACGACAAGCTAGCAGAAGTGCAAGTTGATAACGGCCCTAAGACCTAGCTCCAAGGCACACACCTCATTACGTTCGCTGATCGGGCTAACGTAAATGGAACTCTTTTCATAAACCATAATAAAATCTTGGATAGAATCCCAGGAACGGCGAACTCTCCACTGCTGAACATTACGGCCAGCCGAGATATACAAAGTCTTCCATATCTCCATCTATTGAACGAACGTAATGTGGAGGCAATTCAACAGTTCAGAAGGCAAATCAATGAGGACCAAGCCTACCGAGTGTCGTTCATAGCAGGAGCTATCTATTGCGCAACCGTTTGTATCGGGTTGACACTTTGGCGAATCACCAAGAAGAGGAAGACTGCAAGGCGGCTGAGAGAGGTGATTGCCGGCATAGGGTCGACCGAGGACGGTCATAAACTCGAGGGGGGAATAGTTAACACTTAAGAATTGCACCAAAATAACGCTGTATAAGAAACTTGCACAATACTTATATTGACCCATTTACAACCAAGCACATTCCGCTGACATATGAGTTCAGCGGCCAGACCGCAACTGTCAGCAGCGGTAACCTGACACTTGACTATGCTGCAAGTATCCGCGTTGTCGCTTATGCTGAGTCGGCTTGCCGACTGCAGCTTTGTAGCTTACAGATCCAAGTTTTAGGTTTAATTCCAATTCAATTTTATACCACAATTCAGTTCTGTACTTAACGTTTGACAATAAACATACATTGCTCCGGCTGTGCCGTTATAAAATACTTTCTTATTATTGATACAATCACTTAGCCACAAGGCCAACGATACGAGAGTGAAGTGAAACTCCCAAAGTGATCATCGTAAGAAGATATCGTTTACATCGGCCGACTGTGCTTCCCTTAACAGCACAAGACGGCAACTTGATATTTGACATGTATACAGAAATTCTTACGAGTAAAGCCAAAACACGTTTTCTTCAATAATTTTAATTTTCTACAGTACATCTTATTGTGCTACAGAATATTTGTGTATTCTCAAAGAGTCAATTGCATTTAAATTGTAGCTTTTATTGGTGGAAAGCATAAATTGGTTATTTACTTGATTTATGGCTATGAGGTAGTAGCGGGCAGGTGGTGATAACTATAAAACGAAATATACCTTATATATGTCAAGTTTCGTGACTCTAGCTCTTATTATTTTCCAAAAATTGCTCATAAAACACGCTTTCGGTATCGATTTTTATCGACTGCTTGGAAACAGAGTAAATTGTCGATTATCGGAAACAAGCTCGTACCATGCGTGTTGCCAATTTCAAGTCTCTAGCTCATATAGGTTCTGATATCCTTGCGTTCATACATACGTACGGACGGACAGACGGACATGGCTAGATCGACTCGGCTATTGATGCTGATCAAGAATATATATACTTTATGGGGTCGTAGATGCTTCCTTCTGCCTGTTACATACATTTGCACAGTATACAATATACCCTGTTTGCCCTTTGTTAATGGGTTCACGGTATAAAAATGTGGATAAAACAAGTATAAAATAAAGGTCGGCAAGAAAAAAAAAATAAACAATAAAAATAAAAATCCGTGTATTTAAAGTAATTGAAAAATAAAGAAATTTTTAATAATGCCTATATGCCGAAATAATGTCAGTGATAGCGATCAATGAGCAACTGTGGAGTGACTGCGAGTGAACTAGGAAACTGCTACAGCGGTGGGGTTCAAGCTTTTTGTTTTTTTATATATTATTTTTTTTGGAAAGACAAAGACAAAATGAATAAAACAGAATATATAAATAAATCAACGGAACCACGGGAGTCGAAAAGGCGAGAGGAGGCGACGCTGGCTACAGAGAAGGGCAGAAGCAAGTTAGAGAAAATTTAAAATGGAGCAGGTGGTTGCCAAAATCCGGGGATAGGCGTGTGCTGGATCCACCAGCGGCGTAAAGAGGAGCTGGTGGCGATCACCCATGAGTTCGGGCTAGAAAAGGAAGGCGCGTGGAGGAGTTGCGTTTGCGGCTATCCACTTACGAGCAGGATGGCGGCCATTCCTCTGAATTTTAGGCTTGGCTTGCCGAGTATGAGTCACAGTATGCCAAAATGTTAGAGCCGTTATCCTTGGGCGTCCCACCCGACGTTGGCGCACGGCCATGTCAGAAATCAGAGCCTGATCGCAGATTCCGACCCCTAGCCTAGCCGTCACGGGTGTAGGGGAGGCTCATATCGTTAGAAGAGGTGGAGCCTGCCGAACAACAGCGATTGACGCAGAGATAGTGCGAACCTCTTTGAAGCCGAGTTATGTTCCTTATACTGCCAGGCTATATCCTCAGTCGGAGGTAAGGCCCCTTGCAAACGTCCCGGAACAAGTTCGGAAGTGGGGTATGAGGTATGACGGCCGATCCGACCCTCTTGAATTTCTAGAAGACCTAGAGGAGCGGGCCATCACATATGGCATTGCCCTCGGTCGTATGCCCAGGGCAATGAGCGAAATATTCTGCGACAGGGCTGCTCGTCGGCAGCGCGTGGGAGAGGAGTACAAAGAATACCTGATAGAGCTGAGGGCTCTAATGCATCACGTCAGATACGAGCCGGCCCAGAAGTTGCACCGGATCTACGAAAATGCAGCCCCCGAATACAAACCTTACGTGAAACGGCAAGATTTCTCCACCTTGTCCCAGCTTAAGCAGATGGCCGTAGAATACGAGATGGTCATGAGGCAGAGGGTGGAACACGCGGGAAGCCAGTCATCGAGCAAAGTGGTCATGAATCGGAGTAGCGCAGAATGGGGGAGGGCAGTACAGCCCACGGGGGGACACCTCAATCCATTCCGGTATACTCCCAGCGGGTCCGGAGCGACCGTTATGGATAGAAGTACACTCTGCGGAGGTTGCCCATCAGAGGTTGAGCCAAGTGGTTGGAACCGGGTACAATCCGCGACGAGCATGTCGTAGGTGCGCACAGGAGGGGCACTTCGCCAGGGAGTGTCCCAACGCACACGTCGTGTTCTGTTGGGTATGTGGGAACCGGGGCAGAAGTAGCCAGGATTGTTGCCGCTGCACGTAGGCGGGAAACGGGCAACGGCGTCACCCAGGCCAGAATCGGGTCGGCGCCGACACACATGTGACCAGGTAACAGGACACCCACTAAAGGTGGACGGTGGCCGAAGTGTCGCTACGGTGGAGATTGGCGGACGGACGATGCCTGCTACCATCGATACCGGAGCCACTCGCAACTTCATGAGTGACGATTGCATACGCAGGTGGGCGATTCGGGGAACAGTTGAGGACGTGCAGACGCGTATTCGTCCGACAGATGGGTCACGCTCGCAGTAACGAGGCCATTATATCCTGGGAATGGATTTATTGGGTGCAATGGGCGCCACCATGCGCTGCAGCAAGACAAGACCGGTCCTTGAGACGGCGGTGGCATCAGCTGCAGGGCCTTGTGTGAGAGAAGAGACGAAGAAAGGCCTTCCATGTCAGGAAAAGGGAGCAGCTGCTCGGCAACAGAGGAGAGAAGAGCCGAAAGAAGGCCTCACGCGCCAGAAAGCGTTTGTGCCTGCTCGGCAGCCAACGAAAAAGGATACAAGTGAGGAGCCGAAGGAGGGCTTCCCAGGTCAAGAGAGGGGGGCACCTGCTCGGCAACAGAAGAAGGAGGATATCAAGAGAGTACCGAAGGATGGCCTCCCAGGTCATGAAAGGGGAGCACCTGCTCGGCAAAAGAAAAGAGGAGATACCAATAAATATCAACCCAAAGAAGGCTTCCCGCGCCAGGGAAAGGGAACGCTTGCTCGGCAACCAAAAAGAAAGGACACGAAATAGGGTGGGAAGAAGGGGCCTCACTCGGGATTGGACCGAGAGCTTGACTAGCCCAAAAGGCGGCGCGTAGAGCTGCAGAGGCAGGTCTACGCTGGTCGTGGAGGCGGCACGGCGGAAAGATGACAGAGAACGGAGAGATTGCTATTGCTATTGCTTGCTCGGATCCCATGCACGCAGGGAATCAGGAGTAGTCGCCAGGGCGGAGCCATCATGGAGCTCCCTCTGAAATCGGAGTAGTGCACGAAAGAGGCGAAATACAGGGTGAACCCAGCCCAGAGGGAGCAGAGTGGCCAACGGATCTGGACCCAAACCTAAGGGAGTTCCTGGCGTCGGAACTGGCACCCTTCGAGGGTCTGCAAGGGGTCTCGCACATCGCGGAGCACAGGATCCGGCTGAAGGACGACAAGCCGCTGAAGCATAGGTATTATCCGAAAAATCCGGCCATGCAGAGGGCTACTGACGTACAGGTGGATAAGCTGATCCAAGCAGGTGCCATCGAGCTGTCGTGTAGTCCGCACAGCGACACAATCGTCTTAGTCAAGAAGCAGTATGGCGAGTGGCGCATGTGCATCGACTATCGGCAACTCAACACGCACTCCATTCCGAATGCTTATCCCGTTCCCCGGATTAATCACATCCGGGTGCGCCACGCCCGATTCATCTCAACTCTAGATTTGAAGCACGGGTACTGGCAGATACCGATGGCAGCCGATAGCCGGGAATGCACGGCATTCACAGTCCCCGGGAGAGGTCTTTTGCAAAGGCGGGTGGTGCTATTTGGTTTGCATTCGGCATGTGCGACATTTCAGCGAGCTTTGGACACGGTAATAGGGCCGGAGGTGGAGCCTCATGCGTTCGCCTACCTAGAAGATATCGTGGCAAATGGGGCAACGAAAGAGCAGCATGTAGAGAACTTGAGGGAGGTGTTCCGCCGGTTAAGGGTTTCGTTCCCAACATCGCGACTCAGGTATAGCCGCTAACGGCGCTCTTAAAGAAGGGGCGGAAATGGGCTTGGGATGAAGAACAAGAGGAGGCATTGCGTCAATTGAAGGATAGCTTGACGACTGCCCCTGTGTTGGCTTGTCCAGACTTTTCCGCCAAATTCGTCTTGCAGACTGACGCGAGAGAGTATGGCCTCGGGGCAGTACTGACGCTGACGATAGAGGGACAGGAGCGGGTGATAGCGTACGCGAGCCGGAAGTTGCTGAAAGCTGAGGTGAACTATTCCGCCACCGAGAAAGAGTGCCTGGCAATCGTATGGTCGATCCGGAAGTTGCGTTGCTACTTAGAGGGGTACTGGTTCGAAGTGATAACGGATCATCTGGCACTCAAGTGGCTCAACTCGATCGAGAGCCTTTCAGGGAGGATCGCGCGATGGGCACTGGAACTGCAACAGTTTCAGTTTGACGTGCCAGGATCGCTGAAGAGCCAGCCAAGGACTACATAGAAGAAAATGGGCAATTATATAGGCATTTGGACCACCGGACGGACGACGAGGACTACATCCCCTGGAAGCTATGCTTGGCCAGTGGTCAACGGCAGCGGGTATTGCGGGAATGTCATGACGCTCCCACAGCCGGGCATCAAGGCGTGAGGAAAACGGTATCAAGGTTGGCCCAGAGGTACTACTGGCCGGGCATGTTCCGCGACGCCGTCAAGTACGTGAAGTGCTGCGAAATTGCCAGAAGTTCAAGAGCGAGCAACTTAAACCGGCTGGTCGCATGCTGACGATACAGGTAGCTGAGCCGATGGCAGTGCTTTGCGCGGATTTCATCGGACCCCTCCTACGGTCGAGACATGGCAACACAATGCTACTGGCGTTCCATGATGCTTTCTCGAAGTGGGTGGAACTAGTCCCTCTCAGGAGGGCCACGGCGGCGCCCTTGCAGACAGCGTTCCGAGAGAAGATTTTAAGTAGGTTCGGGGTCCCTAAGAGGTTTGTGTGCGACAACGGGGTATAATAGGACCGTGAAGAATATGATAGCGCAGTTTATTGAGGGCCATCAGAGTTCGTGGGACAAGCTCCTGCTGGCGGTCAACACAAGCGTAGCGGACTCGACAGGGTTCAGTCCGCCTTCCTGATGCAGAGTAGGGAGCCACGGTTGCCTGCTGCTCTGTACGGTCAGGTGACTCCGGAGTCCGCAATTAGTGCGTTAGACCCTAGGACAAAGGCGGATAGGTTAAGAGAAATCTTTTATATTGCCCACAGCAATCTCCAGCGCGCTTCAAAAGACCAGGGCAGGCACTACAACTTGCAGAGACGAGAGTGGCGACCTTCGTTGGACTTGATGGTCCTGTTTCGGCAGCACCAACTGTCCAACGCCGCTGAGGGCTTCGCAGCAAAATTGGCACCCAAATTCGATGGCCCCTATCGGGTCACCAAGTTCGTTTCGCCTAACATTGTGCGCCTAGTGAGGCCAGGCGAGCGGAAGAAGAGGGTGACCAATATCTCGCAGCTGCAGCCGTTTTTCCAAGAGATGACCGAACACGGGGAGGAAGCAGACCAGATGGATGTGGAAGAAGAGCGTGCACAGCAGACCTTGCTGAATAACCGAATAAGAATAAGTTAAGAATAGCTAGAGTCGATTTCATATATTGTGAGCCGCATTGTGAGGATAGGGTATTTACAACTAATAACCTCTGTCCACTGACCACATTTCTTACACATTTCTGAAAATGTCACATTTTTGAAAAATGTGTAAATTCGCCCCGAACAGTTCGAATTTTTTACGATGATCTATCGAGTTTTCTATCGACCTTGTGAAAAATGTGAATGTGTTCTTTACCATAAACAGCTGACATTGCAACGAAGGCAAGCAGTAACTTTAAATTATAATTTGAAATTTTAACAATCCCACAGTTTTTAACATTTAAATTTGGCCAAATCCCGCAGAGTCAATTAAATGGAGCCCCTACTTCGGGGCCGTATTATTAGACTTTTCCAAGGATATCTCTGCGGCGCTTATGTAAATTAAAGCAACTCGATCAGCTGTTTATTTAGAGAAGCGGTTCTTTTGCTACTCGCATATTACCGAAAACCTGTGGAACACCAATATGACAAACTTAAAATGTGACATTTCTTAAGCCCAGTAGAGAAAGGCTATAAGTAATGGATAAGTTACCGAATTTACGGATGGATCGAGCGTCAGGGTGAGTACACTCGTATCAAAAAAATTTGACTTAGAGCGTGCAGCGGAGCGCTAGGCATCCGAACAGTGCGGCAGGGCCTTGGCTGAAGGAACCGAGTAGGGTAGCGCCTAATAAATAAGAAATGGAGTATATTAATAAAAGTGAAGTAAGAAAAGAAAGTCGGACAGTTCTTTTTATTTCTTATTAGGCTTATTCTCGAACATCGGCATTAGCCGAGGTTCAACATAACCCTCTTTCCCAATCTAAATTGCAGTGAATGTGGTGCGAGGCTATTGCCCGATAGTGCAGGTGATAGGAGGCTATTGCCCGATAATGTAGGTGGTACGAGGTTATTGCCCGATAGCGCAGGTGGCACGAGGCTATTGCCCGACAGTGTAGGTGGAACAAGGCTATTGCCCGGTAGTTTAGGCGGTACGAGGCCATTGCGCGATAGTGTAGGTGGACTGAGGTTGCTGTCTGGTAGTGTGTGTGGTTCGAAGAGCCAATTCTTATCTAATTAGTAGAGATTTAAAAATTAGCACTGAAACCTATTAGAGGGCTTTTTGTTTTTCTTCACCAATTGACGTGCAACCGCCCCGACAACTGGATTATTTTGATTTTCGGGTTTACTTCAATGATAATAGTCTATGTCCACAGAAAAAAATTTAGGATTTCATACTTGTGTAATGTAGAGTCAATAATAAAAGTATGGTACTACCAGCGATATGAAAATTTAAATTTCAAGTATTAGTTTTTAGCTACGAAAAAACAACACAATTTAATAGCTTGAGCCTTGTGATTTGGTGTAATATTTAGGTACTTTACATTTCAAGAAGATCGGAGTGCAAATATTGGACTTATTCTATGCTAAATTTCTAATAATGTGGTCCAGGGGGAAGTAGCAGATTTGCTGAAGGTTAAGGCATTAATTTTGTGTATAGTGCATTATTGCATCAATTAGTACCTGCAAAATCATTATATATTGGGCATTTATATTGGGCTTTATTTAATGATTTGAAGAATTTAAGCGTGGTTATAAAAAACCAAAATATTATGTTGACTGACGGGAGCAGGGGATTTTGTCGTCGAGGTTTGGTTTATTAACTTGATTTATAGCTTTGTGGTGGTAGCGGAGAGGTGGCAATAGGTATAAAATGAAAGATACTTGATATATATGTATATACTATTCAAGAAGCAACATATGAAGTTTGGTGACTCTAGCTCTTCTTATTTACCCAATATGCTTAAAAAACAGGATTTCGATATCGCTTTTTATCGATTGCTTGGAAACGGAGTAAGTTATCGATTATCGAAAATAAACTCGTACTGCGTATGGACTAGGAGGACCTACAGCAAATTTTCAAGGCTCTAGCTCTTATAGGTTCTGAGATCCTTGCGTTCATACATACGGACAGACAGACGGACATGGCTAGATCGACTGGGCTGTTGTTGCTGATCAAGAATATATAGACATAATGGGGTCGGAGATGCATATTTATGCCTGTTACATACATACATTTCAACAAATACATTATACGTTGGCATATATCGTTACACTTAGTTAAGCAAGGTTGCCACTAATTATAAAATTCGTTCACACAACCTAAGAAAGCAAACATTAAATATATGAAATCTTAACGTAAACATTTACGTTTTTCCACACCATGCCCGCCTCCGACAATCTATCTGGGCTATCTGAGCTTAAGCTTGTTGGATCGACATAATTCAACAGCGTCAGCTGTGCGTACTCGGCCCGTTTTTCATTTGTGCGGGCCGAAATAGATCTGCGGCAAGGGTCTCTTAGTTACACTGCATGCACAGTGTCCTTTCGGTACCAAGCTTAAAGCATGTTAGTCGAGCAAGACATTCCCCCTTTGTGAGCGGCGAGGGCCAGCTTAAATCTTTGGGCTCTCTGGGTAGACCACCCTCGTGAAACTGGGCTATAAGTCACATGTAGCTAGCCTTGGGTAAAAGCACATCCCGTGGTGACAAATTTACAGCTTTAGTAAGCTCTTTTTAGCAGTAGCAACTTCCCAGTTTTATTGACGACATAAAAGGAATGGGTCATGCATTGTACTTCGTACAAGTGTGTGTCGGAAACGAGCGACAAGTGCGGTTCACCAGTTTTCATTGACTGGCACACTTGTGCCCTTTGCGACCGCAAGCCCACCGGAGGCATGTCAAAAATACAAAGACCAGAGACAAAGGCACGGATCTATTGAAGAAAATATCTCAGTCTCACGACAAACCCTTGATCGGCTCATTCGCACATATTTGTGTGTATGTATGTGTGTGTAGAGCTCGAAATTCAGAAATCCTAAAAACTTCAAATATTGTCAAATTTGCATCGGACAGGCAGGCAACCAATAGGCACACAAACGCCCAAATGCTTCCATCCATATATAAAAGTGTGTAAGTGTGTGTGCTTGTCCGGTCCAAAAAGTTTTCATGCACACATACCAACGTTCAGGTACCCTTACCAGCAACAAGCATGGAAAATAGCAATTTCGCAAATAAACAGGCCAAACTCTTAACAAATTCCATACAACTGCTTACTCGAAAGGCTGCGCGTGTGCACATGTAGCAAGTCGCAAAATTTGAGCATTTTCAATTGTTAGTCTTTTCTTTAAATTCTTCGGCAAGCCGAGGATGAATTACCCTTGCAGAAAAAAGAGTTTAGTTTTTTTTTTTAATTTCAACAATCTAGGTCCCCACAGTACATAAAAAATATAGAATTAAAATATATATATTTCATTTTGGTTACATAAGTTTTTATTAAATAACGAGAAAGAAGGGTAATCTTCGGCACTCCAAAGATTTAATACCCTTCCAGACCCAACCTTTTCATAATGCTCATAGTGCTTTGCCCGTATGTAAGCTGCAGATATCTCAAAAATCAAACATTTTTCCATACAACAACTTATTTTTCGACCGATCGTTCCTATGGCAGCTATATGATATAGTATACCGATGTAAATAAGATTTTGTATTTATGTAGGGAGCATAGTAAAACAAATAAGTACCGAGTTTGGTCAAGATATCGGGAAAAACAAGATAATGTTCCATACAACAACTTATTTTTTGACCGAACGTTTCTTTGGCAACTATATGATATAGTGGTCCGATGTTGATAAGATTTTGCATGTATACGAGAAGCTAAGAAAAACTAATCAATGTCTAGTTTGGTCAAGATATCTTGAAAAACAAAAAAAAATTCCATACAAGAACCTACTTTTAGTCCTATCTTTGCTAAGGCAGCTATATGATATAGTGGTCCGATCCAGCTGGCTCCGATATATGTTCTGCGTCCAACAGAAAAACGCACTTCTGCAAAGCTTCATAAAGATAGACGGACATGGCTATATCGACTCGCCTGTTGATACTGATAATGGATATATATACTTAATGGGGTCGGAGATGTCTCCTTCTATGCGTTACGCATTTCACGACAAAATTATAATATCCTCTGCAAGGGTATAAAAATAGATCAGATTCTTCTCTTTATGCCTGACTAGACGAAGAAAGAGCATTTGAATGTGTGCGCCTTTTGCTATCACAGGCACAAAAGGCACACAATTGAAAAAAATCTCTGGCTCGCGAAAAACGCCGTGATCTACTTGTGCGCACATCCACATCACAAAAGCATATGTATGTTTGTAGAATTCGGGTTTTTTTGAGAAGCCGCAGGGAGAATGAGATGCAAACAAGTGCGCGAAGCAATGAGTGAGAGCGAGGCAAACTCTGCACTTGCATACACACATATGTTTTTGGGATGTAAGGAATTAAAAACAAACATGTATTATGAAAAGGAATCAGCCGCAGCGACGTTGTGCGCCGAGCGAGATGCGGCTTCATACTGAACGTTCGGCTTTCGAGGCCAGCGTTCGGCTGCGACTCTCAGCAGTCTTTCACTCTCTGGGCATAACAAATTGGTCGCAAGCACCCTTAGGAGTCCCTCGATGCGATTTATCGTGTTCTAATTATTTGGCTGTTTGACGTATCTATGCATTGTATGGTAAGTGGTAATACGCTTATTTTCTGAGGTAGAATATACAAGTCTGGAAGCAAAAAAGTTTTTGAATAAGTTTAGAAAGTTGAAAAGTTGTACTTTACAATGCTGATATTTAATTTTAAATATATTACACTAATCTTAAGAGGGTTTAGACCTACTCACTCATTAAAAAGGTTATGCAGTAAAAAATCTATTAACGACCTATTAAATAATGAAATTCCAAATCGAAGGAGCAATATAATTTATATTTAAAACGGCTCTGGAAAAACTTGAAGATAATAACAATAATCATGAGAAAATCTTAAAAGAAACAAAAAAAATCGTTTTTTTTTTTTTTTTTTTTTTTTGTTTGTTTATTGTATTGAATCAAAAATAGCATACATTTTTATTACAACCCAGTTGGCTTAGGTGATATTACGCCAAGCCTAGTTGGGTCCTCAGGCTTTATAGTGGACAAACGTCAAAGGTGGCTTTTTGAGCAAGGCTGCATCGTCACGTAGGTAGTCGGGGGACTCTGGGGCGTCTCCTATGTCGTGGTTGGAGGAGGTCCTTGAACGATCTTCTCTTGAGCCTCCTGACTACACACCTCCCAGCGAGGTCTCTTGCTACCCGGCTGCAGTGTCGCTTTAAGCGTTCGTTGTACCGGTTGGCGAATGCTCCGACTTGGCTGTCTATGGTCTCCATTTTAAGGTCTCTGTGCAAGGTAGAATTTCTGACGTACCAGTTAGCACCCGTAATTAGGCGCAAGGCCAAGTTTTGGAGTGTCTGAATCCGTCTTCGATTTGTCCTAGATGCAATGCCCCAAACCTGAATACCGTATCTCCAAGTTGGTGCCACCACGACGTTGTAAACTGCCCGTTTGCAGCGAAGTGGCAATGGGCTGTTGGGGTTTAGTAGCCAGTTGGCCTTGGCCATCTTATAGCGGCACTGCTTAAGAAGGCCGTCGATGTGCGCCCGAAAACTAAGCGTTTTATCCAGTATTATTCCAAGATACTTGGCACTTCTGCCAGGGTGGAGCGGGCTACCGTCTATCCAGACTGCTGGAGCCTTGCCACGCCTCAGTGTGTAGTTGACCGCCTGGCATTTGGAGGCATTGAGCTTGATGTTCCACCTGCGTGTCCAGCTCTCAAGCAAGTGAATGTATTCCTGGGCACCGTCAGTGGCTTCGTACTCGCAGTGGGTTGAGTGGCAAACTCGTGTAGTTCATCCGGAGTGGGGATGTCTGCCGTGTACAAGTTGTAGAGAAAGGGGCCCAGTACGCTGCCTTGGGGGACACCCGCCTTCATTTTGCGGGCAGGAGAGATTGCTGCTCTTACTTTGACTTCGAACTTTCGCTCCATTAGATAAGAGCGCAGAAGTAGAAAGAAGGGGGCGGGAAGACTCACTTTGATTTTCTGGAGCAATCCATCAATCCAGACTCGGTCAAAGGCCTGCTTAACGTCTACAAAGACTCCATAGCAGTAGTCTTTGTCGTCGTAAGCCTTAAGAATGTGGTTAATCACTCTGTGAACCTGTTCGACAGCGCCATGCCCTCCCCTGAATCCAAATTGGGGTTCAGGAAGGATGGCCATGTGATCCATATGCCTTGAAAGGCGGGCGACAATCAGTCTATCCCAGACCTGTAGCGGTGTCTCCAACGCTCGGGTTGTTTCATCGAGCTCTTCTGATGAGGCCAGATTGAAGGGAGTAAACCGTTCCTCCAGGTGGCTGGCGAAGGTATCAGCTTGCTCTTCGTCTATAAGGCAGTATTTACCATTGTGGCGAAGAAGGGGAACGGTTCTCCAGGGTTGGCGCTTCAGGTTTTTAGTTGCTCGCCAGAGCGAGTATCCTGAGTCATGGGTATAGTCCATGCTCTCCAACCTTCTAGAGAAGGATGCGTCTTTGTGTCTGCGAAGGGCCTCCTTGAGTTGCCGCTCCGCTCTTCGCCACTCCGCCTTGTCCCACGGATGCTGTGTCGTCTGGAACCTGCGTCTGCTCCGTCTTTTGATCCTGAGCAGGTTGTCTATGTCTGCGGGCAGCCCGTTGCCAGCATTGTCCAGCCGCCTGGCAACTGGTGGGAAGGTGGCTTAGGCTGCCGCTGCGCGAATCTATGCGTTAAGCAGCTCGATGGCGTCCTCTACATCCCGTCCAGTGCAGATTTCGGTGTTGATGTGTATACTTTCACTCATGTGTCTCTGGAAGACACCGAGATCAGTGCGTGCGTTGATCAGCCTCGGTATTGCGCTGACCACCCTGGCCCTGCTCTCCAGGGTAACTATCAGGGCCAGGTGATCGCTGGGGAGATCCCAATCGTCAGCGATTGAGAGGCACTGGTCAGGGATCCCTTGGTAAATGGCGAAGTCTATACAAGACGGAGTGCCTCGGCTGCCGTACGGGTATCTTGTGGGAGAACCTGTGGCCAGTACTTTCGCTTGGCGGTGCGCTAGGCTGCTAGCTAGTTGAAGGCCACGCGCATTGCTGCTATTTTCGCCCCACAGCCAGTGATGTGCATTCCAGTCGCCTCCCACCAGATATCTGCTTCCAGCCGAGTTGAGTATGACGTTGAAGTCGTCAGTCGACGTCTGCTCATTTGGTCTGCAATAGACTGCTCCAAAGTCCACGTTACCAGCATCAGTGGAGACTTTCACAGTCGAGTATTGGTAAACACGGTTAGTAATAGTCAATTGCGAAAAGTGAACCAAGTTACTCCGAACGAGGACAGCGCAGCCACCGCTAGCTGAACGATTTTGAGTCCAGTGTACAGGGTATGCCTCAAAGCCACAGATTTTAGGGAAAGTTGGACCGTTGGTTCTAGTTTCTGACAGCAGAATTATTCCGATTGCGTATTTTTGTACTAGGGCCTCCAGCTCTAGTACTTTACCTGAAATGCCATTGGCATTCCAGATTAGCACCTTCAGTGGTGTGTTCATTTGGATAGTAACGCTGTTAGAAGGGTAAGGATTTGCTGTTGCATACCCAAAACCTGCTGTTGCATTTTTGTCATCCTCTCGATAGCTCGGCTCATGTCCTTGATGGCAGAGGAAAGTCCTTCCCCGTTTCCAGATATCTGATGTTGCTGTTGTTGCGCAGTCAGCCTTTCCTGTTGCTGTTCCCTCAGCAATCTATGTAGCCTAGCTTGCGCTGGTCCTTCTCGCTGGCCAGCGCTGGGGACGTTGTTCTCTTTGCTGAATGCAGTTAGTCCTATTCTGGTGGCAACGGCGTATGAAAGCCCTTCTACTTGTTCAGTGGGTGCTGTACGGGGGAAGACAACAGGTGTAGGCCCATGAACTTTATTGCTGCGGCTTCGGTTAGCTTGAGTCGGTGGGAGATTTTTCATTTTGGCGGGCTTTGGGGCTCCCGCACGCTTTGTATATTCAGTGAACCACTCGCAGCCCTTATAGTTGGCAGGGTGGTTACCACCGCAGTGAACGCATGTTGCCGGTACTGAGTCGGGCCGTGTGCGATGATTGAGCCCGCATTTAACGCATTTGTGTTGTTTTCTACAGTATGTGGCCGTGTGCCCGTACTCCTGGCATCTATGGCATTGCACCACATCCTGGCTTCTTCTAGCAGTCTCAACCTTGACCACCTGCTTGCACAGCTTCCTGATAGTAAGAGCCTCCTTGTTGTTGGTCGCCGGCTGCAAGTTGATGAAGTAGATGTTCATGGGCTCCTTGGTAGCTTTGCTGCTCAGATTGTGCACGTGGAGAACGGTGTGGCCCTGGGTCCGCAGGTCGTCGACGAGTTCTCGGTTGAGTGAGGAGTGGTGGTGGTCTTTGATAACTATGCGATAGGGCTTCTCCTCCTGCAGCTGGTATGAGTAGAACTCAATTTTGTGTTCATCCAGTATCTGTATGATGGCCCTGTATGTGGGCACATCATTGGCTAGGAGTCGCATAGTCCTACCTAGGTTGGATTTAATGGTCAAGTTATCCGCTACTTCGGATAGTAGGAGCCACACGTTGTTGATGTCGCCGACCCGATTTAGTACGATGGGGGGTGGCTTCTTTCCTCCAGTGGGGGCACTGTTGTTGGCCATTATTTCGGGCACGGAGGAGCTGGTGCTGGTATGGGCTACAGCGTTGGGCTGGCTGTCGCCCCCAACCTGAGGAGTCGCTGAGGCATGCAAGTTCTCTTCTTGCTCGGCCTCAGATTCGTCAGTATCCATGTCTTCGGCGTTATCGGGTGGGGCCAAGAGTGCAAATCTATTGGAAGCATCAGTGCCATCTGGGCACTGCCAGTTTTGTTCAGTTTTCGCCGCGCAGCAGGTGGGCTCCTGCTGTCTGAGACTTTGCGCTTGTCGTTAGTTTTTTTTGCCTGTGCTTGAATCATTCGAGCCGCAGCTGCGGCGCGCGAATTGGGTTTGATGGCCTCTACCATTTGCACTAGGGCGTTAACGTGTCTAATTGTGCTAGCACCAGCAAGTGGGCTGCTGCCGGGGTCCTCGGATTCCATTAGAGGGTAGGAAGGGGAGACTGAAGTACTTCTTCCAGACATCAGCGCGGAGAATTTGTTAGCAGCTGTTGCTAAGCGGCTGTTAAGCATTGAGGTGCTTGGCGGCGTTGTGGCGTCAGCATTTAGTTGGCCTACCTCATTAGTTGGAGACGGCCCCTTGTTATTTATTGTGGGTGCATTACTGTTGTCAGCACTCACTGGAATTTTTGTTTTATTGGCATTGCCGCTGGTCGGGTGCATGTCAGCACGGCAACGCAGCCGACATGCTCAATTTGTGACCACCTTATTTTGTGTTTGATTTGGTTTCGATCCACCTAAAAGAAATTGCTTTGTCAGCAATTAGTTTTGTTTTAATTTTTTTCATTTTGTGAAATTATTGGTGCTTTGCACTATTTGTGCAGAGTTGCAATAGCCGCTTTGACCGTTTGGGTGCGCACTGGAGTTTTGGTTATTAATTGTTTTCCGCGAGCACGTCCGTTCACCTTAAGCACCGAAAAGTGACTAAAAAAAATCGTTTGTACGCGTATATCAATGGTGAAAATAATGAATTGAAAAAATACATTATAATGGCCATGTCATTGCCTATTTCCGACGTAGTCCCAACCACCAACAAGATTACTAGATGACATTCACGATGCAAAGAAGAGCAGTGTGCCGAAATCGACGAAGGCGAGAGTTGTAGTTCGGGCTTTGTGAAAGCTTGTGAAAGACTTTTCTAAACGATTAAAGAAGTTGACTTGCTGATCGTACAATTTAAACTGATAAACCCGATTAAATAATTCGCTAACCTGTTCCCATTTAAAGATATATTTCGACTTACATATGTATATTGTTACCCACACTTATTTCTATCAGGGCATATCGAAGTTTCAAATGATGTAGTATTTTAAAGTTGTCTAGTGCTGTGTATAATGAAAATTATTTAAACGGAGATTACCACTACTGGTAATGCTTGGGTGAGACTCCAATTCAGCAATTAGAGACATAATAGTGCGTAAGCCTCTAGTTAGTATTCCACCGAAAAAACATATTTTCTTTTCCAGGCCTGATCCTAATTTCACATCAGATAGTGTCTATTCTTTAAAATAAATTTTCCACTCGAAATATTTACTAACATCTGTTGTAAATAGTTTTGGCGGGAATATTTAAGAGTTAAAGAATACAAAGCCAAACAAGTAAGAGGTTCTAGTCGGGAGCTCCCGACTAGGGGATACCCTGAACCCTCTTCTTCCAACACCAAATGCAGCTCGCGCTACGCGCTCATTTGATTTAGTAGTAAAAAAGAAAATAAAAAAAAAATTGTTCCCTTGGGTTCGAACTCGCAACTAACCGCACCACTTACCGCTGCCTCTACTCAAGGGCCTCACCAATAATTGAGTTTTAATGAGAAAAAAAACCAATTGCATACAACAACTTAATTTTCGACCGACCGTTCCTATGGCAGCTAAATGATATAGTGGTCCGATGTTGATAGGATTTTGCATATACATGGGGAGAATAGTAGAACTAATAAATGTCGAGTTTGGTCAAGATATCTCGAAAAACAAAAAAAATTTTAATGGATTTTGCATATACATGGGGAGCATAGTTAAACTAATAAATTCCGAGTTTGGTCAAGATATATTAATAAACAAAAATGTTTTTCAAACAAGAACCTACTTTTAGTCCGACCTTTCCTATGGCAGCTATATGATGTAGTGGTCCGATCCAGCTGGCTCCGACATATGTTCTGCGTGCAACAGAAAGAGGGACTTCTGCAAAGTTTCATAAAGATAGCTCTAGAACTGAGGGACTAGTTCGCATAGAAACAGTCAGACGGACAGCCGGACAGACGGACAGCCGGACAGACGGACATGGCTATATCGACTCGCCTGTTGATACTGATCATGAATATATAAACTTTATGGGGTCGGAGATGTCTCCTTCTATGCGTTACACATTTCGCGACAAAATTATAATACCCTCTGCAAGGGTAAAAAATAGTTTCCTAAGTAGGGTTCGAACTTGCAACAGACTGCTTTACTTCCCGCCGACCCTACTCAACCACCACGCCAATAATTAAGCACTAATGAGAAAAAAAGCGAAATAATATAGCAGCACACACGCATGAATGTGTGTGTGTGTGTACATGTATACAGAAATTCTTGGAATTTGCGTAACTTTTGTGTTTCTTCGATCTTAATGAAATTTTCGACAGTACATCTTATTGTAGAATAGGATAAAGAATATTTGTGTATTCTCAAATTTCAATTGCATATAAATTGTGGCTTAAATTGATGGGCAATACAAGTTAGATAATTAACTTGATTTATAGCTTTTCGGTGGTAGCGGGGAGGTGGCGATATGTATAAAATGAAAGATACTTGATATATATATATATATATATATATACTATTCTAGAAGCTACATGTCAAGTTTGGTGACTCTAGCTCATATTATTTGCCGAAATTGCTAAAAAAACAGGATTTTGATATCGATTTTTATCGATTACTTGGAAACGGGGCAAGTTATCGAATATCGGAAACAAACTCGATCTGCGCGGGCACTAGGAGGACCTACAGCTCAAATTTCAAGTCTCTAGCTCTTATAGGTTCTGAGATCCTAGCGTTCATACATACGGACAGACGGACGGACAGACAGACAGACGGACATGGGTAGTTCGACTCGGCTATATATACTTTATGGGGTCGAAGATGCTTTCTTCTGCCTGTTAAATACATTTGCATAAATACAATATACCCTGTTTACCCATTTTTAATGGGTTCAGGGTATAAAAAAAAGCTGACGCCGATTTTATTAACACTCTATCTCCCATCTAGTGGCACCTCAACTTTTAATTGATACGCCAAAAAACTTAATTAATCTATTGTGCTTACCTATAAAAACATAAGACATCTTAAATTTATACAAGTCCGTATATTTTGTATTTTAGTTTATTTCGAGCTCTACGTCCAATCGGATTCAATATTATTGTCAAAGATCTCTATGAAAAGTTGGCAATGTTGTCATGATAACTTTTTGGAGTCTTTACTAGGGATGTCCGAAACGTTACATGTACAATGTATATCGAAATTCCGGAGACTTTACTTAAATTTATTGCCGATAACGCGGTGGCGGCACAATTGCCGAGTGTCGTGCATCAACGATACTACTTGACGATGGATTTCCTATAGTTTTGAACTATCGTTAAAGCTTCGAGATGAGCGAAGGAGAGCTGCTAACTATCGATGATGAATCATTATAAATTTCGAATTTTCAATTTGGCGGAGACTATGTTTATTTAAAATTGAAGAAACTCAAATACAGATAAGACTGACTGCAATATTTTGTTTTCAATCATTAAATATAAGTTTATTTGTAAATTTTAATTAAATATTTTAAATTAATACAAGACATTTAATCTCTACAAATAAAACTTGTTGTCCTGAATGGCTGACTGACTGAGTGATGATCAACGCACAGCCCATACCGTAAGAGTAAGCTGAAGTTTTCACTGTACTTTATGTGATGAAGGTCCAGGTTAAGACGGGGTTGCGGGAAATTCCACCCGCAAGTGTGGAAAAATCCTGAAAACGTTTGCATGACACTTTTTTGTTTACCATCCGATTGGCCTCCAACTCATTTTTAAAGATCTTCGTTCAAATTTACTTAGCGTTGTTTCAAACGTTTCGAAAAATCCATTCCATCGTGGTGGAAATAGGGGTCAAAGATTAGGTGGGTGACGTTTCGCGCTCAAATTAATTTCCTAAGATCTATATGAAAAATCATTTGAGACTTTTTTAGCTCTTTTCGCAGATTCCAAATTTCTTCGGAGAAAAGCGATTTAGAGATTTTTTGATGAATTTGTAAGTTTTGTCCGATGTGCTTCGAACTTATTTTCAAAAATCTACATAAAATCTTATTGAGTACGTATTTCAACTGTGGAAATTCTACTCGCAACTGTGGAAATTTGGCGAAAAACTCATTATCAAAGATCTTTATCAAAACTTATTTGACACGCGTTCGCAAAGCTAACCGCTATTGAATGGAAGGTGCGGGTCAAACGCAAGATTTTATTTTGCCTCAAGATTATTGCCACAAGACTTCTAATTCCTTCATTTGGTTCTTTATTTTTTAATTTTGAAACATTTTAACCCTATAAACATATTGTGCAAAATGGTAAAAAGAGTATAATGTATTTGTGCAAATGTATGTTACAGGCAGGAGGAACCATTTCCGACCTCATGAAGTATATATATTCCGGATCAGCATCAACAGCCGAGGCATGTCCGTCTGTCAGTCCGTCCGTCCGTCTGTTCGTCCGTGTATATGAACGCATGGATCTCAGAACCTATAAGAGCTAGAGACTTGAAATTTTAGCTGTAGGTCCTCCTAATGCCCGCGCAAATCGAGTTTGTTTCCGATATTCGATAACTTGCCCCGTTTCCAAGTAATCGATAAAATCGATATCGAAATCCTGTTTTTTTTCTAGCAATTTTGGTAAATAATAAGAGCTAGAGTCACCAAACTTGACATGTAGCTTCTAGAATAGTATATATATTGTTGGGATATTTCTAGTGTGCCTAAGATGCATATAAAGAAAACACACGTAGTGGTTCGGTTAAACGTTTAATAGAAACTTCAAAGCATGAGTACAAAAATCTGAACAAGTACTCAATTACAGAATGAGTACTATGCTGATCCAATGTTGCCAGATTATAAAGAAGCTTAACAGCTTATTATAACTATTTTAACACTTCTTCTTAAGCTAATTATAATCAGTTGCAAAACAACAAATTTAATTCAATCCAAGTGTTTTTACAAAGCCTACGTGCTTTTGCTTACTTAAACATTTTGTTAGTGTATCTGCAACATTATATTAATTGTAGGTACGTATTCTAATGCAATATCATTACATTGTACCTTTTCATGTACCTATGTGTACCTATGTGCTTAGTGCGCTTATGATGGACTGGATTTTGCGCAATATGTTGCGCGCTTAGGTTGTCGCTACATATAGTAAACGGCTCTGTATCCTTTGACCATCCCATCTCACTAAGTAGCCTGCGTAGATAAACTGCTTCTTTGGCAGCCATGGACAAAGAAATATATTCTGCTTCAGTGCTACTCAATGCGACAACGCTTTGCTTTGATGAAGTCCAAGAGAACGCACTGCCTGCCAGGAAAAATGCGTAGCCACTATAGGATCTCCTGTCCAGCCGATCGTTGCCCCAATCTGCATCTGCATAGCCTTTTAGTGGTTTGCCATTTTTACGGTATACTAATTTCATATTCTTTGTACCCGCCAGATATTTTAGAATGTGGTTTGCTGCAGACTGGTGTTCTCCACGAGGATTAGCATTTCTTTGTGATAATTTGTTTACAGCATGCAAAATGTCTGGTCGGCTCAAAACTGCTAAGTATATAAGCGAACCAATTAATGACTGATATTGCGTTATATTTACCTTTACATAAGTATCGTCGTTGCAGTCCACTTGAAAACCTGGGTCAATACGTGTGCTTACTGGACGGCAGTTGCTCATGCCATACTTGTCCAATAGGTCTTGAATGTGCGTTTTCTGGCACAGCGAAACGGTCGCCGTCGCGTTCGATTTCCATGCCTAGGAAATAGCTAATGGGGCCTCCATCGTGCATTTTAAAATTTGATGCAATCTTCTTCTTAATCACGGCTATGTCTTCTTCGCTATGACTATGATTAAATCGTCGACGTAGACAGCGATGTAGCTGAATTGTTGTTGCTTTTGCTTGACGTATAAGCATGTTTCATTTTTGCATCTTTTAAAATCCATGCTTCTCAATACCTCATCGAGCGTATTGTTCCAAACTCGTCCGGATTGTTTAAGTCCGTAAAGTGCCTTTTCTAGTTTGAGGACTTTATTTGGATGCTGCTTGTCAATAAAATTCGGCGGCTGTTTCATGTACACAGTTTCATTAAGCCTACTATTTAAATATGCGTTTGAAATGTCGACTTGATGCATATACAGCTCTTTTTCGGCAGCTATTGCGAATAACATGCGAATGGTTTCATATCGAATTACGGGAGAAAACGTTTCCCAGTAATTGACACCAAATTGTTGACCACAACCTTGTGCAACTTGTCGAGACTTAAATTTTTCAATATTACCATCTTTATCTCTCTTGATTCCAATGGCCTTTTATCCAGGAGGTAGCTCACACACTGACCATGTCTCATTTGCTTGTAGAGCGTCGTACTCTATTTGCATAGACTTTTCCCAATCCTGCGCATTTTGGCCATGTAATGCTTCTGCAACTGACTGCGGAGTTTCAATGTCTTCAATCTGATTAAGACTATTGATCAATTGGTACTGCTTTCTGGGCCTGCCTGGCTGACCTGTACGTATAATTTTTGGCCTGCCACGCCCATGTTTTACTATAGCTTCAACTTGTGGCAGCGCTACTTGATCATTGTCGTCATCGTTGCCCTCTTCTTCTGGATCGCTTGCGCTCACAAAATCCTCCTCTTCTTCTTCATTTGAGTCACTGTTGTTCTCTTGCACCTCGGCAGGTTGCTCTGGGTGTTTTTTTGCAACCTCATGATTTGACTTAAACGGGATAATGTACGTCGTGAAGGTGTTTCTGTCTGAAATACTGCATGCATCAGTTGTTGCTATGTCAAACTCACCTTCAATGAATTTGACATACCTTCTTTCAATAACTGTTTGCTTCTCGCGATCATATAGGCGGTATGCCTTTGCTGCAAAGGAGTAACCAACAAAAATGTACTCCTTGCCCTTTGCTTGGAACTTGCTTTTTCTGACTTTGTCGAGTGCAACTGCCCGCGAGCCAAATACTCTGAAGTGCTGTACTGATGGCTTGCGATCCTTCCATACCTCAAATGGTGTGCTTCAATCAAATGCTTTTGTGGGACATCTGTTGCGCAAATAAACTGCTGTTGCAACAGCCTCTGCCCACAAAAATTCTTCAAGCTTTGAATGATTTAAAAGACTTTTTGCCATATCAACGATGGTCCGATTAGCACGTTCGGCCACACCGTTTTGCTGCGGAGTGTAAGGAACTGTTAATTGCCTTTTTATACCGCACTCGATCAAAAATTCAGTGAATTGCTTATTCACATACTCTGTTCCATTGTCGCTGCGCACAGCCTTTATATTATTTCCTGTTTGGCATTCTACAAAAGTTTTAAACATTTTAAACTTCTCAAAAACTTGGCTTTTTGAGTGCAAAAGGTATACAAATATCTTGCGTGAGTAGTCATCAATAAAAGTTACGAAATATCGATTGCCTGCAAGCGACTTAACATTCATCGGACCACATACGTCTGTATGTACTAAGTCCAGTACTTGCTTTGAGACACGATTCGCTTTCTGTGGGAATGGCAATGCACAAACTTTTGCTTTATTACATGTATCGCAATTTATTTCTAATTGTATATTTTCAACTTTCATACCACTCACCAGTTGCTTATCATTAAGCAATTTCAAATCCTTAAAATTCAGGTGGTCAAATCTATTATGCCATTTTATGGAAGATGAATCAGAACTATTTAGCATATGAACCTGATCAAGACTATGTTTGTAAACATACAAACCATTTTCGTGTCTTGCCCTTATTATCTCGTTGCCTTCTTTGGCTTTTATCAGCGCAATTTTCCCTTCAAATATGGTAGAATTCTCAAACTTTGCTGCAGCACTTACTGATAAAAAATTCATGCTTAAGTCAGGGACATATAAAACATTTTGCAGCTTTAATTTTATTCTATTGCAGTACAACTCAACACTGCCACTGCCGGGTGAATCGATAAACTTATTTGCGGCCAACATTATCGACGTCTTTTTATCAGTATACATAAGGAACATGCTGCGGTCGCAGCACATGTGCGATGTTGCACCACTGTCAACGCACCAAAAACTCTTTTGCTTCTCCTTGACACACCTGTGCATTAAGCATAGAGACTTTTCGACCTTTTGGCTCTTTTTATCATCCTTCTTTTTATTTTGGCAATCGCTCGCTCGATGCCCTTCTTTTTCGCAATTAAAACATTTGCCTCGGAATGGCTGCTTACTGCTATTCTTTCTGCCTATGCTTTCGACACTGTTGTTGTCCCGCGGTCCATTATGTTTGTGTGTATACAATGCTTCTGGTGTTCCTATGCCGTCTCTGCTAGCTCTTTCTTGTTTTCGCGTGGCCTCTTCTAACATTTCAACCTTGACGACTTCGAATTTGGGCAGCTCATCGCGTGTCTCAATCGCTATTACAAAATTTTCCCATGTGTCTGGTAAACTGCTCAAAAGCATGATGACCTGCAACTCGTCATTGAGTTTGATGTCTAATTCTGCCAACTTTTCAATTGTCTCAACAAATGAATTGACATATGCGACTACATTGTCACCCTGCTGCATATTGAAACGTATTAATTTTTGATATAATTGGACCTTTCTAATCGGTTCAACTGAGACATGAATTTCCTTTAGTTTTTTCCATACAGCTGCAGATGTTGGGTATGACTTGATATGCATCAACTGTGTTGGCTTCAGATTTAAAATTATGTAAGCCATCGCTTTTTGGTCGACACTAACCCATTTTTCGATATCCTCACCATTTCCTTCTGGCTTAACATATTTTCCACACACAACATTCCATAGGTCCGCCACCACCAAGACACTTTTCATGGCAATATGCCACACGACATAATTGTCCTCACCAAGTTTTTCTATTTGATGCGACATGTTCATTTTGACAATTTCACCACATTATTCTTCGCACGAAATAAACTTTTCAAAATTTAACAAAAGGAAGCTTTCAAAAACATAGACACTTTGTGTACTTATTTAACCGAAAACATCGAGACCTGGGCCCATAACCAATGTTGGGATATTTCTAGTGTGCCTAAGATGCACATAAAGAAAACACACGTAGTGGTTCGGTTAAACGTTTAATAGAAACTTCAAAGCATGAGTACAAAAATCTGAACAAGTACTCAATTACAGAATGAGTACTATGCTGATACAATGTTGCCTGATTATAAAGAAGCTTAACAACTTATTGTAACTATTTTAACATATGTATATCAAGTATCTTTCATTTTATAGCTATCGCCACCTCCCCGCTACTACCTTGAAGCTATAAATCAAGTAAATAAACCTATTTTAGCTGCCCACCATTATAAGCCACAATTTAAATGCACTTGACTTTTTGAGAATACTCAAATATTCTATAGCAAGATCGTTAAGAAACACAGAGGAAAAAGGTAAAAAAGAGTGTTTTGGCTATACTCGTATCAGCAGCATCAAGCGCAAATTCCAAGAATTTCTGTATACATGTACACACACATTCATGCACGACTGCTTTTGAATTCTATCAACAGCATTGAAATTGCGATTTTATTGCTTTCTGTGCTGCTATTTTAATTCGTTTTTTACTCATTAAGATTCAACTATTGGTGGGGCCGTTGGGTAGAGGCGGAGGCAGATAGTGCGTTCTGCTGCTAAATTATTTTATTTATTTTTGGCTGGTGTGGTTATTGAGTAGAGGCTGCGGCAAGTAGTGCGGTCAGTTGCGAGTTCGAACCCTGCCAAGGGAACTTTTTTTTTAATTTATCTTTATTACGACTAAAGCGAACGAGCGCGTAGCTCGAGCTGCATTTGGTGTTGGAATAAGAGGGTTCAGGCTATCCCCTATTCGGGAACTCCCGACTAGAACCTCTTACATGTTTTAAATTGAAGTGGAGAGCAAGATGGGTAGATTTCAATTTTCCACGGGCGTGTGCTTAATGGAAAGGTTATATCTACAATTGTTAGCATATTTCCTCGGTCAAAGCCGAGCAACACCAGCTAGTGTAGTTATATAATATTTAAAAAAAAATGTTTATATGAAAATCGAAATGTCATATACCTTATTTATACATTATTAATAGAAGCTAGAAGCTTGTTGCCATTGGCTTAGGCATTGTGCATTGTGTATCAATTTTACAACTTATTCAGTAAAATGGTTTTATGTTACATAATAATTGGCAATTCAGTTCAGCTTGCCGGTAAAAAAAGATAAACCATTTCTTTTAATTTTTCAGCGAGTCTGCGTTGTTTTGTATGGAAAACCTTGGAGTAATTTGTGGAGAACATGATGTGCCACGTTTCCTTTTACTTAAATTGTTTGATTGAAATTGTCTAATTGTGATTTGTAAAAAAAAGCTGTATTAGGGAAAGAGTTTATTTTTTTTTTTTGAACATAATATTTTCAGAAACGATGGTTACACACCTATCATGAAACGAGTGTATTGATGAACACTTTTAAATGAAATTCTTATACTTTCGACTCTATCAGTAACACGAAGATAATGGTTCAATATCATAGTCTGCCGAAAAAATAAACTGATTTGTTGCCGTATCATTTTAAAGCGAAAATTATTTTCTGATTCCACTCTATGATCGATGCATTCATTGAAAGCCTTCATTAAATTAATTGGTGTGAATGAGTTGTCAAAGTTATCCTCAAAGTTTTGGGCCTATACACATGTCCTTTAAAAAGTAAATTACAATGTCGAACAAAATGCCTAAGCTCTAATTAGGTCAAGTTCAATCTCCAGGGGTGAACATTACATCACCAACATTATATCCCCAATTGTGTGTTGTATGGCCCGTTCGGTTTCTATGCTAAGCGTGCCACAACCAATAATATTACTAAAGTATTTTACATTTTTGAAGCAGAATTTAGATTTGTGCACCCCGACGGAGTGATTCGCTTCCCTTGAACATTGCCCTACTTATCGCACGTACCTTTGAAAGAGTTTGGAAATCGTAAGCAATAACAAGCAGCTTATCCAGCTAAACAAAAACATTGGAACGCAGCTTGGTGGAGCCTACCTTGTCCATCAGGCGAACTAGTTATTGTGCTGCATCGCATAGCTCAAATGGCATTACTAAAATTTGATATGAGTCTGCCTGGGACTGTAATCGCGGTTTAGGTTTTGGTTGTGTCGCATAGTTCGACTTGCCATTACGCGAATTTTAAGTCTGCACTAGAGATCTATCCTGTATAGGAAGCTTTCTATACAGAGTAGCGGATACTCATCATAATGTCAAATTATTGAGCTAGCGTGCATCGAGGCAGAAACGTTTTATACCTGGTGTTCGCACTACTGTGTTTCCACAAGCTGAACAGTTTGTCCAATTCATGGACCAATACTTTCTCCAGTGCTGGCAATAATAGGTAGGATCGATCTATGAACGATTGGGCACCTTCTACTAAGTCCATATTGTGTTTCTCTAAGTCCGTCGTTCCCAATACACTTTATTTAAAAAATAAAAAATTCCGCTTGACCACCCCTTCCCTCCCTAGCCAGCTCCCATGAATTCGGTTCACTGTCTTCTTCTTCCTCTTTTCTGCCATAGTATGCCATCGGCACGGCCAGTAACTTTTCTACTTGGCTTTCCGTGGAGATTAGCTTTTCGGGACCCCAAACGCCCGGGGCTAGGTTAAATGCCCGCCAGAAATAAATCTCAAAACATGCTCGCAGTTTCATGTGAGGGCAGATGAAAAACAATATATATTTATTTAGTTCCTCACACGATATTGGGAGGTCGGTCCGACCGATAGTCAATCTTTCTGAAATCTGGAGATGACTCCATAAGTACGGACTATCAAAAGAGATGTGTACCTATTAGTACCTCGTCAAATAGTCGCAAGTCTTTTTTTTTCGCCTCTTCTTACCACGCCTACAGCCCGATTCTTAACAAGGGGACGTTTCAAGCGTCGCCCTTCTCAGAACTGACCGTTCTTCTCCCTCGTTTCTACTTCCTCCCCAGCGTGGGGAAAACGACATAAGACTACGCAAATCACGATTCGTCTCGGCGCTGTTCATTCTTTACTCTGGGCTAATCTGCACAGGCTTAGGTGGAAGAGGTAGCCCTTTCAGTGATATTTCTATTGCTCTTGGGTATGGTTTAACGAAGGTGGGCCGTTCCGATTTTACCAAACCGACGGACTTTCCGAGTGTTCAACTTCTAGTGTGTCTGCAAGTCTTGGACGATGCTCTTTTTGCAGGAGTTGCATCATGCTCTGTATTCTGGTACAGGTCTGCACCCTAATCGCAACACTTGTCCCCTCGGATAACGAATGCCTACAAATTCCCTGGGCTTGAGCCTCTGCCAATTTTACAGCAGACTTTTCCGCCAAACGGAATACCGGCTGCTTGCCCTTCTTCACTTTAACGGGTGTGAGGGGTACCTGATCTGTACCCTCGCCTTCACTTCACAAGCTAGTTTAATTCTTACTCAACCTATATCCGAATAACAATTACCCAAAGTATTTCGCTACCATATAAATACATGCCCAAAATATAAAAAAACGCAAACTTTTTAAGAATAATGTTTCAAGTTAATCCCCTGTTTTGGTAGGAATACCATAATGTCTAAGCTACGCCATCCAAACGAATACCGACTCCTAGGTTTACTCATATTCTCATACCTTACGTTAGACTTAGAGCGCAACGTAGATTGATCCTCTGGGCCAACTCTGTTGTTAATATCACAGATCATCACCAGGCAATGTGCTTGTTGGCAAATCGCTAACTATAAAAAAAATTTGTGAAGACTAGACCAGAATGCTTCTGGATAAAACATGAGCCGCATAAGCCTCCAGATTCTAAACTAGAATTAGAATGCCCCTCCGATCATTGATTGAATAGATCAGTCTCAGTCGCAAAATTGATGGCTCGCCATTGAATGAGGCAGGAACTTCTTTCCAGTATACACTGTCCAAAAACAAAAGTAAAATCAACTTACGTGTACTATTTTCTGTTCATAATTTTTGCACAAGGTGTACTCTGTGATACAATTATTTCACTTGAAATTTTCCTGTAAAATTTATCATTATTGTTTGGGGTCATGCATCATTCAAATAAAGAATGCATTTCATGGATAAAGCAAAAGTGCTATGCGTCGATCGTAAGTTTAACACTTTTTCGCTCAATGAACTTTGAAAACGAAGCGATGCTAGCTGGCATGTCGTGGGAAAACCAGGCTAGAAACTTTGCGTCACATTCAAATGTATGGGCGTTAGGCATCTTAGTGTTTATAATATCTTTGACTGAACCCTATTCTACCTCAGCAAACCAGCATCTCATGCTTCGAGGTCGTTTGCTTTAGCAGAAATATAAATAAATATATGTTTGCGCTAGATGCCTCACAGGTGGGTAGCCGAAACTTGTTTTCTTTAACAACTTCTATGTTTCCTAATCGGTGTTTATACAATTTTCTGCAGTGGATCTAAATGGGCGCAAAACATAAGTACCTTCGTTTGCAATTTCTATTTTGATTTCGGGGGCGAAACTCAAAAATTAAAAAAAAAACTTTTAAAACCTAAAAGATATGAGAAATAACAGGATATCGATATCGGATAGTATTGATTTGAGTTCGTTCAGAGTATAAAAATGTTGTTCATGCTAGAAATCTTTTTAATGGGAATGTCAAACGGCACCTAGTATACTGTATTGTAAAGTAGTTTCTTAGCCGGGGTAATTAGACGCAGCCTTACCAAGTACACTCTACAAGAAACTTGTAGTTTGCCGGGACGTGAAGCTGAAAGTGGGGTAGAGAGCTTTAGGGAGAGCTTCGCCACAGAGTGATTAATATTTTTGGTAAAGAGAGAGAGCCGTTGGGATCGCTCAGCCACGGTTAGGTTATAATAGGTCAGAGTGATGGGTGCTGCTGGGATCACTCCGCCGCAGAATGATTCCCAAGTGTTCTGGCTGATCAGCCTCAGCAGCTCACGACCCTTTTTTCGCCCTTTTTGCTCTGCGGCGAAAACTCTCTTTCTTTAACATTTGTTCTCTTCTACTCCTACCGTTAACACTGTTAGGAGTCAGAGTTGCAAGTGATTCGATTTACCAACATAATTGGCTCCTCCTAATTTCTAACGGATCCACTCTTGTTCTACTCTGACTTTACGTTGTTTATTCTTATTATTATTATATTTACTTAATGGTATTTCCTTAAATGTAATCAATGATTTTCATCTTATTTCCTTAAATCTAATAAATAATAATGGAAACTAAATTATAACATTTCATTAATTTACTTAGCAATAATGGCAATTAAGCCATTCTTCATTGTGACCGTGCGTCACTCTTTGTTGATGGTGGCCAACCATGAAAGATTTTCCTTTTTAGTTTTACGTATTAAATAATATTAACCTATCCTTATGTACTGTTTGTTTTTTAGTCTTCTTATTCTTTATAACTATGTTATTGTTGGGTTTTATTTCTATGACCTGAAATGGTCCTTTACGTACTGGGTCTAATTAATGACCTGTTTAATTTCTTAGTAATACTTTATCACCTATGCTTAATTCTATATCGTTTACTTTGCAATCATATATAAGTTTATTTTTCTGCTTGTTTTGTTCAAGCATTATTCTAGCTCTTTTATGTGCTACTTCTAATCTATATTTTGACATAATCATATACATATTTAGCATAATCATCTGAATTATATAAGGGCTCAATGTGTTCATTTACTATTAATTGCCTTTTTATACCCTGAACCCATTAAAAATTGGTAAAAAGGGTATAATGTATTTGTGCAAATGTATGTAACAGGCAGAAGGAAGCACCTCCGTCCCCATAAAGTATATATATTGTTGATCAATAGCTGAGTCGATCTAGCCATGTCCGTCTGTCCGTATGTATGAACGCAAGGATCTCAGAACCTATAAGAGCTATAGACTTTTAGCTGTAGGTCCTCCTACTGCCCGCGTAGATCGAGTTTGTTTCCGATATTCGATACCCCGTTTCCAAGTTATCGATAAAAATCGATATCGAAATCCTGTTTTTTTTTAAACAATTTTTAAGAGCTTGAGTCACCCAACTTGGCATGTAGCTTCTAGAATAGTATATATATATCAGGTATCTTTCATTTTATAGCTATCGCCACATAAATCATCTGTAAACCAACTTGTATTGCCTACCTAATTAAGCCACAATTTAAATGCAATTGCCATTTTGAGAATATACGAATATTTTATAGTACAATAAGAACTACTACTGAAAATTTCATCAAGACCGGCTAAGAAACACGGTGTTAGAGGAGTTCGAGTGTGTGTTGACATTTTTGATGTTTGGCATTTCGGGCATTTTTTCATATAATTTGTGATATCACGCGTCGTATTTTACCAATAATAATAGCGTTTTATTTTAGCAATGGTTTTCGTTGTTCTCATATGTCCTCCTTGAATTGGATTATCATGGTATGTAGACAGTATTTCTTCGATTTCTTTATTATTTTTTAATGTGGTCACCCGCTTGAGTAGTGCTACTCTTAGTATTTTCATTGTTTTATTGCCCATTTCTTTAAAGAGATCTATTGAAACGTATTCAAAAATTACTTGGCATGATGCCATTTTAAGTTGTTTGATACTATATATACCGGCTTCTTTTTCAAGCCTTGGGAAAAATTGATCTAGATCAAAGACTCCATTGGTATGGAGATCAACAACATTTATTCTTGCAAAATTCAGCAACGACGTTGTCTTTGCTCTTGAAATATTCTACAGTAAAGTCATACTATTCTAAGTCTAGTCTTATTCTCGTTAATTTTGAACTTGGATTTAAAATTGAAAACAGATATGTCAATGGTCTATAGTCTGTTTTAATTTTGAAATGTTGACCATATATATATGGTCGAACACGCGTTATTGGCCAGTGGATTGCTGCCAACTCTTGTTCGGTTGTACTTTTATTGCTTTTTCCTTTTGTAAATGAACGAGAAGCATATGCTACGGGCAATTGTTTATCTCCATAAGTTTGAATTAAAACTGCTCCGCAAGCTAGTTTACTGGCATCTGTTATGATGCAAAATTCTTTTGCTAAAATCTGAGTATTTTAGTAAAGTAGGTTTCATAAGAGCTTTTTTTAAATAATCGAAAGCTTTTTGGCATTCATCGGACCACTCAAACCTTACAGTCTTTTTACATTATCTTGTTATGTGACGTGAATAGTCTGCAACTTTTTTTTATAAAACGTCTGTAATAATTGCAAAAAGCAACGAATAAAATACCTTTATCAGTGAGGGCAGATGAAAAACATTATATATTTATTAAGTTCCTCACACGATATTGGGAGGTCGGTCCGACCGATAGTCAATCTTTCTGAAATCTGGAGATGACTCCATAAGTACGGACTATCAAAAGAGATGTGTACCTATTAGTACCTCGTCAAATAGTCGCAAGTCTTTTTTTTCGCCTCTTCTTACCACGCCTACAGCCCAATTCTTAACAAGGGGACGTTTCAAGCGTCGCCCTTCTCAGAACTGACCGTTCTTCTCCCTCGTTTCTACTTCCTCCCCAGCGTGGGGAAAACGACATAAGACTACGCAAATCACGATTCGTCTCGGCGCTGTTCATTCTTTACTCTGGGCTAATCTGCACAGGCTTAGGTGGAAGAGGTAGCCCTTTCAGTGATATTTCTATTGCTCTTGGGTATGGTTTAACGAAGGTGGGCCGTTCCGATTTTACCAAACCGACGGACTTTCCGAGTGTTCAACTTCTAGTGTGTCTGCAAGTCTTGGACGATGCTCTTTTTGCAGGAGTTGCATCATGCTCTGTATTCTGGTACAGGTCTGCACCCTAATCGCAACACTTGTCCCCTCGGATAACGAATGCCTACAAATTCCCTGGGCTTGAGCCTCTGCCAATTTTACAGCAGACTTTTCCGCCAAACGGAATACCGGCTGCTTGCCCTTCTTCACTTTAACGGGTGTGAGGGGTACCTGATCTGTACCCTCGCCTTCACTTCACAAGCTAGTTTAATTCTTACTCAACCTATATCCGAATAACAATTACCCAAAGTATTTCGCTACCATATAAATACATGCCCAAAATATAAAAAAACGCAAACTTTTTAAGAATAATGTTTCAAGTTAATCCCCTGTTTTGGTAGGAATACCATAATGTCTAAGCTACGCCATCCAAACGAATACCGACTCCTAGGTTTACTCATATTCTCATACCTTACGTTAGACTTAGAGCGCAACGTAGATTGATCCTCTGGGCCAACTCTGTTGTTAATATCACAGATCATCACCAGGCAATGTGCTTGTTGGCAAATCGCTAACTATAAAAAAAATTTGTGAAGACTAGACCAGAATGCTTCTGGATAAAACATGAGCCGCATAAGCCTCCAGATTCTAAACTAGAATTAGAATGCCCCTCCGATCATTGATTGAATAGATCAGTCTCAGTCGCAAAATTGATGGCTCGCCATTGAATGAGGCAGGAACTTCTTTCCAGTATACACTGTCCAAAAACAAAAGTAAAATCAACTTACGTGTACTATTTTCTGTTCATAATTTTTGCACAAGGTGTACTCTGTGATACAATTATTTCACTTGAAATTTTCCTGTAAAATTTATCATTATTGTTTGGGGTCATGCATCATTCAAATAAAGAATGCATTTCATGGATAAAGCAAAAGTGCTATGCGTCGATCGTAAGTTTAACACTTTTTCGCTCAATGAACTTTGAAAACGAAGCGATGCTAGCTGGCATGTCGTGGGAAAACCAGGCTAGAAACTTTGCGTCACATTCAAATGTATGGGCGTTAGGCATCTTAGTGTTTATAATATCTTTGACTGAACCCTATTCTACCTCAGCAAACCAGCATCTCATGCTTCGAGGTCGTTTGCTTTAGCAGAAATATAAATAAATATATGTTTGCGCTAGATGCCTCACAGGTGGGTAGCCGAAACTTGTTTTCTTTAACAACTTCTATGTTTCCTAATCGGTGTTTATACAATTTTCTGCAGTGGATCTAAATGGGCGCAAAACATAAGTACCTTCGTTTGCAATTTCTATTTTGATTTCGGGGGCGAAACTCAAAAATTAAAAAAAAAACTTTTAAAACCTAAAAGATATGAGAAATAACAGGATATCGATATCGGATAGTATTGATTTGAGTTCGTTCAGAGTATAAAAATGTTGTTCATGCTAGAAATCTTTTTAATGGGAATGTCAAACGGCACCTAGTATACTGTATTGTAAAGTAGTTTCTTAGCCGGGGTAATTAGACGCAGCCTTACCAAGTACACTCTACAAGAAACTTGTAGTTTGCCGGGACGTGAAGCTGAAAGTGGGGTAGAGAGCTTTAGGGAGAGCTTCGCCACAGAGTGATTAATATTTTTGGTAAAGAGAGAGAGCCGTTGGGATCGCTCAGCCACGGTTAGGTTATAATAGGTCAGAGTGATGGGTGCTGCTGGGATCACTCCGCCGCAGAATGATTCCCAAGTGTTCTGGCTGATCAGCCTCAGCAGCTCACGACCCTTTTTTCGCCCTTTTTGCTCTGCGGCGAAAACTCTCTTTCTTTAACATTTGTTCTCTTCTACTCCTACCGTTAACACTGTTAGGAGTCAGAGTTGCAAGTGATTCGATTTACCAACATAATTGGCTCCTCCTAATTTCTAACGGATCCACTCTTGTTCTACTCTGACTTTACGTTGTTTATTCTTATTATTATTATATTTACTTAATGGTATTTCCTTAAATGTAATCAATGATTTTCATCTTATTTCCTTAAATCTAATAAATAATAATGGAAACTAAATTATAACATTTCATTAATTTACTTAGCAATAATGGCAATTAAGCCATTCTTCATTGTGACCGTGCGTCACTCTTTGTTGATGGTGGCCAACCATGAAAGATTTTCCTTTTTAGTTTTACGTATTAAATAATATTAACCTATCCTTATGTACTGTTTGTTTTTTAGTCTTCTTATTCTTTATAACTATGTTATTGTTGGGTTTTATTTCTATGACCTGAAATGGTCCTTTACGTACTGGGTCTAATTAATGACCTGTTTAATTTCTTAGTAATACTTTATCACCTATGCTTAATTCTATATCGTTTACTTTGCAATCATATATAAGTTTATTTTTCTGCTTGTTTTGTTCAAGCATTATTCTAGCTCTTTTATGTGCTACTTCTAATCTATATTTTGACATAATCATATACATATTTAGCATAATCATCTGAATTATATAAGGGCTCAATGTGTTCATTTACTATTAATTGCCTTTTTATACCCTGAACCCATTAAAAATTGGTAAAAAGGGTATAATGTATTTGTGCAAATGTATGTAACAGGCAGAAGGAAGCACCTCCGTCCCCATAAAGTATATATATTGTTGATCAATAGCTGAGTCGATCTAGCCATGTCCGTCTGTCCGTATGTATGAACGCAAGGATCTCAGAACCTATAAGAGCTATAGACTTTTAGCTGTAGGTCCTCCTACTGCCCGCGTAGATCGAGTTTGTTTCCGATATTCGATACCCCGTTTCCAAGTTATCGATAAAAATCGATATCGAAATCCTGTTTTTTTTTAAACAATTTTTAAGAGCTTGAGTCACCCAACTTGGCATGTAGCTTCTAGAATAGTATATATATATCAGGTATCTTTCATTTTATAGCTATCGCCACATAAATCATCTGTAAACCAACTTGTATTGCCTACCTAATTAAGCCACAATTTAAATGCAATTGCCATTTTGAGAATATACGAATATTTTATAGTACAATAAGAACTACTACTGAAAATTTCATCAAGACCGGCTAAGAAACACGGTGTTAGAGGAGTTCGAGTGTGTGTTGACATTTTTGATGTTTGGCATTTCGGGCATTTTTTCATATAATTTGTGATATCACGCGTCGTATTTTACCAATAATAATAGCGTTTTATTTTAGCAATGGTTTTCGTTGTTCTCATATGTCCTCCTTGAATTGGATTATCATGGTATGTAGACAGTATTTCTTCGATTTCTTTATTATTTTTTAATGTGGTCACCCGCTTGAGTAGTGCTACTCTTAGTATTTTCATTGTTTTATTGCCCATTTCTTTAAAGAGATCTATTGAAACGTATTCAAAAATTACTTGGCATGATGCCATTTTAAGTTGTTTGATACTATATATACCGGCTTCTTTTTCAAGCCTTGGGAAAAATTGATCTAGATCAAAGACTCCATTGGTATGGAGATCAACAACATTTATTCTTGCAAAATTCAGCAACGACGTTGTCTTTGCTCTTGAAATATTCTACAGTAAAGTCATACTATTCTAAGTCTAGTCTTATTCTCGTTAATTTTGAACTTGGATTTAAAATTGAAAACAGATATGTCAATGGTCTATAGTCTGTTTTAATTTTGAAATGTTGACCATATATATATGGTCGAACACGCGTTATTGGCCAGTGGATTGCTGCCAACTCTTGTTCGGTTGTACTTTTATTGCTTTTTCCTTTTGTAAATGAACGAGAAGCATATGCTACGGGCAATTGTTTATCTCCATAAGTTTGAATTAAAACTGCTCCGCAAGCTAGTTTACTGGCATCTGTTATGATGCAAAATTCTTTTGCTAAAATCTGAGTATTTTAGTAAAGTAGGTTTCATAAGAGCTTTTTTTAAATAATCGAAAGCTTTTTGGCATTCATCGGACCACTCAAACCTTACAGTCTTTTTACATTATCTTGTTATGTGACGTGAATAGTCTGCAACTTTTTTTTATAAAACGTCTGTAATAATTGCAAAAAGCAACGAATAAAATACCTTTATCAGTGAGGGCAGATGAAAAACATTATATATTTATTAAGTTCCTCACACGATATTGGGAGGTCGGTCCGACCGATAGTCAATCTTTCTGAAATCTGGAGATGACTCCATAAGTACGGACTATCAAAAGAGATGTGTACCTATTAGTACCTCGTCAAATAGTCGCAAGTCTTTTTTTTCGCCTCTTCTTACCACGCCTACAGCCCAATTCTTAACAAGGGGACGTTTCAAGCGTCGCCCTTCTCAGAACTGACCGTTCTTCTCCCTCGTTTCTACTTCCTCCCCAGCGTGGGGAAAACGACATAAGACTACGCAAATCACGATTCGTCTCGGCGCTGTTCATTCTTTACTCTGGGCTAATCTGCACAGGCTTAGGTGGAAGAGGTAGCCCTTTCAGTGATATTTCTATTGCTCTTGGGTATGGTTTAACGAAGGTGGGCCGTTCCGATTTTACCAAACCGACGGACTTTCCGAGTGTTCAACTTCTAGTGTGTCTGCAAGTCTTGGACGATGCTCTTTTTGCAGGAGTTGCATCATGCTCTGTATTCTGGTACAGGTCTGCACCCTAATCGCAACACTTGTCCCCTCGGATAACGAATGCCTACAAATTCCCTGGGCTTGAGCCTCTGCCAATTTTACAGCAGACTTTTCCGCCAAACGGAATACCGGCTGCTTGCCCTTCTTCACTTTAACGGGTGTGAGGGGTACCTGATCTGTACCCTCGCCTTCACTTCACAAGCTAGTTTAATTCTTACTCAACCTATATCCGAATAACAATTACCCAAAGTATTTCGCTACCATATAAATACATGCCCAAAATATAAAAAAACGCAAACTTTTTAAGAATAATGTTTCAAGTTAATCCCCTGTTTTGGTAGGAATACCATAATGTCTAAGCTACGCCATCCAAACGAATACCGACTCCTAGGTTTACTCATATTCTCATACCTTACGTTAGACTTAGAGCGCAACGTAGATTGATCCTCTGGGCCAACTCTGTTGTTAATATCACAGATCATCACCAGGCAATGTGCTTGTTGGCAAATCGCTAACTATAAAAAAAATTTGTGAAGACTAGACCAGAATGCTTCTGGATAAAACATGAGCCGCATAAGCCTCCAGATTCTAAACTAGAATTAGAATGCCCCTCCGATCATTGATTGAATAGATCAGTCTCAGTCGCAAAATTGATGGCTCGCCATTGAATGAGGCAGGAACTTCTTTCCAGTATACACTGTCCAAAAACAAAAGTAAAATCAACTTACGTGTACTATTTTCTGTTCATAATTTTTGCACAAGGTGTACTCTGTGATACAATTATTTCACTTGAAATTTTCCTGTAAAATTTATCATTATTGTTTGGGGTCATGCATCATTCAAATAAAGAATGCATTTCATGGATAAAGCAAAAGTGCTATGCGTCGATCGTAAGTTTAACACTTTTTCGCTCAATGAACTTTGAAAACGAAGCGATGCTAGCTGGCATGTCGTGGGAAAACCAGGCTAGAAACTTTGCGTCACATTCAAATGTATGGGCGTTAGGCATCTTAGTGTTTATAATATCTTTGACTGAACCCTATTCTACCTCAGCAAACCAGCATCTCATGCTTCGAGGTCGTTTGCTTTAGCAGAAATATAAATAAATATATGTTTGCGCTAGATGCCTCACAGGTGGGTAGCCGAAACTTGTTTTCTTTAACAACTTCTATGTTTCCTAATCGGTGTTTATACAATTTTCTGCAGTGGATCTAAATGGGCGCAAAACATAAGTACCTTCGTTTGCAATTTCTATTTTGATTTCGGGGGCGAAACTCAAAAATTAAAAAAAAAAACTTTTAAAACCTAAAAGATATGAGAAATAACAGGATATCGATATCGGATAGTATTGATTTGAGTTCGTTCAGAGTATAAAAATGTTGTTCATGCTAGAAATCTTTTTAATGGGAATGTCAAACGGCACCTAGTATACTGTATTGTAAAGTAGTTTCTTAGCCGGGGTAATTAGACGCAGCCTTACCAAGTACACTCTACAAGAAACTTGTAGTTTGCCGGGACGTGAAGCTGAAAGTGGGGTAGAGAGCTTTAGGGAGAGCTTCGCCACAGAGTGATTAATATTTTTGGTAAAGAGAGAGAGCCGTTGGGATCGCTCAGCCACGGTTAGGTTATAATAGGTCAGAGTGATGGGTGCTGCTGGGATCACTCCGCCGCAGAATGATTCCCAAGTGTTCTGGCTGATCAGCCTCAGCAGCTCACGACCCTTTTTTCGCCCTTTTTGCTCTGCGGCGAAAACTCTCTTTCTTTAACATTTGTTCTCTTCTACTCCTACCGTTAACACTGTTAGGAGTCAGAGTTGCAAGTGATTCGATTTACCAACATAATTGGCTCCTCCTAATTTCTAACGGATCCACTCTTGTTCTACTCTGACTTTACGTTGTTTATTCTTATTATTATTATATTTACTTAATGGTATTTCCTTAAATGTAATCAATGATTTTCATCTTATTTCCTTAAATCTAATAAATAATAATGGAAACTAAATTATAACATTTCATTAATTTACTTAGCAATAATGGCAATTAAGCCATTCTTCATTGTGACCGTGCGTCACTCTTTGTTGATGGTGGCCAACCATGAAAGATTTTCCTTTTTAGTTTTACGTATTAAATAATATTAACCTATCCTTATGTACTGTTTGTTTTTTAGTCTTCTTATTCTTTATAACTATGTTATTGTTGGGTTTTATTTCTATGACCTGAAATGGTCCTTTACGTACTGGGTCTAATTAATGACCTGTTTAATTTCTTAGTAATACTTTATCACCTATGCTTAATTCTATATCGTTTACTTTGCAATCATATATAAGTTTATTTTTCTGCTTGTTTTGTTCAAGCATTATTCTAGCTCTTTTATGTGCTACTTCTAATCTATATTTTGACATAATCATATACATATTTAGCATAATCATCTGAATTATATAAGGGCTCAATGTGTTCATTTACTATTAATTGCCTTTTTATACCCTGAACCCATTAAAAATTGGTAAAAAGGGTATAATGTATTTGTGCAAATGTATGTAACAGGCAGAAGGAAGCACCTCCGTCCCCATAAAGTATATATATTGTTGATCAATAGCTGAGTCGATCTAGCCATGTCCGTCTGTCCGTATGTATGATCGCAAGGATCTCAGAACCTATAAGAGCTATAGACTTTTAGCTGTAGGTCCTCCTACTGCCCGCGTAGATCGAGTTTGTTTCCGATATTCGATACCCCGTTTCCAAGTTATCGATAAAAATCGATATCGAAATCCTGTTTTTTTTTAAACAATTTTTAAGAGCTTGAGTCACCCAACTTGGCATGTAGCTTCTAGAATAGTATATATATATCAGGTATCTTTCATTTTATAGCTATCGCCACATAAATCATCTGTAAACCAACTTGTATTGCCTACCTAATTAAGCCACAATTTAAATGCAATTGCCATTTTGAGAATATACGAATATTTTATAGTACAATAAGAACTACTACTGAAAATTTCATCAAGACCGGCTAAGAAACACGGTGTTAGAGGAGTTCGAGTGTGTGTTGACATTTTTGATGTTTGGCATTTCGGGCATTTTTTCATATAATTTGTGATATCACGCGTCGTATTTTACCAATAATAATAGCGTTTTATTTTAGCAATGGTTTTCGTTGTTCTCATATGTCCTCCTTGAATTGGATTATCATGGTATGTAGACAGTATTTCTTCGATTTCTTTATTATTTTTTAATGTGGTCACCCGCTTGAGTAGTGCTACTCTTAGTATTTTCATTGTTTTATTGCCCATTTCTTTAAAGAGATCTATTGAAACGTATTCAAAAATTACTTGGCATGATGCCATTTTAAGTTGTTTGATACTATATATACCGGCTTCTTTTTCAAGCCTTGGGAAAAATTGATCTAGATCAAAGACTCCATTGGTATGGAGATCAACAACATTTATTCTTGCAAAATTCAGCAACGACGTTGTCTTTGCTCTTGAAATATTCTACAGTAAAGTCATACTATTCTAAGTCTAGTCTTATTCTCGTTAATTTTGAACTTGGATTTAAAATTGAAAACAGATATGTCAATGGTCTATAGTCTGTTTTAATTTTGAAATGTTGACCATATATATATGGTCGAACACGCGTTATTGGCCAGTGGATTGCTGCCAACTCTTGTTCGGTTGTACTTTTATTGCTTTTTCCTTTTGTAAATGAACGAGAAGCATATGCTACGGGCAATTGTTTATCTCCATAAGTTTGAATTAAAACTGCTCCGCAAGCTAGTTTACTGGCATCTGTTATGATGCAAAATTCTTTTGCTAAAATCTGAGTATTTTAGTAAAGTAGGTTTCATAAGAGCTTTTTTTAAATAATCGAAAGCTTTTTGGCATTCATCGGACCACTCAAACCTTACAGTCTTTTTACATTATCTTGTTATGTGACGTGAATAGTCTGCAACTTTTTTTTATAAAACGTCTGTAATAATTGCAAAAAGCAACGAATAAAATACCTTTATCAGTGAGGGCAGATGAAAAACATTATATATTTATTAAGTTCCTCACACGATATTGGGAGGTCGGTCCGACCGATAGTCAATCTTTCTGAAATCTGGAGATGACTCCATAAGTACGGACTATCAAAAGAGATGTGTACCTATTAGTACCTCGTCAAATAGTCGCAAGTCTTTTTTTTCGCCTCTTCTTACCACGCCTACAGCCCAATTCTTAACAAGGGGACGTTTCAAGCGTCGCCCTTCTCAGAACTGACCGTTCTTCTCCCTCGTTTCTACTTCCTCCCCAGCGTGGGGAAAACGACATAAGACTACGCAAATCACGATTCGTCTCGGCGCTGTTCATTCTTTACTCTGGGCTAATCTGCACAGGCTTAGGTGGAAGAGGTAGCCCTTTCAGTGATATTTCTATTGCTCTTGGGTATGGTTTAACGAAGGTGGGCCGTTCCGATTTTACCAAACCGACGGACTTTCCGAGTGTTCAACTTCTAGTGTGTCTGCAAGTCTTGGACGATGCTCTTTTTGCAGGAGTTGCATCATGCTCTGTATTCTGGTACAGGTCTGCACCCTAATCGCAACACTTGTCCCCTCGGATAACGAATGACTACAAATTCCCTGGGCTTGAGCCTCTGCCAATTTTACAGCAGACTTTTCCGCCAAACGGAATACCGGCTGCTTGCCCTTCTTCACTTTAACGGGTGTGAGGGGTACCTGATCTGTACCCTCGCCTTCACTTCACAAGCTAGTTTAATTCTTACTCAACCTATATCCGAATAACAATTACCCAAAGTATTTCGCTACCATATAAATACATGCCCAAAATATAAAAAAACGCAAACTTTTTAAGAATAATGTTTCAAGTTAATCCCCTGTTTTGGTAGGAATACCATAATGTCTAAGCTACGCCATCCAAACGAATACCGACTCCTAGGTTTACTCATATTCTCATACCTTACGTTAGACTTAGAGCGCAACGTAGATTGATCCTCTGGGCCAACTCTGTTGTTAATATCACAGATCATCACCAGGCAATGTGCTTGTTGGCAAATCGCTAACTATAAAAAAAATTTGTGAAGACTAGACCAGAATGCTTCTGGATAAAACATGAGCCGCATAAGCCTCCAGATTCTAAACTAGAATTAGAATGCCCCTCCGATCATTGATTGAATAGATCAATCTCAGTCGCAAAATTGATGGCTCGCCATTGGATGAGGCAGGAACTTCTTTCCAGTATACACTGTCCAAAAACAAAAGTAAAATCAACTTACGTGTACTATTTTCTGTTCATAATTTTTGCACAAGGTGTACTCTGTGATACAATTATTTCACTTTAAATTTTCCTGTAAAATTTATCATTATTGTTTGGGGTCATGCATCATTCAAATAAAGCATGCATTTCATGGATAAAGCAAAAGTGCTATGCGTCGATCGTAAGTTTAACACTTTTTCGCTCAATGAACTTTGAAAACGAAGCGATGCTAGCTGGCATGTCGTGGGAAAACCAGGCTAGAAACTTACCGTCACATTCAAATGTATGGGCGTTAGGCATCTTAGTGTTTATAATATCTTTGACTGAACCCTATTCTACCTCAGCAAACCAGCATCTCATGCTTCGAGGTCGTTTGCTTTAGCAGAAATATAAATAAATATATGTTTGCGCTAGGTGCCTCACAGGTGGGTAGCCGAAACTTGTTTTCTTTAACAACTTCTATGTTTCCTAATCGGTGTTTATACAATTTTCTGCAGTGGATCTTAATGGGCGCAAAACATAAGTACCTTCGTTTGCAATTTCTATTTTGATTTCGGGGGCGGAACTCAAAAATTGAAAAAAAAACTTTTAAAGCCTAAAAGATATGAGAAAAAACAGGATATCGATATCGGATAGTATTGATTTGAGTTCGTTCAGAGTATAAAAATGTTGTTCATGCTAGAAATCTTTTTAATGGGAATGTCAAACGGCACCTGGTATACTGTATTGTAAAGTAGTTTCTTAGCCGGGGTAATTAGACGCAGCCTTACCAAGTACACTCTACAAGAAACTTGTAGTTTGCCGGGACGTGAAGCTGAAAGTGGGGTAGAGAGCTTTAGGGAGAGCTCCGCCACAGAGTGATTAATATTTTTGGTAAAGAGAGGGAGCCGTTGGGATCGCTCCGCCACGGTTAGGTTATAATAGGTCAGAGTGATGGGTGCTGCTGGGATCACTCCGCCGCAGAATGATTCCCAAGTGTTCTGGCTGATCAGCCTCAGCAGCTCACGACCCTTTTTTCGCCCTTTTTGCTCTGCGGCGAAAACTCTCTTTCTTTAACATTTGTTCTCTTCTACTCCTACCGTTAACACTGTTAGGAGTCAGAGTTGCAAGTGATTCGATTTACCAACATAATTGGCTCCTCCTAATTTCTAACGGATCCACTCTTGTTCTACTCTGACTTTACGTTGTTTATTCTTATTATTATTATATTTACTTAATGGTATTTCCTTAAATGTAATCAATGATTTTCATCTTATTTCCTTAAATCTAATAAATAATAATGGAAACTAAATCATAACATTTCATTAATTTACTTAGCAATAATGGCCATTAAGTCATTCTTCATTGTGACCGTGCGTCACTCCCCCCCCTCCCCCCTCCTCCACCTTTCTTGACGGCGGGTGATCGTCATCTTGCGGCCATAAGTGATAGTCACCTTGCAAAAGGCATTGCCGTCCCTTGCGTTGAATCGATTGCGGCGTATCTGGGGAACCCTCCCATTTCTGCGACGACTCGGTCGCGCTAATTGGGCGGTAGCTTCCCGTCCGTCCGCTGTAAGGACTGTCCATCCCGATAGTGGGAAAACGTCCTCCGGGACCACGGGTCACCATTCCTTCTCGTCGTTTTCTGCCGACGCTATCACGTCCTCGAGGCCGGCTTCCCATCCCTCGAACCCCTCGAATGGATCCTCCTCCAGTACCTCCCAGAACGGGTAGGGCTGGGGAGACTGGTCCCTCCTAAAGTCCGGGATGACCCCTGCGAGTGACGGTAGTCTCAGTACCAGTGGTGGTGGCGAGTCGCACAATTCCACGTCGCGTGTCCTGGGTGATCGGCTTTTGGGGACGGTGGCGGCGACGAGTCTCCCGACTCATAATCGAGAGCCCCTTGCCACGGGTCGTCGCTCGATATATATATATGTATATATATATATATATATATATATATATATATATATATATATATATATATATATATATATATTTTATATCGAGCGATATAAATATAATTTTAATAAATAAATATAATTTTAATAAATGAATGAAAAAAATTATTTATTTCTTTTTGTTTTTGTTGATGGTGGCCAACCATGAAAGATTTTCCTTTTTAGTTTTACGTATTAAATAATATTAACCTATCCTTATGTACTGTTTGTTTTTTAGTCTTCTTATTCTTTATAACTATGTTATTGTTGGGTTTTATTTCTATGACCTGAAATGGTCCTTTACGTACTGGGTCTAATTAATGACCTGTTTAATTTCTTAGTAATACTTTATCACCTATGCTTAATTCCATATCGTTTACTTTGCAATCATATATAAGTTTATTTTTCTGCTTGTTTTGTTCAAGCATTATTCTAGCTCTTTTATGTGCTACTTCTAATCTATATTTTGACATAATCATATACATATTTAGCATAATCATCTGAATTATATAAGGGCTCAATGTGTTCATTTACTATTAATTGCCTTTTTATACCCTGAACCCATTAAAAATTGGTAAAAAGGGTATAATGTATTTGTGCAAATGTATGTAACAGGCAGAAGGAAGCACCTCCGACCCCATAAAGTATATATGTGTGTATGTATTTATTTATTTATTTATTTATTTATATGTGGTCGACAAAACGAGTGTCTTCCAATTATTCAACACATTATAAATACAATTAGAAAAATTAAATGCTAAAAGCCTAGATAGAGAACACAAATTTCAAAAAGCATCACCGACCGATGGAGGTGTTTTATTTGCCAGTCCGGCCAGCTGTGCCCCTTTTCACAGCTAATTTTGTCAGTGACGCTATTAGAGCCTACATCTAAAAAGAAGGGTGTAAGTAGGAAAAAGTGTTCTTACGTAAAATTAAAAATAATGTTAATTTGCTATATTATTTAAGAATATAGCATAAATAGGAGAAAAGAAAGGAGGAAGATTGTTAATAAAGTATAGAACTGTATGCTAGATATGAAGAGTGTTAATTAGATAGAATAAAGAGATAGTATTGGGAGTAATGGGAAATCACCGACCCGGTGGGGGAAAATTTTCAGCCAACCCGGCTAGCCATGCCCCTGCTCATAGCTGGGAATGGTCAGTGACTTCCCGAAGGTATCCTGAAAGCAACGATTTTATTAGGGGTAGAGAAAGTTCGGTAGAGAAAACGTGATGCAAACTATTGTAATTTTTACATAGCACGCGAAAAGAATTGTGCATAGCGTAGTCTGTTGTGCACGTCGATAGGAATAAGGGGCGGTAATTTCTGGTTGGTCTAGCCGGAACAGAGAATTGAAGACGCCCTAACAGAAAAAGGAGAATCGATATCGCCAATAACCAACTTATGTAGAAAGACAACACCGAGAATTGTCCTACGGTTGGTTAACGACGGAAGATTAAGAAGAAGCAGCCTGCTGGAATAGGATGGCAACCGAAGATTAGGGTCCCAATTTAAACCTCGTAAGGCAAAAAGCAGAAATTGCTTCTGAACAGATTCAATACGATCCTGGCTATTGTTATACTGCGGAGACCAGATGCAAGAGCAGTATTCAAGGATAGGGCGAACAAGAGAGATGTACAGAAGTTTCGTTATAAAAGGATCGTTAAACTCTTTAGACCATCGTTTAATGAAACCAAGTACACCTTTTGCCTCATTAACGGTGGTATCTATGTGAAGATTGAAACAGAGTTTAGAATCAAAAAGAACGCCTAGATCCTTAACTGTTAGTATACGTTGCAATGGGGTATTGTCGATGGTATAACTGACAAGATAAGGTGTAGTACGATTAAATGTCATAAACATACACTTTGAACAATTCAGATGCAATTGATTGACCGAGCACCAAAGTTGCATAGCGTTCAAATCGTCTTGAAGACGAGAAAAATGTAGGGGATTGGTGTATGATAGAATAAGTTTCACGTCGTCCGCATACATGAGTACTCGGGCATGGGATATAACAGAGGGAAGATCATTTATAAAAAGAGTAAAGAGTAAAGGTCCAAGACGACTACCTTGAGGAACACCAGAAGTAACGTGAACCTGTTTAGAGGTAGTCAGCCTCAGCATTACTCTTTGGGTCCTACCTTTTAAATAAGAACTAATCCAAAGCAAAAGAGACGGAGGAAACCCTATTCGGTCAAGTTTAAAAAGTAAAATGTCATGGTGCACGGAGTCAAACGCCTTACTGAAGTCAGTGTATATGACATCAGTTTGCATTTTCGAAAGGAAAGCATCATTTACCAAGGAAGTAAATTCTAGCAGATTGGTCGTTGTTGACCGATTCTTTACGAATCCATGTTGAACAGGGGAAACAACTGATTTGCAGAAATGCTGCAAATTCGAAGTGATTATTTTTTCAAATAATTTAGGAATCGCGGACAGTTTTGCAATGCCCCTGTAATTTAGTATATCAGACTTTCCACCTTTCTTGTGGAGAGGAATGATATAAGATTCTTTCCAAAGAGATGGAAAGACAGAAGATTCAAGGGATAGATTAAAAAGCTTTAGCAATGGATAAACAAGGGAAGAACTACACTCCTTGAGTAGACAACTAGGGATATTGTCAGGCCCAGGAGAGAAAGAAGATTTTAAAGAATTTATAGCTAAAAGGAGAGAGGAATGGGAAATAACAGGGGGAGGTATAGAACTAGAGGAAGTAATAGTATAAGGGTAAGAATTATTATTAGGACAGACTGAAGAGTAAGTTGATTGAAAAAAATTAGCAAATAGGTTAGCAGAATCAGAGTCATTGCTAGCTTTATCCATCCCGAGTGAAAAAGAAGATGGCAAACTTGAAGATTTACGCTTCGAGTTTACAAAATTGTAAAACTGTCTTGGATTCAGGGCAAATTGCCTTTTGCAACGAGTTAGATAATTCTCATAGCATTGAGAATTCAGAAGAAAGAAGTTCGACTTGGCTATGGAATATTTAGCCAAGTCAGTACACGAACCAGACTTTTTAAACTTTTTAAAATATTTGGATTTTATATTTTTTAGATTCTTTAATCTGGGACTAAACCAAGGTGGGTTTGGAGAGGTAGTCGAAGGAATTGACTTGGGAATACACATATCTAAGAGGGAGTTTAGGGTGTTATAAAAAAAGTTAATAGCAGTATTCATGTCAACCGAGTCATATAAGAAAGACCAATCGGTTGCATAAATAAGCTGATTCAGCAATGAATAATTTCCCTTGCGAAAGCAACGGCGGGGCCTATTGGCTGATGAGCACGAAATGAGAGGATTACAATTGAACATTGCAACCTCTAAAGTAGGATGATATACATCCTCAGGAAGAGATAAAGGAGGGGACCTAGACACATTAGAAATAAGGTAGTCGTTAACAAATACAAGATCAAGTGTTCTATTCAAATGATTAGAAATTGAATTGATTTGAAACAACGAAAGGTCAAGCATGCAATCTATAAAGTCATGCTGTGCTGAGGGCACTAGATAATTTTCGGCAGTGAAAAGTGACCAAGAGATGTTCGGCAAATTAAAATCACCCAACACAATAAATAGGTCATTATCACGCACGTGTGAAGAAACTTCTTTAATACAAGAAATATGTTTCATATAAACTTGAATATCAGAAGAAGGAGGAACATAAGAGCATGAAATATAAATATTCCGTGTAGGAAAAGACACCTTGACTGAAACAATCTCAGCGTCAGTAGGCGTACTAAAACAGAAAAGTTCTGACTGGAGAGTGGCTTTAACGGCAATTAATACCCCACCACCCCGACTCGGCCGATCATTTCTATGCAAAATAAAATTATTCGAAAAAACCTCAAAATCAGATATGGTTTAGTTTAACCATGTTTCTGAAAATGCGATTATATCCGAATCGAAGGAAGTGCTGGCCATGAAAAGATTTTTAAGTTTTGAAATAAGACCTCTGACATTCTGATAATGAATAAAGACTTGATCAGAAGAAGAAGTTAGTTTTTTGGGGCAGAAATGGTACCCTGTATTGAAGGGACTGGAAGGGTGACAGGCTGGTTACGCTTTTTTGGCTTGAACTCGTGGACAATCATATGTGGAGGCCAAAATTTGGGATCACAAATGATTGGGAACATATCATGTGAAACATTTATTTTGAAAGATGATATTTCACGAGGAGTCGAGAAATTAAATTTTGTAATTGACACGCTAGCAGAAGATTTGCTAGCAATATAGGCTGCCAATGACTCAGAGGCCAATGTTGATCAATAGCTGAGTCGATCTAGCCATGTCCGTCTGTCCGTATGTATGAACGCAAGGATCTCAGAACCTATAAGAGCTATAGACTTTTAGCTGTAGGTAGTTTGTTTCCGATATTCGATACCCCGTTTCCAAGTTATCGATAAAAATCGATATCGAAATCCTGTTTTTTTTTTAAACAATTTTTAAGAGCTTGAGTCACCCAACTTGGCATGTAGCTTCTAGAATAGTATATATATATCAAGTATCTTTCATTTTATAGCTATCGCCACATAAATCATGTGTAAGCCAACTTGTATTGCCTACCTAATTAAGCCACAATTTAAATGTAATTGCCATTTTGAGAATATACGAATATTTTATAGTACAATAAGAACTACTACTGAAAATTTCATCAAGACCGGCTAAGAAACACGTAAAAAAATGTGTTTTTGCCTGCAAACACGTGCAGCAGCAAGCGCAAATTCCAAGAAGTTCTGTATACATGAACACACACACATTCATGCGTGTCTGCTTTGAATTCGATTAACAGCATTGAAATTGCGATTGTATTGCTTTCTGTGCTGCTATTTTAATTCGTTTTTTTCTCATTAAGACTTAATTATTGGTGTGGCTGTTGGGTAGAGGCGGCGGCAGGTAGTGCATTCTGCTGAGAGTTCGAGACCTACCGAGGAGATCATTCATTACCTTGCTCTGATTTTGGTAGTGGACCTATCGTGTCTACTATTACTCTATTAAAGGCCATTAGTAGTGTCACTGTCAGTGTTAGAGGAGTTCGAGTGTGTGTTGACACTTTTGATGTTTGGCATTTCGGGCATTTTTCATATAATTTGTGATATCACGCGTCATATTTTACCAATAATAATAGCGTTTTATTTTAGCAATGGTTTTCGTTGTTCTCATATGTCCTCCTTGAATTGGATTATCATGGTATGTAGACGGTATTTCTTCGATTTCTTTATTATTTTTTAATGTGGTCACCCGCTTGAGTAGTGCTACTCTTAGTATTTTCATTGTTTTATTGCCCATTTCTTTAAAGAGATCTATTGAAACGTATTCAAAAATTACTTGGCATGATGCCATTTTAAGTTGTTTGATACTATATATACCGGCTTCTTTTTCAAGCCTTGGGAAAAATTGATCTAGATCAAAGACTCCATTGGTATGGAGATCAACAACATTTATTCTTGCAAAATTCAGCAACGACGTTGTCTTTGCTCTTGAAATATTCTACAGTAAAGTCATACTATTCTAAGTCTAGTCTTATTCTCGTTAATTTTGAACTTGGATTTAAAATTGAAAACAGATATGTCAATGGTCTATAGTCTGTTTTAATTTTGAAATGTTGACCATATATATATGGTCGAACACGCGTTATTGGCCAGTGGATTGCTGCCAACTCTTGTTCGGTTGTACTTTTATTGCTTTTTCCTTTTGTAAATGAACGAGAAGCATATGCTACGGGCAATTGTTTATCTCCATAAGTTTGAATTAAAACTGCTCCGCAAGCTAGTTTACTGGCATCTGTTATGATGCAAAATTCTTTTGCTAAAATCTGAGTATTTTAGTAAAGTAGGTTTCATAAGAGCTTTTTTTAAATAATCGAAAGCTTTTTGGCATTCATCGGACCACTCAAACCTTACAGTCTTTTTACATTATCTTGTTATGTGACGTGAATAGTCTGCAACTTTTTTTTATAAAACGTCTGTAATAATTGCAAAAAGCAACGAATAAAATACCTTTATCAGTGAGGGCAGATGAAAAACATTATATATTTATTAAGTTCCTCACACGATATTGGGAGGTCGGTCCGACCGATAGTCAATCTTTCTGAAATCTGGAGATGACTCCATAAGTACGGACTATCAAAAGAGATGTGTACCTATTAGTACCTCGTCAAATAGTCGCAAGTCTTTTTTTCGCCTCTTCTTACCACGCCTACAGCCCAATTCTTAACAAGGGGACGTTTCAAGCGTCGCCCTTCTCAGAACTGACCGTTCTTCTCCCTCGTTTCTACTTCCTCCCCAGCGTGGGGAAAACGACATAAGACTACGCAAATCACGATTCGTCTCGGCGCTGTTCATTCTTTACTCTGGGCTAATCTGCACAGGCTTAGGTGGAAGAGGTAGCCCTTTCAGTGATATTTCTATTGCTCTTGGGTATGGTTTAACGAAGGTGGGCCGTTCCGATTTTACCAAACCGACGGACTTTCCGAGTGTTCAACTTCTAGTGTGTCTGCAAGTCTTGGACGATGCTCTTTTTGCAGGAGTTGCATCATGCTCTGTATTCTGGTACAGGTCTGCACCCTAATCGCAACACTTGTCCCCTCGGATAACGAATGACTACAAATTCCCTGGGCTTGAGCCTCTGCCAATTTTACAGCAGACTTTTCCGCCAAACGGAATACCGGCTGCTTGCCCTTCTTCACTACCTTGTAAAGGGAGGGAGACCGACAGCCTTTAACGGGTGTGAGGGGTACCTGATCTGTACCCTCGCCTTCACTTCACAAGCTAGTTTAATTCTTACTCAACCTATATCCGAATAACAATTACCCAAAGTATTTCGCTACCATATAAATACATGCCCAAAATATAAAAAAACGCAAACTTTTTAAGAATAATGTTTCAAGTTAATCCCCTGTTTTGGTAGGAATACCATAATGTCTAAGCTACGCCATCCAAACGAATACCGACTCCTAGGTTTACTCATATTCTCATACCTTACGTTAGACTTAGAGCGCAACGTAGATTGATCCTCTGGGCCAACTCTGTTGTTAATATCACAGATCATCACCAGGCAATGTGCTTGTTGGCAAATCGCTAACTATAAAAAAAATTTGTGAAGACTAGACCAGAATGCTTCTGGATAAAACATGAGCCGCATAAGCCTCCAGATTCTAAACTAGAATTAGAATGCCCCTCCGATCATTGATTGAATAGATCAGTCTCAGTCGCAAAATTGATGGCTCGCCATTGAATGAGGCAGGAACTTCTTTCCAGTATACACTGTCCAAAAACAAAAGTAAAATCAACTTACGTGTACTATTTTCTGTTCATAATTTTTGCACAAGGTGTACTCTGTGATACAATTATTTCACTTGAAATTTTCCTGTAAAATTTATCATTATTGTTTGGGGTCATGCATCATTCAAATAAAGCATGCATTTCATGGATAAACACACACATGGATAAACATCACATTCAAATGTATGGGCGTTAGGCATCTTAGTGTTTATAATATCTTTGACTGAACCCTATTCTACCTCAGCAAACCAGCATCTCATGCTTCGAGGTCGTTTGCTTTAGCAGAAATATAAATAAATATATGTTTGCGCTAGATGCCTCACAGGTGGGTAGCCGAAACTTGTTTTCTTTAACAACTTCTATGTTTCCTAATCGGTGTTTATACAATTTTCTGCAGTGGATCTTAATGGGCGCAAAACATAAGTACCTTCGTTTGCAATTTCTATTTTGATTTCGGGGGCGGAACTCAAAAATTGAAAAAAAAACTTTTAAAGCCTAAAAGATATGAGAAAAAACAGGATATCGATATCGGATAGTATTGATTTGAGTTCGTTCAGAGTATAAAAATGTTGTTCATGCTAGAAATCTTTTTAATGGGAATGTCAAACGGCACCTGGTATACTATATTGTAAAGTAGTTTCTTAGCCGGGGTAATTAGACGCAGCCTTACCAAGTACACTCTACAAGAAACTTGTAGTTTGCCGGGACGTGAAGCTGAAAGTGGGGTAGAGAGCTTTAGGGAGAGCTCCGCCACAGAGTGATTAATATTTTTGGTAAAGAGAGGGAGCCGTTGGGATCGCTCCGCCACGGTTAGGTTATAATAGGTCAGAGTGATGGGTGCTGCTGGGATCACTCCGCCGCAGAATGATTCCCAAGTGTTCTGGCTGATCAGCCTCACCAGCTCACGACCCTTTTTTCGCCCTTTTTGCTCTGCGGCGAAAACTCTCTTTCTTTAACATTTGTTCTCTTCTACTCCTACCGTTAACACTGTTAGGAGTCAGAGTTGCAAGTGATTCGATTTACCAACATAATTGGCTCCTCCTAATTTCTAACGGATCCACTCTTGTTCTACTCTGACTTTACGTTGTTTATTCTTATTATTATTATATTTACTTAATGGTATTTCCTTAAATGTAATCAATGATTTTCATCTTATTTCCTTAAATCTAATAAATAATAATGGAAACTAAATCATAACATTTCATTAATTTACTTAGCAATAATGGCCATTAAGTCATTCTTCATTGTGACCGTGCGTCACTCCCCCCTCCCCCTCCTCCACCTTTTTTGACGGCGGGTGATCGTCATCTTGCGGCCATAAGTGATAGTCACCTTGCAAAAGGCATTGCCGTCCCTTGCGTTGAATCGATTGCGGCGTATCTGGGGAACCCTCCCATTTCTGCGACGACTCGGTCGCGCTAATTGGGCGGTAGCTTCCCGTCCGTCCGCTGTAAGGACTGTCCATCCCGATAGTGGGAAAACGTCCTCCGGGACCACGGGTCACCATTCCTTCTCGTCGTTTTCTGCCGACGCTATCACGTCCTCGAGGCCGGCTTCCCATCCCTCGAACCCCTCGAATGGATCCTCCTCCAGTACCTCCCAGAACGGGTAGGGCTGGGGAGACTGGTCCCTCCTAAAGTCCGGGATGACCCCTGCGAGTGACGGTAGTCTCAGTACCAGTGGTGGTGGCGAGTCGCACAATTCCACGTCGCGTGTCCTGGGTGATCGGCTTTTGGGGACGGTGGCGGCGACGAGTCGTCGCTCGATATATATATATGTATATATATATATATATATATATATATATATATATATCGAGCGATATAAATATAATTTTAATAAATAAATATAATTTTAATAAATGAATGAAAAAAATTATTTATTTCTTTTTGTTTTTGTTGATGGTGGCCAACCATGAAAGATTTTCCTTTTTAGTTTTACGTATTAAATAATATTAACCTATCCTTATGTACTGTTTGTTTTTTAGTCTTCTTATTCTTTATAACTATGTTATTGTTGGGTTTTATTTCTATGACCTGAAATGGTCCTTTACGTACTGGGTCTAATTAATGACCTGTTTAATTTCTTAGTAATACTTTATCACCTATGCTTAATTCCATATCGTTTACTTTGCAATCATATATAAGTTTATTTTTCTGCTTGTTTTGTTCAAGCATTATTCTAGCTCTTTTATGTGCTACTTCTAATCTATATTTTGACATAATCATATACATATTTAGCATAATCATCTGAATTATATAAGGGCTCAATGTGTTCATTTACTATTAATTGCCTTTTTATACCCTGAACCCATTAAAAATTGGTAAAAAGGGTATAATGTATTTGTGCAAATGTATGTAACAGGCAGAAGGAAGCACCTCCGTCCCCATAAAGTATATATATTGTTGATCAATAGCTGAGTCGATCTAGCCATGTCCGTCTGTCCGTATGTATGAACGCAAGGATCTCAGAACCTATAAGAGCTATAGACTTTTAGCTGTAGGTCCTCCTACTGCCCGCGTAGATCGAGTTTGTTTCCGATATTCGATACCCCGTTTCAAAGTTATCGATAAAAATCGATATCGAAATCCTGTTTTTTTTTTAAACAATTTTTAAGAGCTTGAGTCACCCAACTTGGCATGTAGCTTCTAGAATAGTATATATATATCAAGTATCGCCACATAAATCATGTGTAAGCCAACTTGTATTGCCTACCTAATTAAGCCACAATTTAAATGTAATTGCCATTTTGAGAATATACGAATATTTTATAGTACAATAAGAACTACTACTGAAAATTTCATCAAGACCGGCTAAGAAACACGTAAAAAAATGTGTTTTTGCCTGCAAACACGTGCAGTAGCAAGCGCAAATTCCAAGAAGTTCTGTATACATGAACACACACACATTCATGCGTGTCTGCTTTGAATTCGATTAACAGCATTGAAATTGCGATTGTATTGCTTTCTGTGCTGCTATTTTAATTCGTTTTTTTCTCATTAAGACTTAATTATTGGTGTGGCTGTTGGGTAGAGGCGGCGGCAGGTAGTGCATTCTGCTGAGAGTTCGAGACCTACCGAGGAGATCATTCATTACCTTGCTCTGATTTTGGTAGTGGACCTATCGTGTCTACTATTACTCTATTAAAGGCCATTAGTAGTGTCACTGTCAGTGTTAGAGGAGTTCGAGTGTGTGTTGACACTTTTGATGTTTGGCATTTCGGGCATTTTTCATATAATTTGTGATATCACGCGTCATATTTTACCAATAATAATAGCGTTTTATTTTAGCAATGGTTTTCGTTGTTCTCATATGTCCTCCTTGAATTGGATTATCATGGTATGTAGACGGTATTTCTTCGATTTCTTTATTATTTTTTAATGTGGTCACCCGCTTGAGTAGAGCTACTCTTAGTATTTTCATTGTTTTATTGCCCATTTCTTTAAAGAGATCTATTGAAACGTATTCAAAAATTACTTGGCATGATGCCATTTTAAGTTGTTTGATACTATATATACCGGCTTCTTTTTCAAGCCTTGGGAAAAATTGATCTAGATCAAAGACTCCATTGGTATGGAGATCAACAACATTTATTCTTGCAAAATTCAGCAACGACGATGTCTTTGCTCTTGAAATATTCTACAGTAAAGTCATACTATTCTAAGTCTAGTCTTATTCTCGTTAATTTTGAACTTGGATTTAAAATTGAAAACAGATATGTCAATGGTTTATAGTCTGTTTTAATTTTGAAATGTTGACCATATATATATGGTCGAACACGCGTTATTGGCCAGTGGATTGCTGCCAACTCTTGTTCGGTTGTACTTTTAATTCTTTTTCCTTTTGTAAATGAACGAGAAGCATATGCTACGGGCAATTGTTTATCTCCATAAGTTTGTATTAAAACTGCTCCGCAGGCTAGTTTACTGGCATCTGTTATGATGCAAAATTCTTTTGCTAAAATCTGAGTATTTTAGTAAAGTAGGTTTCATAAGAGCTTTTTTTAAATAATCGAACGCTTTTTGGCATTCATCGGACCACTCAAACCTTACAGTCTTTTTACATTATCTTGTTATGTGAAGTGAATAGTCTGCAACTTTTTTTATAAAACGTCTGTAATAATTGCAAAAAGCAACGAATCTTCTAGAGCTGTCGGGGTCTGTAATGACCGGGTAATTTTCAATGACATTGTATTTTTTGTCATCTGGTAAAATACCTTGATCAGTACACTTATGACCTAGAAAAGTCACTTGCACAGTGCATGAAAAATGAACATTTTTCTGGATGTAATTTAAGGTTGTGTTTCCTACACAAGTCAAAAAGCTTGCTAAGTTTTTGATCATGTGGTTTTCGGAACAACCGATGACGATTAAGTCATCCATGTACATGAAAGCTTATGAAGGATCTAATTCTTGGAAGTGGAAATTTATCGGAGAGTAATTTTTTATTTAATTTGACGAAAGTCTATAACTAATCGCCATCTCTTGGTATCGGAACCTTGTAATCCCTTTTTGGGACAAGAAGTATAGGGCAAGAAGCATACCTGCTCGTTTACTTTTGGCCGCCATTCTCTTCGATGCAAATTGTAGTTCCTCCCCTGGTCCTGGGAAGCACCCTGCAGGTTGTGCCGGACGATGTTAAACACCTCCCTCAGACGCCCGGCCTTTTTCCTTTGGCGTTTGCTGAACAGTGGTGGACCCAGGCGTAACCTCGTCGTATAAGGCTGCGGGTAGATGAGGCTCGGGTCCTTGCACCAAGAAGGGGCGAAAATCCAATCGGGTCGGCCACGGTCGTGTTCACCGCTTACGCTTTTGCGGGTAGCATCTCGTCCCACGAGCTCTGATGTTCTTAAATGAACTGGGCGATCATCGTCTTGACCGTCCGGTTCGTCCGCTCGGTGGGGCTTTCCTGAGGGCAATACGGCGCCGTGTATTGCACCTCTTCGCCGATAGAAGTCAAGAAAGCCTTGGATGTCCGGCTTGTGAACTGCACTCCGTTGTCGCATACAAACTTCCGGATTTCTCAAGGGAACCGGTTCCACCCACTTGCTTAACGCATCGTGGAATACTAGCTGCATAGTGTTCCCCTTCGAGCGTGGTAGGGGGCCCACAAAGTCGGCGCATAGGATGGACCACGGTTCCGTCACCTGACGCGTCAGCATTCGTCCTGGCGGGCTCACCTGTTCTACATTAAACTTTTGACACACCTCGCAGCACCTCACATGTCGTGCGGCGTTCCGGAACATTCCTGGCCAATAGTACCTAACTTTGCAGAAGTGACTCTGTCTGTTGCACGCGCTTCATATGTCAATACCAGCTGGATGAAAGTAGGCTCTTGAATGAAAAACATTTTTGTTTATCAAGATATCTTGATAAAACTCGGCATTTATTAGTTTTACTATGCTCCTCATATATATGTAAAATCCCATTAAGATCAAACTACTATATGATGTAGCTGCCATAGGAACAATCGGTCGAAAATTTAGTTGTTGTATACAATTTTTTTCTGTTTTTCAAAATGTCTTGACCAAACTCGGCTTTTATTAATTTTACTATACTCCTCAAATATAAGCAAAATCCTATCAACATCGGACATCTATATCCTATAGCTGCCATAGGAACGATCGCTCGAAAATTAATTTGTTGTATGGAAAACATTTTTGTTTATCAAGATATCGTCACCAACCTCGGCATTTATTACTTTTTACTATGCTCCCTCCATTTAAGCAAAATCTTTTTACATCGGACTACTATATCATATAGCTGCCATAGGACAGATCGGTCGAAAATTAAGTTGTTGTATGGAAAACTTTTTGTTTTTCAAGATATCTTAACCATACTCGGCAATAACTATTTTCCCTGTGCTTCTTAGATACGTGCAAATCAAATGAGCATTTTGACCAAGGGTATTAAATCTTCGGCGTTCCGAAGATAGCTCTTCTTTCTTGTTATTATATTGACTTCATGGTACTTCCTTAAATTTAATAAATGATTTTCATCGTTTTTCCTTAAATCTAATAAATAATAATGGAAATTAAATCATAACGTTTCATTAATCTACCAAGCAATAATGTCCATTCTGACCCTGCGTCACAATATATCTAAGGAACAGATAAAAACATGTTAAATCAGTTTTGTGCCATTAAACAGGTTATTATTATTTGTGTAACGCATAACCGTCTGTCCGGCGATCTGTAACTAGCCTCTTAGTTTTAAAGCTATCGTCTTGAAATCTTGCATAGGTCCGTCTCTTTGTTGCAGGTATATGTCGGACCCGGCCATATACCCTATATCATATACTTTTTTTCTTATCACGATTTTCTAGCCAATCTTGGCATTTATAAGTTTATTCCCATATATACGCGAAATCTTATTAACATCAAAATACTATATTATATAGCTGTTATAGAAACGATGGGTGGAATAGTCTTAATCTTATATGGCAAGATACTCTCTTTTCAAAGATTGTTCAAAAAATTCAGCGTTTTCAACCTGCACTATTCTCTCATATCTGCAAAAGGGAAATGGCGACAAGAGTATTAAATCTTCGTGGTCCCTAAGATATCTTAACTCTTTCGTTAATATAAATTTTGGGATTCATATACTTATTTTTATTTTTATGTATATATGAAAGCATATGGATGATATTACAGACTGGCAAGTGTTATGCACTAGAAAAAATATGCGTTGTAAAAGTAAACGAGCAGGAATCAACAGGCTAAGAAATACACGGCTAATTGGAGCAAAGGAATTACCCCCTCCATATCCAAATGGTTGGTATGGAATTCTTGAATCATCGAAACTTAAGGCTGGAGAATCAACACATATATCTTGTTTGGGAGAACATCTTATAATCTATCGATCTCAAGGAAATAAAATTTATATTTTGGATGCGTATTGCCCACACTTAGGAGCTAATTTGGGCATTGGCGGTCGAGTTGTTGGGGATGATATCGAATGTCCCTTTCACCAATGGAGTTTTAGAGGGAGTGACGGAGTGTGTACCAATATTCCGTATAGTACTTGTGGTAAGTCAATTACAGAAAAAGTGTTACTACTCTAGAACATGTGCATATTATTTATTTAAACATTTCAGTTCCGCAGGCTACAAAAATAAAGAAATGGACCTCTACAGAAGTAAATGGATTTGTATTTGTATGGTATAGTGTCGAAGGATCAGAAATTCCGTGGACTATTCCAAAATCAGTCGAAGTTGAAAGCAACAAATTGATATACCACGGGCGGAATGAGTTTTATGTTAACTGTCATATTCAAGAAATACCAGAAAATGGTGCTGATCTGGCACATTTCGGAGCGATTCACAATGATAATATTGTAGCTAAATACCGCAATCAAAAACTAAATATTTTTCGCAGCCTTGGATATCATCAATGGAAAGCAAGGTATATTTTACTATGGAAAAATACTTTTAGTCGAAAGCTTTAAACTTCTTTCGCACCGTACTAAAAATGAAATAAGTTCTATAAGGTATTTAATGGAAATGCATTTTTGTTCTAGTTGTTCTTATCGTTGGTTTTATATTTTAACCATTCAGCTGGGTTATATGATGTTTTTAGGGTGTTAAAATTCTGGGTAGGCAGTTAATCGAATTTTGAAAGAGCTATAGTGCTCACAGAAAGAAGAATTGAACGTTTTCAAATTACACTGCTGGATTTTATTAAATGACTAGTTAACCAATTCCAAAATAAAATGCTCAGGATAAAGTTATGCACTTTCTTGACTTTTGTATCCATTTAATGAAAAAGCGATATAAATAGCATTACTCAGAAAATAAAAAAAATAAAAATAAAAAAAGAGAAAGTAAGGATATCTTCGTCTCGTCGAACATTTAATACCCTTGTAGACCTTTCCCTTTTGCACATACATATGCGAGAATAGTACAGCTCGCAACTGACTATTATACATATATCTTTCAAAACAGAATATTTTGCCTTATAAGATTTCTAAAGCAGCTATATGAGAAGTGATACAATGTTGAGAGTATTTTGCGTATTTAGGGTATTTATTTAGTAGAATTAATAAGCCCCAAGTTTGGGTTTGCCCGTATCTAAAAAGCACAGGGAAAATAATTAATGCCGAGTATGGCTAGGATATCTTGAAAAATAAAAAGTTTTTCAAACAAGAACCAACCTCATCTGCGACCGATGGTTCCGAGTGTCGTGTTTGACCAAGATATCTAGGAAAACAAAAAATTTTTCAATAGACACCTTAATTTTCGCCCGACTGTTCCTATGGCAGCTATATGATATAGTGGTCCGATGTAAATAAGATTTTGCATAAATATAGGGAATATAGTATAACTTTTAAATGTAGGAGTTGGAAATAAAACTAGGAGTGGTCGAATTTAAAATTAGTTAAATTTATTAGGCGAGTATAATGTTGACATTATACTCATATTACATTATACTCAGCACATGCAACCCTGAAGTCTAAAGTTTAAGCTAGACCACTAACCAAATAGCATTTAGACTGGACAAACAGAACTAATGACGGGGACAAGCGTTTTCCGTGCGGCTGGTCCAAAGTCGCCTTCGTTTTTGTTCGGGTTCGAGACATGCCCGCATGCTCTCACAGCAAGAGAGTAAGAATACATATGACCTGTGTCGTAAAACGGCATCGCTGTCTTTTTATTCGCTCCCTCTACAGGAAACTGCTTTGGCTTATTCTCATCCATATGATTTGTGCGATAGAACGGCATCCCCGTTTTTTATCTCGCTTCCACTACAGGAAACTGCTTTGGCTTACTCCCAGTGCTCTTTTAATTTGTCTATGTACCGTTTAAATGTTTGTGTGTGTATGTGTCCGCACAAGCAAAAATGCCCACAAATTCAATTTTTGTCAAAAGTTGGTGGCATTTCTTCAGACGGAGGGTCGGATAGCAAACACGAGGACAGCAAAAACAAGTTTTTATACCCTTGCAGAGGGTATTATAATTTTGTCGTGAAATGTATAACGCATAGAAGGAGACATCTCCGAACCCATTAAGTATATACATACATATATTCATGATCAGTATCAACAGGCGAGTCGATATAGCCATGTCCGTGTGTCCGGCTGTCCGTCTGTCTGTTTCTATGCGAACTAGTCTCTCAGTTTTAAAGCTATCTTTATGAAACTTTGCAGCTTTCAAGCTATCTTTCTGTTGCACGTAGTGTATACGTCGGAACCAACTGGATCGTACCGCTATATCATATAGCTGCCTTAGGAACGATCGTCGAAAATTATGTTGTTGTATGGACAATTTTTTTGTTTTTCAAAATATCTTGACCAAATCGGCATTTATTAGTTATAAAATGCTACCTCCATTAATGCAAAATCGTATTTACATCGGACTACTATATCACATAGCTGCCATAGGAACGATCGGTCAAAAATTATGTTGTATGGAATATTTATTTTGTTTTTCAAGATATCTTACACATACTCGGCATTAACTACTTTTCCTGTGCTGCTTAAATACGGACAAAGCACTATGAGCATTAAGAAATGGTTAGGCCGGCAAGGGTTTTAAATCTTCGGCGTGCTGAAGATAGCCCTTCATTCTCGTTTTATAAATGTTTATTGTATTGAATCAAAAATAGTATACATTTTTATTACCGCACTACTTGCCACCGCGTCTACTCTACAGTCGCACCAATAAGTAAGTCCTAATGAGAAAAAACGGATTAAAGTAGAAGCACAGAAATCAATACAATCTGTTAATAGAATTCAAAGAAGTGTGTGTGTGTGTGTGTGTACATGTATACAGAAATTCTTGCAAATTGCGCTAGCTGCCACAAGCACGAGGCCAGCCAAATCTCATTTTCTTTAATAACTTTTGTGTTTCTTAACCGATCTTGATGAAATTTGCAACAGTAGATCTAGTTGTATTCTCAAAATGACAATTGCATTAAAATTGCGCCTTCAATGAGTGGGCAATACAAATTGCTGTTTTTAGGGGTGGTGTCGATAGCTTTAAAATGAAAGATGCTTGATATATGTATATATAAACTATTTTAGAAGCTACATGTAAAGTTTGGTGACTCTAGTTCTTAAAACCTAGAGATTCGCACAAAAACAGGATTTCGATATCGATGTTCATAAATTAATTGAAAACGGAGCAAGTTATCGATTATCGGAAATAAACGCGATCTTCGCATTGCCTAGGAGGACCTACAGCTAAAATTTCAAGTCTCTAGCTCTTATAGGTTCTGGGATCCGTGGGTTCATACATACGTACGGACGGACAGATAGACGGACATGGCCAGATCGTCTCGGCTGTTGATGCTGATCAATAATATATATACTTTATGAGTTTGGACACGCATCCTTCTGCCTGTTACAAACATTTGCACAAATACATTATACCCATTTTTAACGGGTTTAGGGTAAAAAAATAGCTTAAGTTGCGACTGATCGCTAACGCAGCTATTTGATATAGAGGTGCGATCCGCCCAATATACATATGTACTGCCTGCAACAGAAGATGGCCCTATTAAGGTTTAACGACGATTTTAAAAGTGAGAGACTAATTTAAATAGAACAACTCGGCTGTTGATGCTGAGCAAAAATTTATATTTTATGGTCTCCTTTCATGCGTTTTATGATAACATCTTAAATCCCAATAAAAGGGTTTAAAAATAAATACCATTTGCTGGGTTCGAGCTCGCGTCCCGATCAACCTAACGTACTACTACTATCGCCCAACGCCTTACCGCTGAAATAAAATTGTAACACACACAGCACATTGTATAATATAATAATATATCACCATTGAGATTATATTATTAGATTTAGAAAAGGAAAAAATGCCCTTGGAAGGAACGTACCAACATTGGCTACAGGAATTGATACATTGACCGCTGCTCTTTAATTGCAGTTTGTCGGCCATATTCATAATAATCATAGATTAATCTAAAAATGTTATAGAAACCTTTGGTTTTCGGCTCAATTTAATGCTGCGACTACATAGTTTGCAAGAAGTGTCTTTATTTATTGCAGATAGGAATATAGAGGATATATTTAAAATAAAATAGGTTGATTCTGCTCTCTTCTGGTAGCATTGCGCCTGTTCTCTGCAATCCAATTCCTACTATTACTCCTCAGCTGCATCACGCTTGAATAAGAGCACTTAGACTTGTATTACTTGTATTATTAATATAGAGGATATACAATATAAAATATTAGATGTTGCTTTTGCACTGTTTCTGAGAGTTCCTGTTACTTAATTGAAGAATTAACTCGTCGAATCGAGAGATCTTCAGTATTCTGTCTCTGTTCTGGGTTTTGGGGTCCTGGGTCCTGTTTCCTAACTGGAAAATTAGCACGTCGTGTCAAGTGTCTTCGGTATTTTGTCTCTGCTAATTTAACCTGTAAGCTAAGTCTTGTCTTCGAAATTGGCCTCGTTAGAAAAATAGGAAACATTTTCTCAGTTTGGCAAAAACTTTTGTTTTCCCAACGCTATCGTTGTTATATTAATATATACATACTAGCGGGAATTTCCCGGATTTGCATGAGGAAAGTTTAGTTCTAAAAATGTTATATATCACCATTCCACCTAGTACAAGCACGTGGAAAACTGAAATCTACCCGTACTATCTTGATCCTTTATTAATAAATATCTTTAATGTGCATTGAGTAAAGAACCTAACGTTGTTTTCGCATACGTAAGTCCTGTGATGAGAATCTTGAAGCCGAATAGTAAACTTTCGTTAATTAAAACTTTGAGCCGAATATTCCATCCAAGAGCAGTAAACTTTGCGTTAACGTATCAAATAAATTTTACCAAAGATCTTTGAAAATTAATTTAAAACTGATAATAAACAAAAAGTTGAAAATTGTTTGCCAAATTTCCATAGTGTCGGATGGGGTTTCCAAAACTTTTTATAACCTGAACCATGTCCGTCCGTATGTATGAACGCAAGGATCTCAGAACCTATAAGAGCTAAAGACTTGAAATTGTAGCTGTAGGTCCTCCTCGTGCCCGTGCAGATCGAGTTTGTTTCCGATATTCGATAACTTGCCCCGTTTCCAAGTAATCGATATCGAAATTCTGTTTTTTAATCAATTTTGGTAAATAATAAAGCTAGAGTCACCAAACTGGACATTTAGCTTCTAGAATAGTATATATATATATATCAAGTATCTCTTATTTTATAGCTATCACCACCAGTAACTTTACAATGCATAGACATGTCATACAGCGGAATAATCGGATACCGTTTTTTTCCTGCCAGGCCTGCGGTGGGCTTGCGGCCGCGTAAGGCACAAATGTGTGAACAGGCAACGAACAGGTGAACCGCACTTGTCGCGCGTTTGCACTTTGATATGGATGCAGAGGCATGCTAGACATTCTGATCGTTTATTGCCTGCCATAATACCCTTTAACCCAAAATGTTTACAATGTCGAAAAATAATTTAAAATATCACTTGCATTTTTTCCAGGATAAACCCTTTAATAATGTCACCCAACTGCTTACTCAAAAGAGTGTGCGTGTGCACAAGTAGAAAGTCGAAAAACTTGAACATTTTCAATTTTTGGTCTTTTCTTAAATTATTCGACAAGACGACGAGGAATTACCCTTGCAGAAGTATGACTTAGTTTTTTTTTTTAATTTTAAGCAAAATTGGTCCCCACAGTAAAAAAAAAAATTGGAATATAATATATTAATATATCATTTAGGTCATTTAAGTTTTTAATAAATATAAATATATCAGATTCTTCTCATTTTGCCTGACTGGACGAAGAAATACATGATAGCGCATTTGAATGTGTGTGCCACAGGCACAAAGGGCACACAATTGAAGAAAAAATCTCTGGCTCGCGACAAATGCCGCGATCTACTTGTGCGCACATCCACACAACACAAACATATGTATGTTTGTAGATCTCGGGGCTTTTGAGAAGCTATGCAGGGAGAAGGAGATGCACACACGTGCGCAAATCAATAAGCGAGAGCGAGGCACACTCTGCACATGCATACACACATATGTATGTTTTTGGGATGTAAAGAATTAAAACTAACATACATACATATATTATGAAAAGACATCCGCCGCAGCGCCGTTGTGCGCTGAGCGAGATGCGGCTTCATACTGAATTTTTTTGTTAAAAAACCCACTTCCGTCTGACTAGTGTTGGTAGCCCGATTGGTCACCCATGACTTAAATAATCTTTTTGTTGTTTTCATAACAAGAAAGCATTCTAAGTGGCCCAACAAGGGCGAATGGTTCCATTTATATACAAATTAAGAAGTTTAGAGCCTCGTAATTACCGAATAGTTTATTGTCCAAAATTCAATTAACAATATGTGAAGCTAGTCCTAATCCCTAAATACCAAATTCTTTCTTTGTAAATGTAACGGATTGTATTAGTGTTTTAAGTTTTGAATTCAATATCCTATTTCTTGAGAGCAATGTTTCGAATAAGTTTTCTGCATTGTTTTGACTATTTTTCAGAGGGCGCAAATAACAGTCAACACTTATTTTCAATGCGGTCTGCACATTAAAAATAAACAGAAAAAATTTCGCTGCGCTTGTGCACTTTGTTCGTGCTCTTGCTTGAGCAATTCACAATGGCCTGTTTCACAGTAACATCTTTACAGGACATATTCGGTCGGTCGCACAGAAAATGTGTGTCTGTGGAAGCGAAAAGTGTCTTTTCTTGTTGTTGTCGTGTGACGATATCAATGAAAGCTAGAGCGAGAGAGAGAAAAAGAGGGCACAACATAATACAGCTATGCAAGTGCATACATGCATATCCACAAAACACACTTTGGCAGTTTTTTTTCTTCTGTTCAGTGGTCGTGAAAAACATGCGCGAAAAATACGACGAAAAGTGTTTTTGCTCGGACTCAGGGTCTGGTGTGTAGACACAGAACTGCCGTTATTCATTCTGTCCGAAAAAAACTGATTTTTTGCAGACTAACAGAAAATGAGGACCGAAATTTGCGAAATCTGCTATATTTTCAATAATTTATAAGAATATCTATTATCTATCTATCTACATATATTATCGTTTTTTATTGCCATTTACCCATCTATTATCAAGTTCACAAATTCAAATTCATGGTTTATTATTTTTAGTCTTTCAAATTCCGGAGTCCCAGCTACTATCTTTAAAACGAAGCCTAATAGATTGATGCTTCCAGCGTGCCGATGATGGATATTTATTGTTGCTAGGAGCGTTCTTACGCGACGTATGTCCTAGTCCAGTATCTGTCTCATTTGCGATTGAGGAAAATGGTTCTTCAATTTATCTGTTTCGTTTACGCGTTGCCTCCCTTTAATTAAAACTGTAGTTCCCAAGTCCGCATCCACTGTTTCCACCTTGAACAAAGCTCATTTCCCAGTCTCATATTTGTTCTTACAACGACTTTATCTGCACTAAGCAAACAATAGAAAGATACTTCGAAACGACATAAAAGTTTAATGGCCGATTGCTAAGAATGTCAGCCGAACGCTGAGCCTCGAGGGCCATTTGTGCCAAGGCGTATCTCGGTCAGTACTGAACGTTGCTGCGGCTGATGTTCTTTCAGAATATACATGTATGTTAGTTTTGAGTTCTTACAGTCGGGAGACATACATATAGCTTTGTGTACCTTAGTGCATCCTGTTTTTTTTTTTTTTAGCAATTTTGGTAAATAATAAGAGCAAGAGTCACTAAACTGGACATGTTGCTTCTAGAATAATATGTATACATCAAGTATCAAGTATCGTGTGACGATATCAATGAAAGCTAGAGCGAGAGAGAGAAAAAGAGGGCACAACAAAATACAGCTATGCAAGTGCATACATGCATATCCACAAAACACACTTTGGCAGTTTTTTTTCTTCTGTTCAGTGGTCGTGAAAAACATGCGCGAAAATACGACGAAAAGTGTTTTTGCTCGGACTCAGGGTCTGGTGTGTAGAAACAGAACTGCGTTGTTTTCTTTTGCCGTTATTCATTCTGTCCGACAAAAACTGATTTTTTGCAGACTAACAGAAAATGAGGACCGAAATTTGCGAAATCTGCTATATTTTCAATAATTTATAAGAATATCTATTATCTATCTATCTACATATATTATCGTTTTTTATTGCCATTTACCCATCTATTATCAAGTTCACAAATTCAAATTCATGGTTTATTATTTTTAGTCTTTCAAATTCCGGAGTCCCAGCTACTATCTTTAAAACGAAGCCTAATAGATTGATGCTTCCAGCATGCCGATGATGGATATTTATTGTTGCTAGGAGCGTTCTTACGCGACGTATGTCCTAGTCCAGTATCTGTCTCATTTGCGATTGACGAAAATGGTTCTTCAATTTATCTGTTTCGTTTACGTGTTGCCTCCCTTTAATTAAAACTGTAGTTCCCAAGTCCGCATCCACTGTTTCCACCTTGAACAAAGCTTATTTCCCAGTCTCATATTTGTTCTTACAACGACTTTATCTACACTAAGCAAACAATAGAAAGATACTTCGAAACGACATAAAAGTTTAATGGCCGATTGCTAAGAATGTCAGCCGAACGCTGAGCCTCGAGGGCCATTTGTGCCAAGGCGTATCTCGGTCAGTACTGAACGTTGCTGCGGCTGATGTTCTTTCAGAATATACATGCATGTTAGTTTTGAGTTCTTACAGTCGGGAGACATACATATGTGTGAAAGCATGTTCAGAATGCGTCTCGCTCTCACTCATAGCTTTGTGTACCTTTGTGCATCCTGTTCTCACTTCATATATTTGCAAAAGGACCTTGAGGTCTTAATACATACACGTTTCTCGCGAGCCAGAGATATTTTCTTAAATCTGGGCGCTTCCACTTGCTGTGAGAACCAATTTCGCTTAGAGTAAAAACACATTGCACGTTGTATATCTGCAAGGGTAAATAATCGTCGGCTAGGGCTGGAGCTAGAGATTTGAATTTTTAATAATCGATATCGAAATTCTCTTAGGTTTTAAGAGCTTGAGGAACCAAATTAGTTTCTAGAAATTTTAGCGGTAGATCCTCCTAGTGCCCGCGCCGATCGAGTTTGTTTCCAATATTCGATAACTTGCCCCATTTCCAAGTAATCGATACAAATCGATATCGAAATCCTGTTTTTTTTTTTAGCAATTTTGGTAAATAATAAGAGCAAGAGTCACTTAACTGGACATGTTGCTTCTAGAATAATATGTATACATCAAGTATCAAGTATCGTGTGACGATATCAATGAAAGCTAGAGCGAGAGAGAGAAAAAGAGGGCACAACAAAATACAGCTATGCAAGTGCATACATGCATATCCACAAAACACACTTTGGCAGTTTTTTTTCTTCTGTTCAGTGGTCGTGAAAAACATGCGCGAAAATACGACGAAAAGTGTTTTTGCTCGGACTCAGGGTCTGGTGTGTAGAAACAGAACTGCGTTGTTTTCTTTTGCCGTTATTCATTCTGTCCGACAAAAACTGATTTTTTGCAGACTAACAGAAAATGAGGACCGAAATTTGCGAAATCTGCTATATTTTCAATAATTTATAAGAATATCTATTATCTATCTATCTACATATATTATAGTTTTTTATTGCCATTTACCCATCTATTATCAATTTCACAAATTCAAATTCATGGTTTATTATTTTTAGTCTTTCAAATTCCGGAGTCCCAGCTACTATCTTTAAAACGAAGCCTAATAGATTGATGCTTCCAGCGTGCCGATGATGGATATTTATTGTTGCTAGGAGCGTTCTTACGCGACGTATGTCCTTGTCCTGTATCTGTCTCATTTGCGATTGAGGAAAATGGTTCTTCAATTTATCTGTTTCGTTTACGTGTTGCCTCCCTTTAATTAAAACTGTAGTTCCCAAGTCCGCATCCACTGTTTCCACCTTGAACAAAGCTTATTTCCCAGTCTCATATTTGTTCTTACAACGACTTTATCTACACTAAGCAAACAATAGAAAGATACTTCGAAACGACATAAAAGTTTAATGGCCGATTGCTAAGAATTTCAGCCGAACGCTGAGCCTCGAGGGCCATTTGTGCCAAGGCGTATCTCGGTCAGTACTGAACGTTGCTGCGGCTGATGTTCTTTCAGAATATACATGTATGTTAGTTTTGAGTTCTTACAGTCGGGAGACATACATATGTGTGAAAGCATGTTCAGAATGCGTCTCGCTCTCACTCATAGCTTTGTGTACCTTTGTGCATCCTGTTCTCACTTCATATATTTGCAAAAGAATCTTGAGGTCTTAATACATACACGTTTCTCGCGAGCCAGAGGTATTTTCTTAAATCTGGGCGCTTCCACTTGCTGTGAGAACCAATTTCGCTTAGAGTAAAAACACATTGCACGTTGTATATCTGCAAGGGTAAATAATCGTCGGCTAGGACTGGAGCTAGAGATTTGAATTTTTAATAATCGATATCGAAATTCTCTTAGGTTTTAAGAGCTTGAGGAACCAAAATAGTTTCTAGAAATTTTAGCGGTAGGTCCTCCTAGTGCCCGCGCCGATCGAGTTTGTTTCCAATATTCGATAACTTGCCCCATTTCCAAGTAATCGATACAAATCGATATCGAAATCCTGTTTTTTTTTTTAGCAATTTTGGTAAATAATAAGAGCAAGAGTCACTAAACTGGACATGTTGCTTCTAGAATAATATGTATACATCAAGTATCTTTCATTTTATAGCTATCGCTACCTCCCCGCTACTGCCTCATAGCTATAAATCAAGTAAAAACACCAATCTATGCTGCCCACCACATAAGCCACAATTTAAATGCAATTGACTTTTTGAGAATACTCAAGTATTCTATAACACAATAAGATGTACTGTAAAAAATTTCATCAAGATCGGTTAAGAAACACAATTATTTAAGAAAACGTGTGTTGACTTTCCCTGTATCAGCGGCAGCGAGCGCAAATTGCAAGAACTTCTGTATACATGTACACGCACACATTCATGTCCGTCTTCTTTGAATTCTATCAAAAGCATTGCAATTGCGATTGTATTGTTTTCTATGCTGCTATGTGGCTGGTGAGTAGCCGAATCTACTCAAGTAGTGCGGTTAGTTGCGAGTTTCAACCCTACCAAGGGAACAATTTTTAGTAATTTTAATTTTTCTTTTTTAGTACTAAAGCAAACGAGCGCTTAGCGCGATTCGCATTTGGTGTTGGAAGAAGAGGGTTCAGGGTATCCCGACTAGAACCTTTTACTTGATTAATTTATCTTAATTACTACTAAACAAACGGGCGCGTAGCTCGAGCTCCATTTGTAGAACATTATGTTCGCAAATTGAGGAGTGGTTTCAATTGGAACTTATGCAGTTTACGGCATATTTATTATGACGTTCACTATTTTTGACTTTCGGCGTTTGCTAAGTTCATCTATATAGGAAAACTGTTTATTTATTATACTTGAAACACAATTAATTACATGAACTCGGATCAAGTTATGGGTGATTTCAAATAAACCCATACTGTGCGGGCACTAGGAGACCTACATATGTTCAACTTTTAATTTAAAGGCTCTTAAAGGTTTTAAGGTCAACGCGTTCAGAGAAATACAGAAGGTTTTTAATAAAACATTGGCAAGTTACGTGGCAACTAGAGCAAAGGTCAAGAGTTTCTGTACCTATGTATGTGCACAATTTTGTGCGTGTTTTTTTTTTATTTCTATAAATATAATTTTAATTACAATTGTATTGTATGCTGTGCTGGGTGAGAGTTCGACTGAAGAGAGGATTAATTTTGTATACCCTGAACCCATTGATAATATGAAAAAAGTTTATAATCGTTTTGTGCAAATAAATGTTACAGGTAGAAGGAAGCTTCTCCGACCACATATTCTAGGTCAGCATCAATAGTCAAGTCGATTTCAGTGATCTGTCTGTTCGTATTTATAAAAACGTCGAACTCAAGATAAGATAAAATAAAAGCTAGAGACTTAAAATTTCGAACGTCGATCTTCCTAGTACCCACTTAATATGATTTTGTTTCCGAACATAACTTGCCCTATGTAGCTTTTGAAAAACTAAATAATGATCAAATATTTTTCATTTTATGGCTACTTACATAAAAAAAACTTTTTTTTATCGATTCTTTCTATAGAGCCATATGATAAAGTAAAACGATCTTGAAAAGATTTTGTCTATATTGCAATAAAATAAGTCGGATTTGATCAAGATATCGTGCTAAACCAAAAATACTTATCATATAAGAGCTCAGTATTCGACCTACCAATACTTATGATTAGAGATTGTTTAGATTTTTAAAGTTACAAAATGTAGCTTTCTGATAACTGCTGAGTCTATTCATTGAACTTAAAATCCGTTCATATGAACTGAAAACTAAAACGACGATTGGTCCTCGAACCATTTTTGACTTGCCCCATTTCCAAGTAATCGATACAAATCGATATCGAAATCCTGTTTTTTTTCTTTTTAGAAATTTTGGTAAATAATAATAGCAAGAGTCACTTAACTGGACATGTTGCTTCTAGAATAATATGTATACATCAAGTATCAAGTATCGTGTGACGATATCAATGAAAGCTAGAGCGAGAGAGAGAAAAAGAGGGCACAACAAAATACAGCTATGCAAGTGCATACATGCATATCCACAAAACACACTTTGGCAGTTTTTTTCTTCTGTTCAGTGGTCGTGAAAAACATGCGCGAAAATACGACGAAAAGTGTTTTTGCTCGGACTCAGGGTCTGGTGTGTAGAAACAGAACTGCGTTGTTTTCTTTTGCCGTTATTCATTCTGTCCGACAAAAACTGATTTTTTGCAGACTACCAGAAAATGAGGACTGAAATTTGCGAAATCTGCTATATTTTCAATAATTTATAAGAATATCTATTATCTATCTATCTACATATATTATCGTTTTTTATTGCCATTTACCCATCTATTATCAAGTTCACAAATTCAAATTCATGGTTTATTATTTTTAGTCTTTCAAATTCCGGAGTCCCAGCTACTATCTTTAAAACGAAGCCTAATAGATTGATGCTTCCAGCGTGCCAATGATGGATATTTATTGTTGCTAGGAGCGTTCTTACGCGACGTATGTCCTATATGTTTCGTTTACGTGTTGCCTCCCTTTAATTAAAACTGTAGTTCCCAAATCCGCATCCACTGTTTCCACCTTGAACAAAGCTTATTTCCCAGTCTCATATTTGTTCTTACAACGACTTTATCTACACTAAGCAAACAATAGAAAGATACTTCGAAACGACATAAAAGTTTAATGGCCGATTGCTAAGAATTTCAGCCGAACGCTGAGCCTCGAGGGCCATTTGTGCCAAGGCGTATCTCGGTCAGTACTGAACGTTGCTGCGGCTGATGTTCTTTCAGAATATACATGTATGTTAGTTTTGAGTTCTTACAGTCTGGAGACATACATATGTGTGAAAGCATGTTCAGAATGCGTCTCGCTCTCACTCATAGCTTTGTGTACCTTTGTGCATCCTGTTCTCACTTCATATATTTGCAAAAGGACCTTGAGGTCTTAATACATACACGTTTCTCGCGAGCCAGAGATATTTTCTTAAATCTGGGCGCTTCCACTTGCTGTGAGAACCAATTTCGCTTAGAGTAAAAACACATTGCACGTTGTATATCTGCAAGGGTAAATAATCGTCGGCTAGGGCTGGAGCTAGAGATTTGAATTTTTAATAATCGATATCGAAATTCTCTTAGGTTTTAAGAGCTTGAGGAACTAAATTAGTTTCTAGAAATTTTAGCGGTAGGTCCTCCTAGTGCCCGCGCCGATCGAGTTTGTTTCCAATATTCAATAACTTGCCCCATTTTCAAGTAATCGATATCGAAATCCTGTTTTTTTTTTTTTTTAGCAATTTTGGTAAATAATAAGAGCAAGAGTCACTAAACTGGACATGTTGCTTCTAGAATAATATGTATACATCAAGTATCTTTCATTTTATAGCTATCGCTACCTCCCCGCTACTGCCTCATAGCTATAAATCAAGTAAAAACACCAATCTATGCTGCCCACCACATAAGCCACAATTTAAATGCAATTGACTTTTTGAGAATACTCAAGTATTCTATAACACAATAAGATGTACTGTAAAAAATTTCATCAAGATCGGTTAAGAAACACAATTATTTAAGAAAACGTGTTTTGACTTTCCCTGTATCAGCGGCAGCGAGCGCAAATTGCAAGAACTTCTGTATACATGTACACGCACACATTCATGTCCGTCTTCTTTGAATTCTATCAAAAGCAGTGCAATTGCGATTGTATTATTTTCTATGCTGCTATGTGGCTGGTGAGTAGCCGAATCTACTCAAGTAGTGCGGTTAGTTGCGAGTTTGAACCCTACCAAGGGAACAATTTTTAGTAATTTTAATTTTTCTTTTTTAGTACTAAAGCAAACGAGCGCTTAGCGCGATTCGCATTTGGTGTTGGAAGAAGAGGGTTCAGGGTATCCCGACTAGAACCTTTTACTTGATTAATTTATCTTAATTACTACTAAACAAACGGGCGCGTAGCTCGAGCTCCATTTGTAGAACATTATGTTCGCAAATTGAGGAGTGGTTTCAATTGGAACTTATGCAGTTTACGGCATATTTATTATGACGTTCACTATTTTTGACTTTCGGCGTTTGCTAAGTTCATCTATATAGGAAAACTGTTTATTTATTATACTTGAAATACAATTAATTACATGAACTCGGATCAAGTTATGGGTGATTTCAAATAAACCCATACTGTGCGGGCACTAGGAGACCTACATATGTTCAACTTTTAATTTAAAGGCTCTTAAAGGTTTTAAGGTCAACGCGTTCAGAGAAATACAGAAGGTTTTTAATAAAACATTGGCAAGTTACGTGGCAACTAGAGCAAAGGTCAAGAGTTTCTGTACCTATGTATGTGCACAATTTTGTGCGTGTTTTTTTTTTATTTCTATAAATATAATTTTAATTACAATTGTATTGTATGCTGTGCTGGGTGAGAGTTCGACTGAAGAGAGGATTACTTTTGTATACCCTGAACCCATTGATAATATAAAAAAAGTTTATAATCGTTTTGTGCAAATAAATGTTACAGGTAGAAGGAAGCTTCTCCGACCACATATTCTAGGTCAGCATCAATAGTCAAGTCGATTTCAGTGATCTGTCTGTTCGTATTTATAAAAACGTCGAACTCAAGATAAGATAAAATAAAAGCTAGAGACTTAAAATTTCGAACGTCGATCTTCCTAGTACCCACTTAATATGATTTTGTTTCCGAACATAACTTGCCCTATGTAGCTTTTGAAAAACTAAATAAAGATCAAATATTTTTCATTTTATGGCTACTTACATAAAAAAAACTTTTTTTTTATCGATTCTTTCTATAGAGCCATATGATAAAGTAAAACGATCTTGAAAAGATTTTGTCTATATTGCAATAAAATAAGCCGGATTTGATCAAGATATCGTGCTAAACCAAAAATACTTTTCATATAAGAGCTCAGTATTCGACCTACCAATCCTTATGATCAGAGATTGTTTAGATTTTTAATGTTACAAAATGTAGCTTTCTGATAACTGCTGAGTCTATTCATTGAACTTAAAATCCGTTCATATGAACTGAAAACTAAAACGACGATTGGTCCTCGAACCATTTTTAGAATCATCTACTTGGTGGCGAATTTGCGGCTTTTTTTTTATGTAATTACTGAAAGCCTTTGCGCACTAAACCCTTGGTGGGCGTCTTTGCAATTCTGCAATTATCTTATATAAAGAATAAAGGCGCAAGGCCTTTGTTAACTTTTTTGTTAAAAAACCCACTTCCGTCTGACTAGTGATGGTAGCCCGATTGGTCACCCATGACTTAAATAATCTTTTTGTTGTTTTCATAACAAGAAAGCATTCTAAGTGGCCCAACAAGGGCGAATGGTTCCATTTATATACAAATAAAGAAGTTTAGAACCTCGTAATTACCGAATAGTTTATTGTCCAAAATTCAATTAACAATATGTGAAGCTAGTCCTAATCCCTAAATACCAAATTCTTTCTTTGTAAATGTAACGGATTGTATTAGTGTTTTAAGTTTTGAATTTAATATCCTATTTCTTGAGAGCAATGTTTCGAATAAGTTTTCTGCATTGTTTTGACTATTTTTCAGAGGGCGCAAATAACAGTCAACACTTATTTTCAATGCGGTCTGCACATTAAAAATAAACAGAAAACATTTCGCTGCGCTTGTGCACTTTGTTCGTGCTCTTGCTTGAGCAATTCACAATGTCCTGTTTCACAGTAACATCTTTACAGGACATATTCGGTCGGTCGCACAGAAAATGTGTGTCTGTGGAAGCGAAAAGTGTCTTTTCTTGTTGTTGTCGTGTGACGATATCAATGAAAATTGAGCGAGAGAGAGAAAAAGAGGTCACAACAAAATACAGCTATGCAAGTGCATACATGCATATGCACAAAACACACTTTGGCAGTTTTTTTTTCTTCTGTTCAGTGGTCGTGAAAAACATGCGCGAAAATACGACGAAAAGTGTTTTTGTTCGGACCCAGGGTCTGGTGTGTAGAAACAGAACTGCGTTGTTTTCTTTTGCCGTTATTTATTCTGTCCGACAAAAACTGATTTTTTGCAGACTACCAGAAAATGAGGACCGAAATTTGCGAAATCTGCTATATTTTCAATAATTTATAAGAATATCTATTATCTATCTATCTACATATATTATCGTTTTTTATTGCCATTTACCCATCTATTATCAAGTTCACAAATTCAAATTCATGGTTTATTATTTTTAGTCTTTCAAATTCCGGAGTCCCAGCTACTATCTTTAAAACGAAGCCTAATAGATTGATGCTTCCAGCATGCCGATGATGGATATTTATTGTTGCTAGGAGCGATCTTACGCGACGTATGTCCTAGTCCAGTATCTGTCTCATTTGCGATTGAGGAAAATGGTTCTTCAATTTATCTGTTTCGTTTACGTGTTGCCTCCCTTTAATTAAAACTGTAGTTCCCAAGTCCGCATCCACTGTTTCCACCTTGAACAAAGCTTATTTCCCAGTCTCATATTTTTTCTTACAACGACTTTATCTACACTAAGCAAACAATAGAAAGATACTTCGAAACGACATAAAAGTTTAATGGCCGATTGCTAAGAATGTCAGCCGAACGCTGAGCCTCGAGGGCCATTTGTGCCAAGGCGTATCTCGGTCAGTACTGAACGTTGCTGCGGCTGATGTTCTTTCAGAATATACATGTATGTTAGTTTTGAGTTCTTACAGTCGGGAGACATACATATGTGTGAAAGCATGTTCAGAATGCGTCTCGCTCTCACTCATAGCTTTGTGTACCTTTGTGCATCCTGTTCTCACTTCATATATTTGCAAAAGGACCTTGAGGTCTTAATACATACACGTTTCTCGCGAGCCAGAGATATTTTCTTAAATCTGGGCGCTTCCACTTGCTGTGAGAACCAATTTCGCTTAGAGTAAAAACACATTGCACGTTGTATATCTGCAAGGGTAAATAATCGTCGGCTAGGGCTGGAGCTAGAGATTTGAATTTTTAATAATCGATATCGAAATTCTCTTAGGTTTTAAGAGCTTGAGGAACCAAAGTAGTTTCTAGAAATTTTAGCGTTAGGTCCTCCTAGTGCCCGCGCCGATCGATACAAATCGGTACAAATCGATATCGAAATCCTGTTTTTTTTTTTAGCAATTTTGGTAAATAATAAGAGCAAGAGTCACTAAACTGGACATGTTGCTTCTAGAATAATATGTATACATCAAGTATCTTTCATTTTATAGCTATCGCTACCTCCCCGCTACTGCCTCATAGCTATAAATCAAGTAAAAACACCAATCTATGCTGCCCACCATATAAGCCACAATTTAAATGCAATTGACTTTTTGAGAATACCCAAGTATTCTATAACACAATAAGATGTACTGTAAAAAATTTCATCAAGATCGGTTAAGAAACACAATTATTTAAGAAAACGTGTTTTGACTTTCCCTGTATCAGCGGCAGCGAGCGCAAATTGCAAGAACTTCTGTATACATGTACACGCACACATTCATGTCCGTCTTCTTTGAATTCGATCAACAGAATTGCAATTGCGATTGTATTGTTTTCTGTGCTGCTATTTTAATTCGTTTTTTACTCATTAAGCCTCAATTAATGGTGTGGCTGTTGATTAGACGCGGCAGCAAGTAATGCGAGTTACGAGTTCGAACCCTGCCGAGGGAATTTTTTTGTTTTAAATTAATTTATCTTTATTACTACTAAAGCAATGGAGCGAGTAGCGCGAGCTGCATTTGGGGTTGGAATAAGAGGGTTCAAGGTATCCCCTATTCGGGAGCTCCCGACTGGAACCTCTTACTTGTGTTATTTGTTTTACTATGCTTTTTACAATTAGTTGGGATAGGAAGTAGCATCTGGGCAAGTGTTTGCTTCCCAGTTCAGATTAGAGCCGTAGTCTTCCACCCGGTCGTTTTCGTAAGCGTCTCCTAACATAAATTTTAGTATGCTCCTTTCATATTAGTAAAATCTTGTCAACATCGGGTAAATATATCATATGGCTGGCACAGGAACAATAGGTAAAAGATCTACGCTTCACGCAATGCAGAAAAAATAGAACTGCATTAGTGTTGAAGGTGGGATGTTACAGAAGCTTAAGGAATATCAATCAGGATATACCAATGTATTTTTTGACACCAGAAGTATTGCCTCTTCTATGCAGAGGAATGGTAAACGATTCCATATGGTAGGAAAAGATCAAGTATTAATATAAAACTCGATATGTTTTAAAGTAGGTTTAAAGTGTGCTGCAGCAGACTACCTACTCATACTATATGAGCACACTTCTTAAATACACAAGCGGGTACACCATCGAGACCGAGTGCGTACATTTTCCATTAAGGTCAGTAAATTTATGTTCCTGCAAATCTAGCCTCATTTGAGTCATATTTGAATTTGCGTCAACCATTCAAAATTATAATGTAATTGGACAATTGTTCTGTTTGGAGAACAAAGCATCTCCTATATATGTGTATTCGAAAAAGATTTATATCCAATGAAAATTCTTTAGTACTTAATAATATGCACGAAAAACTGGAAAATTAGTTTTGTAATATTTAGTTGTGTGTATTATTTGTGTTGTCTTTTCTAATAATTATGGACGATACTAAGTTATACAGTCTTATTCCCAGCCCTCATATAAATAAGCACATAATGGTAGTCCACTTAATTCATTAACTAGGATTTTAGGTTCCTGATTAATGCAGGGTGATTGCCTATCTCTATATATATAACTGTTTGTCCTGACTGACTGACTGACTGATTGGTGATCAACGCACAGCCCAAGCCGTAAGAGCTAGGAAGCTGAAATTTTCACTGTAGCTACCTTATGTGATGTAGGTGCACGTTAAGACGGGGTTTCGGGAAAATCCACCCCCAAGTGTAGAAAAATCGCGGAAAACGTTTGTATGTAACTTTTTTGTTTACCATCCGATCGGCCTCAAACTTATTTTCAAAGATCTTTGCTTAAATTCATTTGAGGCGTGTTTCACACTTTTAGGAAAATCCGTTCCTCCTTGGTGGAAATGAAGGTCAAAGATTTGGTGGGTGACGTTTCGCGCTCAAATTCATTTCCAGAGATCTATTAGAAAAATCATTTGATACGTGTTTCACACTTTTCGCAGAATTCAAACTTTTTCGGGGAAATGCGATTTAAAGATTTTTTGGGCGAAGTTTTAAGTTGTGTCCGACTTGCTTCAAACTCATTTTCAAAGCTCTAGATAAGAACTTAATAAATACGTATTTCAGCGATTTGGAAAATTTCCCCCGCAACAGTGGTAAATTGGCGGAAAACGGTTGTATGAAAGTTTTTTGTTTACCATCCGATCGGCCTCAAACTTATTTTCAAAGATCTTTGTTCAAATTCATATGAGGGGTGTTTCACACTTTTAGGAAAATCCGTTCCTCCTTGGTGGAAATGAAGGTCAAAGATTTGGTGGGTGACGTTTGGCGCTCAAATTCGTTTCCAAAGATCTATAAGAAAAATCATTTGAGACGTGTTTCACACTTTTTGCAGAATCCAAACTTTTTCGGGTGGAATGCGATTCAAAGATTTTTTGTACGAATTTTTAAATTGTGTCCGATTTGCTTCAAACTTATTTTCAAAGCTCTACATAAGAATGTAATAAATACATGTTTCAGCGCTTTGGGAAATTTCACTCGCAACAGTGGTAAATTGGCGGAAAACATTTGTATGAAAGTTATGTGTTTAGCGTCCGGTCAGTTTCAAAATCATTTCAAATTTATTTGAGAACATTGATTTTATAACATACGTGCCACGGGCAAGGCCGGGTTATACCCGCTAGTTATATATAGAACTGCTACATCAAGAATTGTGAATAATAATATACCTTCTTGCGTCTTATTGCAATAATTTCATGTTTTAGAATATTTAAGGTCTTTTTAAAAATCCGGGGCCTTTATCAAGCTTTCCTATTTCTTTTGAGCGTAGAAACGATTTTTTGTGGCGTGCCATAGTCAAGTACCCTTCAGCTTGTAGCTAAGAGATCTGCCATGAACAGAAGTTGAGTTCTCGAATTCTCCGAGTCGTCCGCTGTGGTTGTAGTTACTGCCACTAGACAATTCCTCGTCGGGACTATCTGCTTTTTTAGATACAACGGCTGGTAGTTTCGCACTGTCATATTTTATTTCAAGCCTTGCATCTCATTTCTTACCGGATGATGTAAAAGACTTTACACCATTTACACCCATCTTTTGTTAAGTGCTCTGCCAGGAACACTTAATACGATCTCATTAATATGGCGACTAAAAAATTGGTCGCTGTGTCAATAACTAACTACATATCATGTTCTTGCCTATTAAAATATTATATTATATTATATTTCATATTATATTAAATATATTATGTTTCATATTATATTATATATATTATATTTCTGTGGCCCTTTACATCACATGCCATTATTGCAGCTTAAGCTGGTTTGTAACTCAAGAGCCAGATCTCTTGGTTATATTTTTGTTTTATATACATTCAGAAGTGTTGTGCAGACGACGTACCACTTGATTATACTGTAGTGTGTATATGCATTAAATAACACCCTGTATTTAAATACATAAGTATGCGACACTTTGTTGCATACAATTAGTTTTAGTTTATTGACTCAGGCTCATATTACGCAGCGCGTACCGCTAGTACTCTAGCTGGCCGTTTAGCTGACGGCGCATATCCCATGCTTGGCTCATATACCAAGAGTACCATATATGTACTCACTAATGCATGCACATACCACACACTCTCTCTCTTTCAATTATGCTCTGCTGCGACAGAGCGTTACATATAATAACACCTATATCTTAGGTTTTGAAGCGGACAGAGTTCCGAATAAAGAACATTAAAAAAATTACCATATATTTTCTACAATACAAAGACAACTGATCCCTCCTGGTTATCACAGAAACTAATAAGGTAAGAAAACGTGAAGACGAGTTATTATAAAAACTTTAAGAAATCATGGAATCAGTCTCATTTCTTCTGTTATACTTACTTCATTCCATTTTTATAAAAAAATCCTAATAATAAAAGGACTATGAAGGTCGAGCAACTAATTCAGGATCATGCTATTGACCTGCTTACTCCGCCGCATCTAAAGGCAGTCTCTGTGTCCGTCACCACTAGCATTGGTATAGTCGCTGTTGCTGCTTTTTGCTGCCCTTAAATAATATATCGGGCTATTTGTGTGAGAGACAACTGGAGAGTCCATCGTTAGTTTTGGAGCTGCATGGTGACTCCATGACTATATATGGAGTCTACTAAACGATCTCTAGCAAACCTTAAATCCTTTACCGAGGTTCAGATGTTAAGGGCTTCATGGACGGGATAACCTAGATAGTTGATGAGGACTCGCACGCTCTCCAATCACCTAACGGTATCGACGCCTACGCCAAAATTTTCGTGGACAACATTCGTTTCGCCGCCGCTCCTGTTGCAGCATCTCAAGGCCCTACTGCCTTCTTGGTTTTGCACTATGCCAAAGGTAACTGCTTCGGAAAGGCGTTGGTACTCGTTCGATGCGACATCAACGGGATGTTGATAAATGGACCATATCTTAATTTTTTGAGGCGTTAAGTATCACCGATTTGGAACCATGGATTTGCGTCTAGAAGTGTATCCATTGCTTAAAGCGGCAGCCTCTTTGTAGGCCCCTTTTATGCTGCAGCTATGGGTCCTGAGCCGGCGCTGATGGTAATATTGCAGAAATGTTTGCATATGATTTGGAGGCCATTCATGAACTAGATTTTTGACCGCCCTGTTCTGAATGGGCAGTGCAGAAAGATGAAGCGCAAGGGCAAATAAAGAGACTAAAGCCCAACAAGGCCTATGGGATGGACGCTGACGCTAAGGTCCCGCAACTTTGCCGGCTTTTCCAGGCATTTCTTAAAGTTGACCAGTTATTGGCTCCCTTGATGTGAGCCCTAGTCGACATTGTGCCAAAAATTTGTAGAGAAAAATACTGTCCACACTCAGGGTGTGTAACTTGACAATGGTTCTTCCACGGGGCCCGTCTGTCATGGGTCGGCCCAGGGTGGTTAACGTTCTTGTTCTGCCTGATCCTCTTTCGACCATTATACGACTGTGCCCATCGGATGGTTGTTTGGGAGGTGTTATGCCGAGCGCTTTTGTCAATTATTATTATTCTGTCAAATCACTTTCAAATTAACTTTAAAAGATTGCGTCGACAAAGCTAGCTAGCTGTCCATGCTTCTTCCGTCAATGTACTACAACCCTTTGGGTCGTTTATATAAATACTACATAAACTTTCATGGCGCCCCCAAGTAGAAATTGAACCATAGGCGACTGAAATCAGTTATTTCTATTTATTCATTTGCAGCCTATAGCTTGTTTATTCGCTACCAACTCTTATAAGCTTCAAGTGATTCGTGAATCGATGCTGACCATTCTTGGCTCATTTCTGATTCATTGGCGTCGCTAACATTTTCAAGAATGACTATTCCTGTGCCTTCAGCACAATTATGCTGCTTACGCGGTCTACCTGATTTTCCAGTTTTTAGCCTTGGGCTCTGCATCAGCGCTTACTGCAGCAGTATCTTCCTTTTCAGTAAGTTGTCCTCCGATTGCAATCTTTGCCTGTGTCTGCAGGACACTCTCATTGTTATTGCTTTCTGCGTTCACAGCCTCAGCCCTCTTTCTTTTCTATCGCTTGCAGACCCACCTAAATTACTTAACTTCTCCGCTTTCGATAACTTTCTTCGACTCTGGACAAGTACGCGATGTGCTTTTGCAGTCTTCGAATAGCCAATCATTATACGTATATTCGATTTCCTTCGGACTAAACCTATTTTTCTACCCTTTATTTAAGACAATTGTTTTTGAGCTGAAAATCTTCAAATGCGACGCAGACGGTTTATTGCCAGTCCAAACCTAAAATGGTGTTTTGTTATCTAATAGCTTGGGTTTTGACCTGTTGCGTAAGTACGCTGCTCTCCTCACTACCTACCAAAGTTCTGGCAACTCCGTTTAGCTGCAGAGTATAGGGTACTGTCAGTTGTCTTTTAATTCCATGTTCCGAAAAGAATTTTTCAAATTCATGACTAACTAACTCGCCCCCGTTATCGTACGAATTAAGGTCTGAGCTGCGTTGGTACAACTCTGCAAAAGGTCTGGTTTGGAGAGGACTTGTCGACTAGATTCAAAGTTTACTTTCCTAAAGAGAAGCTTTGAGAATAAAGTTATCAGGAAAATACGCAGTTATTTTTGGCGGAAAGATTCGAAGTTCGGCAATCCCTCAAATTTGACCCTTAGAATCTTGACTTCTCTTATAAAATTGTATTTTTTTCGCAGAAAAGATGATTGTGTAACGACCCTCATATGACAAATATCCGAAATCAAAATCCCATATACCCTTTGACTTTAATTCATATCAAAATGTCAAGCCACTTCAACGTAGTTGAGAATTGTCTATGCCGCTTCTTTCCGTACGTCGGTATTGAATGACCCAGGACTCTGCTTGGGATTCGACTTTGTATACTTTGTCCTTGCGGTAGTTATAAATAGAGCTCAAATACAATTCTCTTTGTGTGTATGCATTTGTATGTATGCCTGAGCATGTATTCTTGTGCTGTGCGCTTGCAGTTATGTGGAATGCCAATATAATCACACGTTTTCTTTAATAACTGAGTTTCTTAACCGATCTTGATGACATTTTCAGCAACAAGTTTTATTGTGCGACAGGATATTCGTACATACAAGAAGTAAAAAAAATAAGATGTACTGTTGTTGTCATGGGTGGGCCATACCCAACTTGCATTCGGGAAACTAAATGCGTTCTGTATGAGGATATTTAATACGAGCCTGGTTATCTGAGTATTTTTTGAATGTTGCTTCTAAGTTCCCTTTCCCGTTGCTAGCTTCAAGCATTGGGAAGAATACGTGGAATACGGTTGAATAGTCAGGCAGATAAAATACGATTCGTTCTTTTAGTTTTGTATGTGCAATCCTGCTCCTCTTGACAAGACCATCTTAGAACCGTCTTTTTAAAAGGAAATCTAACGTTTGTCGACTACCATATCTCTCTCCCATTTTATATATATATATGTGGTCTCCAGTTTTCCGTGATGAGTAACTCTGAGACGATGTTGTATTACTTTAATGTTTATTTATATTATTTGGATAATTGTAGCTTTTAATGCTTAACTACATATAATAAAGCTGTACATGTGTAATTTCTATGTAAACTTAATAGACTTTAACGAGTCAATAATGCGTGTGTAGCATACAAGAAATCGGCATCGACTGACTCTCTGATCGTTTTCTCTCAGAGCGGACGCTCTGACCGTTTGCTCTCTCTTGTAGCCTTCTGGGTCTCTATTGTTGTCGTCGTTCAATAACGGCGATAACTGCGCGTTGCTCGCTCGGCTACTTGCTCTTCTGGAACTTTTCCGAATCCTACATTCGGCCCTCCTGACATGGAATTCGTCCCGAATTCTTTCGTTAAATCTGCTACCGTAGACGTTTTACAAGGACCTTCTCCATCACCTACTTTCTCTACTACTTTATCACTTTATATGGACCAAGATATTTTTCCTTTAACTTCAACCCTACTCCATACTGAGTACGCTTAATCGCGACCAAGTCGTCTATCTTGTATCGCTTTTATACCTTTCTATACCTTTATATTTTCCCTAGCTTGCTTTCTTTATCGTTCACGTTCGGCTTCAATTTGGATTATCTCTGTCTCCATTTGAGACGAAACTACAATCAATTCTCGATCTGGATCCTTGAACAAAATCTGATTCGCAATGTAAAAGTTCTCGTACCCCTTACTTTCTACCAAATCTCTCAATACTTTTGTCCAATCGTCAGCTAACTGCGCTTCCTTTAACCGATGCATCACACAATCAGTCAGAACGAAGCAAGCTATTCTGCTTAATGCATCTACATGTCTCATTTTCGTACCTCAGCGGTGCTCTATTTCGAAATCAAAGTCTTGTAGAAACATCGCCCATCGTGCTACTATCAACGGCAGCTCTTTCTTTTTCATCGTCATGGCGAACGCATTGCAATCGGTTACTATCTTAAATTTCGTTCCCAAGAGATAGACTCGCCATTTTGTCAAAGCTCCTATGAATGCAATTACTTCGAGTTCGTATGACTGATACTTTTCCTCGCTAGGCTTTGTTTTACAACTCATGTACATTATAGCATGCAATAAGCGATATTCTGAGTTTTTCAGCAATAATACAGCCTCAAACTTAGATGCATCTGTATGAATATCTGTATCCAATTTAGGATTATACAACATAAGCACTGGCTTACTGGCTAACGCCATTTTTGACTGTTCGAATGCCAACTGCTGAAGGTCCTTAAATTCAAACTTTGAATTCTTCCTAAGCATGTCTGACAACGGCTTAGCAATTACTGCATATCCCTCGATAAATTTCCTAAAATATGAAGTCAAGCCAAGAAAACGCTGTACACCTTTTTTATCACGGGGTACTGAAAAATTTGCTACTGCCTGCGTTTTCTTCTCACTTGATTTAATAGTACCGTTTTCCAAAATGTACCCTAAAAAATTTACCTTCTTCTATAAAATCTGAGATTTGCTCCAATTAATACGCAATCCATTTCTTAATGCCACTTCAAGAACTCTCTGTAACTTTTGTAAGCCTTCCTCAACATCTATGCTTGGGATGACGATATCATCCACGAACACGACTGCATCACCATTGTTTATTAGCTCACGCATAACAGACATAATAAATCTCGTAAATACTGCAATGACACTGTCCATTTGCAGCATCGGAAAGTTATCGCGCACTATCTTTTCAACCTGCGATAATCGCAACATAGCCGCTTTTTCCCGTTTTTCTTTGCTACCAGAACAATGGGTGAAGCATATTCGGATGTACTGGGCTTTATAATCTTGTCGGCAAGCCACTCTTCAACTTGATCGTCTACATCTTTCTGTTCACTAAACGCTTACGCTTTTCTTCGGATTATACTCGTGTATCAACCTTCTCACTTTACTGCGTCAGTGTTAAACCTGAAAGGAAAACCTCATCACCTGCCTCACTTTGCTCTGAGCTCAGCATACATAGGCTTTTGAATTCATTAATTAAATCGGCGCATGGGCCCTGGGCTTTCTGTTTACCATACCTTTGATTCCTGAATTCACTTTCACTGGCCCTGCCTACAAACTCTATTCCATGTTTTGCCACTTTGATATCGATAGTTACAATAATCGTTCTGCCCAAAATAGCGTCAAATGCCATTTCTTCATCGGAAATAACATGAAACTCGACATGCATATCGAATTCATCTATCTGCACTGGGATTGTCAAACTTCCAAATGATACTATCTGACTCTCGCCAATGCCAGTAACTTGTCCACTCTTAATTTTGCAAAAACATTCCGGCGTAGCAAACACAAATCTGCTCCTGTATCCATAAGTACTTTAAAAATTACATTTGAATGAACAACAGATTTCAGTTCTAGCCCGGAAGGGGTAAACAAGCTTGCTGGATTTATTTTGCCCTCATTCTGAACAAGATTTGTTCCCTTTTCTTACTTTATATACCCGTTCATTTTGCAATGAGCTGATCTATGCCCTGGTTGATTGCAACGGAAACACTTGAATTCAATTGGCAGACAGTCCTTGCGTAAATGTGATAGATCACCACACTGGAAACATTTCCTTACTGGCTCCGATTTTTTCCCTCCGATGTTTTCATTTTTGCCGACCTGGGAGTTATTTTTATCTACTAGCTTTAACGGCCCTCGCATCTTTTGGTGCCCTTCAATCTGCATCTTCAACTGCCTCATATTTCTGGCTTGGTACAATAGAGCTTTATTTGCTCTGGTATCCGGTATACCATCTATGAATATTCTATTAAGCTTTCCTCTTCCAAATCGATCGGCTTCGCTATCTCCATCTGCGCATACAAATATTCATGCGGTGTTTCGCTCTTCTTCTGCTGACGGTTGCTTAGCATACGATGTAATTCTGCCGATGATACTATAACACCAAACTCATCGCACATTGCAACTTTCAAAGTACATTAATCGTGGATATCTTATTGGCTGCGTATAAATAATTTGGCCGCACCAACGAGCAACTGCTTTGCATAAATGAAGAACTGCAACTGGCTCCACTCTACCGTAAGTGCACATTCCTCAAGTTCTTCAATCCACGGATTTATGTCTGGGGTGTTCGACCCAGAGAATTGTGTCACACTATCTTCGACATTTCTATCCATTTCTTTCCTGATTCGATACATTATCGTTCACCGTTGTAAATGAATCCTCATCTCCCTCAGTACTGTTTCCTTGATCATTATTAACTGGAAGTCCATAGTGAGCAAGCAGCCTATTTTGCAATTCCGCTTTTCTACCACTTGCACCAAGGCCTAGCTCTGTTAGTTTCTTACGCAAATCCGCTACGAGCAATGCCAAGATCTCGTCTCTACTCATTTTACAACTTAATTCTTTAATTTAAATGTGTTGAAAATATTTGCAAATTAAATTAAATGCTTCTAAAATGTATCAAACTATATTTAACATAAATCTATATCGAAATACCAATGTTACTTAACAGTATGTTAATGACAAGTATAAAATTAATTTTCTGCAGTATCCTTAACTTCGTCTCGCCGATATCGCGAAACTTACGAATTATTTTCGTTTTGCCTTTGGTAATAATTTTTTTTCTTTCTACTCACGATCACCAATACAAAACTTCAGACCGCTCTTCTCGTCTAGCTTGACCCCCCAGATATTGACCACAGCTGCTTGTGTTGAATTCACTCGTTTATTTAACTGCCACCAACAGCTTTTCAATTTCTGCTCTCGTCGTATCTTCTTCTGATTCCGTTCACAACACCAGCTTTTGAATTTCTGCTCTCGTCGTTTCTTCTCCTGATTTCACAACACCAGATTTTCAATTTCTGCTCTCGTTGTTTCTTCTTTTGATTTCACAACACCAACACCAGCGGTCTCTCGTCTTCGATACACGCCTGTCCTTTCTCCACAGCACGAACGCACCACCCTCTTGCTTACTTTGTCTGTATACACAAGTTGTCGTGACTCTTTCGTTAAAAAGATTCGTCTCTCTTTGATCGCCTTCTTCGTGGTCGATTGAATCGAATTATCGTGCCTCTTGAGGTTGCTTTGGTTCTGCTGAATTTCACAATCCTAGGCAATTCACCATCCTAGAATTTCACTACACGCTCTGTTGCTTTCTCAGTTGCACTTGAGCTGAATTTACCTTACAAAGCTTTAATGTCTTTTTAGCAACGAAGTTTTACTTTTCAATTTTGAAAATCGCAAAAGTTCAACAGCATAACTAGTCCACTGCAGCACCGCATAATTTACACAATTTTAGCTTATGGGTATTAATAATTCAAAAATCTCGGTTGAGCCCCCAAAAATGTGGTCTCCAGTTTTTCGTGATGAGTAACTCTGAGACGACGCTGTATTATTTTAATGTTTATTTATATTATTTGGATAATTGTAGCTTATAATGCACTGTAGTTTATAATGCTGTACATATGTAATTTCTGTGTAAACTTTATAGACTTTAACGAGTCACTAATGCGTGTGTAGCCTACGAGAAATCGGCATCGACTGACTCTCTGATCATTTTCTCTCAGAGCGGACGCTCTGACCGTTTGATCTCTCTTGTAGCCTTCTGGGTCTCTATTGTTGTCGTCGTTCAATAACGGCGACCACTGCGCGTTGCTCGCTCGGCTACTTGCTCTTCTGGAACTTTCCCAAATTCTACATATATTTTATTGTGAAGGTCAGTTCTGGGGTCTTGTTATCTGACAGTTCCTGTGCCTTCCTTAGTTAGTGTTGAAGTGTGTGCATAACAATTTTTTTTTCCAAATACAACTGCTTTAAAACTTAAAGCTCTCTGTGCTGCGATGGACCGTTAAAGTCAATTGGCAGTGGGTTCCGTAGTGTGTTAAGAGCTGCTGCGGGCCAGGGTTCAGATGCACAGGTTGTTTTTTGTAATCTCGGTAGTCTCTGACCATATACTAGGCCAGCGATTCGCACGTGAGAATAGAATTATAATAGTGCCATTTTTGGGTTTAAAGCCCAGTTATTGCCAAAGAGATTGCTGGTGGGGTCAAATACAATGTATGCCCTACGTATCCTCTCTAATATCGTAGTGTCCGATATGCGAAGTCATGTTCTTGGGTCTAGTTGAGCTTGGTATTCTCTTTCTCTTTACTACGAAAACACAGTCTGTTAATATAGTCAGTATGGGCAAGATCCCGCAATACTGGGTATAGTTCTAGCCTTTTTAACATTTAACATTACATTATTGCATTTAATTATTAAGCCTCCACTATTAAAATTTTAGTGGACTTATGTTCTTAAGGGATTTAAGTTGGTTTATAAATAAATTAGTGAATTGTATTCGTGTAAAACTGCCCAAAAAACAAATTTGCCATTGGGCAATTTTCTGCTACTTGCTCTGCAGTGGAATGTAGTTGTAAAGTCGGTTTATAGATCTTGATAATGGAAAAAAACGAGTTTTAAGTGGTGTTTCGCTTTCTTTTCCGATATCTCTTCTTTTACCGGTTTGATGTACAGGTGGTGAAGATCCTGTGAATTTTTTCATTCCGGGGGTACCCCAGGATATTAGATGTGCTCGCTGGATAATATCGGTGTTGCTTTTGCTTGCGTTGCCCATAACTCTTCTTTTCTTCTATTGGCTTCTTGCACCTAGTCGACTGCTCAGGTGGAGGTCATCTTTCTTTGTTATAAGTAAAGATTACTTACGGGCATTTGTTTTCTCTATTCATGTCTGCAATTTTCTGCAAGTCATCTCCTCACAAATACTTGGTGGCGGACTAGTTGCAGTTGCCTTTACTGGGTATCTGAAACAACTATGTATTGCAGTGTCTTCAAATAACGCAGATGTTAGCTGGTAGTCTGAAGAGATGTCCGCCGTGTACAGTATGTAGAGGAATGGCAAGGGAACGCTGCATTAGGGCACTGCAGTTTCGATAATGTCATGTGTCTCACTGGGAAGGCTTATTTGTAGAGAGACGATTCTATCAAGTTTTGTGTGTTCTGAGCCAGCAGTAGTTTTCTTAAGTCCGTGTTGCTTAACTCGGTCAGATGCTTGAGCGAAGTTGAGAAACACTGCAGTGCAATATTTTCGATGTTTGAATGCAGTGGAAAGATGTAATGTGATGCGATTGACTCGAAATTTGGGCGCGCATTTTTATGTATGTGCAGTAAGAGGACTTTTTTAAACAGCTTTATAATAAAGTTAATAATCTTATTGGTATATATGAAGATGGTTGCGTTTTATCTCTTCCTAGCTTAGGAATATTGACATTGATCGACTTTACCCAAGTCTTGCAATTACGTTAAGAAGACGGCAAGTGTGTATTACCGCAAACCTAGGGAATTTGTTCATTTTTGGAGTTATTAGCTCAACACCAGGTTGTTTCCCGATGACTTTCGATGTCTTTTACAATTTCGGTCGGCCGGAAGTCGTCTGGTTCTTATGGTTCAACGAATTTTTTACTTTATGGCAGGAGTTGGTGAAACAAATTTTGTGGGGGTGCAGTAAACGCATTTGTTTGCTGGCATAACTGTTTTAATTGGAGCTCTTAGATATTTCCACAATGAATAGCGTGAAACAGATATCCTGGTCTTTTGAAGCTTCATTTATTTATGAGGCTTCTCTGCAGCAGCATAACATCGATAGTTTTATGGTAGTTGCATATGTTAAAGTTTGTACCGAGAAACTCTATTTTGTGGCCACAAAGCCATTATGTGGATTTTGACGATAACGAGCAAGTAAGTAATTTTATTAGTTTATTTTGGTTTTAAATCAGTTTTTCCAAAGTTGCTTGTAAAAATGTCAAAAACTCTTTCATGCTTTGCTTTAACATCACAACTTCAATGTAAATCAGTTGCAGCTTCTGAACTGATATGTATCATAATTTTTGCTTTATTCATAAAAGTATTTGATCAATTGACGGTTATCTGCCTCTGTTGGGACTAGCACTTTTTTTCATGTATGTTACCCGTTTTTGAGGATTACCTTTAATTATTGCAACTAGTTTATTCAATTTTGCTTTTAAGCTTTGTTCTCGAATGTATATTGGTGTATGCTCTAATTTCTTAGCTCCCCTCCTATTACAAATCTATTAGAGTTGGGTGCCTCATGTGCTTCGCTATCAACATTGCTACGGTTAATTTTTGGTTGATTAACAGCCTTTTAGCTTCGTGTGCTAAGTTTATCCTTTGCACACAGCCTAGTCATCTTTTTAATTATGATTTGGTCCCTGTTGTTGTATATGGTTGTAATAGCCGTTATTGGAACTGGAGTTTGCATTTGATATTGCAAAAGTTGAGAATGCCGTCGATATTGAGTTGTTGGTGACGAAGAACGTTGCAGTCATTGTAGTTGTGGTTGGTGCGACATTTATTTTATATCTTTGGATTTGATGTTCAATATTAAATTTAATGTTCCTAAATAATTTGTAAGGGGTTAAGTCTGTTGTTATAGCTCTATTGCAAGCGATTTATCTTTCGGCTGATATTTCCTCATTTATAATGGGATGTCCTATCGATTTTTTTCCGCCGAAAATTAATCTATATATGTTATCTCCGTAAGGTTGGTTGAATGCTATCTTTGCTGTCAAAAGTGTTTGCGTAATGTTCTATATAACTCAATTTTTCATGAGTCACAGAAGTCTTTAAAAGTATGATTGTCTTTGGAATGCAATACTTATTGTGTGTCTAATCAAAATGTTAAACCCTGTTGCGTATTTGTATGTGCTGATTGTGTATAGATATGTAGGTATAAATTATGTCTAAGGGTACATTAGGAATTTGTGAGTGTTGAAATTTAATTTTGTTATTATTATTATTATTGTAAAGCAATTTTTTTTTCCTTTTAGGTGAGCTATCATTTCGTCGGTACTCTTGTGGTTAAATTCTTCTTAAATACTTTTTTATCCTGAACAAACTGAAAATGGATAATATGCGTGTAATGGTTTTGTGTAAGTGTATGTAACAGGCAGAGGGATACACAAGTAAGTGGGTGATTGGGCAGACTTCATATGAGCAATAAGCTACTACGAGTGAACAAGGTTCAATCAGGATTTATTGTGATATCCGTCAGGTTCTTGTCCTGGTGTTTTTGGCTGCTAAATTTTGGGTAATAACATGGTGGCTGTAGCTTATACCGACATGCGGATACAGCGAAAAAGCCGGGTGCTGCACTTACATGCTAGCTGGTCGGCCTCATATTTCACAGATGTTCTGTCCAACTAACTTGCATTCTTCTTGGGGTGGTAGTCTGGCTTATTGCACTATATGTCACTTGTGGCACTATTTGTGCGGGGTTTCCCTCTTCGATGAATGTGCTCCCAATTCGATTCCTTCGACTGGTTCTTCTAAGCCACTCAGGTTTACTTCCCGACTATCTAACTCTAAAAAATTGTAAGTCTAATTTTTTAAAAAACCTTAAAAAGTCTGGTTGGAGTATTGACTTGGCTAAATAATCCATAGCCAAATCAAATATATTTTTTCTGAAATATTAATTACGAGAATTATCTTACTTGTAAAGGTAATTTGCTCAAAGTATATTAATTTTTTTTTTATACCCTGAACCCATTGAAAATGGGTAAAAAGGGTATAATAATTTTGTGCAAATGTATGTATGTATGCAGAAGGAAGGATCTCCGACCTCATAAAGTGTATATATTCTTGATCAGCATCAATAGCCGAGTCGAATTAGCCATGTTCGTCTGTCTGTCTGTCCATCCGTCTGTCCGTCCGTCCGTCCGTCTGTCCGTATGTATGAACGCAAGGATCTCAGAACCTATAAGAGCTAGAGACTTGAAATTTTAACTGTAGGTCCTCCTAGTGCCCGTGCAGACCGAGTTTGTTTCCGATATTCGAGCTCTCGCACCGTTTCCAAATAATTGAAAAAAAAGCGATATCGAAATTCAGTTTTGTGAGCAAATTTAGCATATAATATGAGCTAGAGTCACCAAACTTGACATGTAGCTTCTAGAATAGTATCTATAAATTTGTACCTATCGGCACTTCCCCGCCACCACCACAAAGCTGTAAATCAAATTAATTATCCAACTTGTGTTGCCCATCAATTTACGCTACAAATGCAATGAGAATACACAAAAATCTTCTATATTCTATTTAACAATAAGATGTACTGTCGAAAATTTCATTAAAATCGGATAAGAAATACAAAAGTTAAGTGCGCACGTGAAAGCAGCTAGCGCAAATTCTAAGAATTTCTGTATACATGTACACACACACACATTCATGCGCGTCTGCTTTGAATTCTATCAACAACATTGCAATTGCGATTGTATTGTTCTGTGCTGCTATTTTAGTTAGTTTTTTTCTCATTAAAACTCAATTATTGGTGTGGTTCTTGAGTAGAGGCGGCGGCAAGTGGTGCGGTTAGTTGCGAGTTCGAACCCTGCCAATGGAACAATTAAATTTTTTATTTTAATTTTTCTTTATTACTACTAAAGCAATCGAGTGTGTAGCGCGAGCTGCATTTGGTGTTGGAAGAAGAGGGTTCAGGGTATCCCCTAGTCGGGAGCTCCCGACTAGAACTTCTTACTTGTGTTATTATCAAAATTTAGCTTTTGGTATGACTTTCGAGAAGAGTTGCTGACAAGTAGTGCATTTGGCGGATACAGGCTAGTGTCCGACTGGAGAAAATATTTTATGTAAAATTGAGTTTTTATTACTGCTAAAGGAAACGAGCTCACAGCACGAAGTGCAAGAAGTGGGTTTAGGGTATTACATGTTTTTTAAAAATTATTTTCATTGATGTAAAAGGAAATGAGCGTTTAGCGCGAGTTGCAGTTGCTATTGACCGAAAATGGTTCAAGGTATCCCTTATTCGACCACTCCCGACTAGAGTATTCTTACTTATTAATGAGAGTTTTTATTAATAATATTATTTTATTTCAGTTGGAGCTCATTAGAAGACAGACACATAGCTGAAACAAAATTGAATCATATATTCAAGTTATTTGGAAAAATTCAGTGTTTTCCAATGGATGTTATCGGAAAACAGGTTATTTTTTCAGTGATGTTGGAAAAAATCAGATAATATATATATATATTTTTGCAGATTGGACCCGCCTACGTTCATCTCGTTTTGCACTCCCCCACATTTGGAAATTTTCAAATATTTCAAACAATTACTCCAGTAGAACCACTTTTACAAAAAGTAGTACACAGATTTTACGCTTCCCGATTGATGGCACCAATTATGAAGTTTTTAATTTTTGGAGAAACCGTTATGGTATGTAAAATATTTTCAAATTTTGAACTACATATTCAAATTACGACTTATATTTTTTCACATCAAGTTTAAGCGAGATTTGCATATATGGAATCATAAAATGTACCGGAGTAACCCTATGCTTGTAATAGAAGAATCCTCCCTAAAAAAATTTCGGAAATGGTATGCACAGTTCTACACAATAAACAGTAAATCATTTCAATTAGAAACCAATGAAAATTGGTAGCAAACAAAGGAATATGTCAATATATAATAAGAAACCTCAAAATTGTTGGATTACCAAAGTATTTGTTTTGGTGTAAATAAACATGAAACATGCAAAAATAAAAACGGATCCTCAGCTGATCAACAAACGATCCCTAAGTATAAAATGCAACAGCATAACGAATGGAGTGAGCGGGAAAGACTAAAAATAGTCCGTGCCATTAGGAGCTGTCGACTCGTAAGATATGCCTTGCTTTAGTGGTTGAGATATTCCATTGTTCTCTTTTCTTTTGTTTGCCAAAGCTTACAGACGAGTACCTTCAAGTGATATACGTTTACCCGTAGAGTTACGAATAAATTAAGAAATAAAATAAAATAATAAATAAAAAAACAAGTAAGAGGTTCTAGTCGGGAGCTCCCGACTAGGGGATACCCTGAACCCTCTTCTTCCGACAGGTGATAGGTATAAAATGAAAAATGCTTGATATATATGTACTATTCTAGGAGCTACATGTCGAATTTGGTGACTCTAGCTCATATTATTTGCCGAAATTGCTCAAAAAACAGGATTTCGATATTGAATTTTATCGATTACTTGGAAACGGGGCAAGTTATCGAATATCGGAAACAAACTCGATCTGCGCGGGCACTAGGAGGACCTACAGCCAAAATTGCAAGCTACTCCCTCGTTTTCTTTAGTAGTAATAAAAATAAATGAAGAAATAAAAAAAGTTTTTTTGGCCGGGTTCGAACTCGCAAGTGACCGCATTACTTGCTGACGCCTCTACGCAACAGCCACACCGGCCACAAAAAACAAATAGTCCCATCGGCAGGGCTCGAACTCGTAACTGATCTCGCTGCTTTCCGCCGCCTCTACTCAACAGGCACACCAACAATTAAGCCTTAATGAGAAAAAAAGGAATTGAAATAGCAGCACAGAAAACAATACAGTAGCAATTGAAATGCTGTTGATAGAATTCAAAGCAGACGCGCATGAATGTGTATGTGTACATGTATACAGAAATTCTTGGAATTTGCGCTTGCTGCTGGTTAAACGTGCGCGCATAACCTTTGTGCTTCTTAACCGATCTTAATGAAATTTTCGACAGTACATTATACATTATTGGGCCATCGAATATTTGAGTATTTTCAAAAAGTCAATTGCATATAAATTGGTGGGCAATACAAGTTGGTTTACTAACTTGATTTATAGCTTCTCGGAGATAGCAGGGGGGTGGCGATAGGTATAAAATGAAAGATACTTTATATATATATACTACTATAGAAGCAACATATTTAAGTTTGGGGACTCTAGCTCTTATTATTTACTCGGTTTGCTTAAAAAACAGGATTTCGATATCGATTTTTATCGATTGCTTGGAAACGGAGTAAGTTATCGATTATCGGAAACAAACTCGTACTGCGCATGGACTAGGAGGACCTACAGCTAAATTTGCAAGTCTTTAGCTCTTATAGGTTCCGAGATCCTTGCGTTCATACATACGGACACGCGGACGGACGGACAGACAGACGGACATGGCTAAATCGACTCGGCTGTTGATTCTGATCAAGAATATATATACATTATATATAAAAGCCAGGAAAAGTTCGACTTTGTCTAGATGGCGAAAAAGTTAACGAGGTGACGATCAAAAAAGAATACTTAATGCCCCTTATTTATGTCGTGTTAAGTAGATTGCCGAGGGCGAAGTGTATCACAAGCATTGATCGAAAAGACGCTTACTGGCAGAATCCCTTGACAACGGGAGCAGGAGAAAACACCGCTTTCACGGTTCCTGGGCGGCCATTATATCAATTCACGGTCATGCCATTTGGATAATCTAATACCCCTCAAACCATGTCGAAACTAATGGATAATGTCATTCCCGCTAAGCTACGTAACGGGATCTTTAGCTTAATGAATGATCTACTAGTCATCTCGGATTCATTCGATAGGCACATAACAGTGCTGAAACAATTGGAAAATCGACTATAACCAGCAGGTCTATCTATCAATGTGAAAAAAAGCAATTAATATCACGGTCATGTAAGAGGGCATGGTACCATCCAAGCAGACCAGTAAGCAAAGATTTTCAAACAACGGGCTGGTATCCCAAATTTATTAAAAATAATGCCGGCATTGCTGAACCCATATCTTATACACTCAAACAGCTAAGCAATTTTATGTGGTCAGATGAAGCTCAGAAAGAATTTGAGATGTTAAAGGGGGAAATGTGCAAAGCTTCAGTTTTGCATGGTCCTTTTCAGTAAGTTGATCATTTAACGAACTATTCATATTTTAAGACTATCCATATTTCTTGTGGAGGGGAATGATATAAGATTCTTTCCAAAGAGATGGAAATATAGAAGATTCAAGGGATAGATTAAAAATCCTTAGCAATGGACGAAGAAGGAAAGAACTACACTCCTTGGGTAGACACCTAGGAATCATCAGGCCCAGGAGAGTAAAAAGATTTTAAAGAATTTAAAGCAGAAAGAAGAGAAGAATGGGAAATAATAGGAGCAGGTATAGAATCAGAGAAAGTAATATTGTAAGTGCAAGAATTATTATTGGGACAGTCGAAAGAAAATGTTGATTGGAAAAAATTAGCATAGAGATTAGCAGAATCAGAATCATTGCGAGCTTTATCCATCCCGAGAGAAGGGGAAGATGTCAAATTTGAGATTTACGCTTCATTTTTACAAAATTATAAAGCTGTCTCGGATTTTTAACTCTCATAGCACTGAGAATTCAGAAAAATAAGTTAGACTTGGCTATGGAATATTTAGACAAGTCAATGCTCGAAAAAAACTTATTAAACTTTTTTAAATATTTAGACTTAATATTTTTTAGGTTTGAAGAAGCAATTGTAGAAACAGAGTTTCGAATACAAACATCTAAGATAGAGTTCAGGGTGTTATACAATTAATTTATAGCTGTATTCATATCAACCGAGTCATATAAGAAAGACCAGTCAGTTGCATGAATACGTTGATTAAGCAAGGAATAGTTTCGTTTGCGAAAGCAACAGCGGGGCTTATTAATAGGTGATGAATGAGAAATAAGAGGATTGAAATTGAACATTGCAACCTCTTAAGTAGGATGATGTACATCCTTAGGAAAGATAAAGGAGGAGACCTGGACACATTAGCAATGAGGTAGTCGTTAACAAATACAACATCAAGTGTTCTATTCAAATGATTAGAATTTGATTTGTTTTGAAAAAACGATAGGTCTAGCATGCAATCTATAAGGTTCAGCTGTGCTGAGGGTACTAGATCATTTTCGGCAGTGAATAATGACCAAGAGATGTTCAGTAAATTAAAATCACTCAACACTATAAATAGGTCAGTTTCAAGTGTATAGAAAGAACTTCAATACAAGTAATATGCTTTAACGTGAATATAAGAAGAAGGAGAACAGAGGAGCATGTAATATAAATATCGCTAGATGAAAAAGACACCCTAATAGAGACAATCTCAGCGTCAGTAGTAGTCAGTAGGTTAACAGAATGGTTCAGACTGGAGAGTGGCTTTAACGCCAATTAATACCCCACCACCTCGAGTCGGCCGATCATTTCTATGCATAATGGAATGGTTCGAAAAAACTTCAAGATCAAATATTGTTGAATTTAACCATTTTGCTGAAAATGCAAGTATATCTTAATCGAAGGAAGTGCTAGCCATAAAAAAATGATGATGCTTAGAAATAAGTTTTCTGACATTCTGATAATAAATATAAACTAGGTCGAAAGTCGAAATTAGTTTTTTGCGGCAGTAATGGTACCTTGTATAGAATGGACCGGAAGGGTGAAACGGAAAGTAATATTTGGACGTTCGCTTAGAGAAGGCGATAATGACAACATTGGGGATAAATCCAAGTTGGTAAGCACGGACAAAAGAGGCGTAGGTGTTTGGACAGACGGAAAGGGCAAATGCAAAAATTGTGTCTTTAGCCGAATTTATGTTTGCTAAGCAACTGCTTATAATAATTATTCCTTCGTCGACCACAGTAACCGTGTCCAAATGAGTGTTGAGTGTTGCATTGCATGACAGTTGCGGATAATTTTTGTTGTTGAGCGCAAGGTAATGCCTGCGGTGTCCGGCAGAAGGTAGTGCCAACCGATTAGTTACATTCGTCACATTCGTTGACAGCGAAGGCCTTAGCACCACACTCACTGACCGTGTTACCGTCCTGAAAATCTTTAATTCTCCTATTATGCTGGACTGCGTGAACTTCAATCTTTTAACAAACTAATTTGGATTTGGGAAATTTAATGAGGAAGTATAATAACTTTTTCTTTTAAAATGTTTTAACGCTGGCTACTTCTAAGATGTCTGATATATGGTGAGATGATCATTTTTTATTTCTTCCAAATTAATGTCATCCAAAATGAAAGGGCTGATCAATTAATAAAATTGTTTCATACAAGTGTTCTGTGTCCAGATTGTCCACTTTCTGAATGGCATTGAAAGCCTTTGTGATTTCGTTAAGCTGAAGCTGTACTTTTATAGTTATTTTATTTGACCATTAACGATGTGTTGAATTTCGAAGCTATAAGATGAGACAGGAGTTTTCCTAAGACCTCTTTTGTTGGGTGTCGATTGTATTTTGCCATAGAACGAATCCTACAATTTGATGGTATTTCTGATTCTAAATGGTTCATCTTTAAAAACAATAGTCCCCAATTGCCTGTTTCATATTTTTCTGTGTTGAACTATGAGATCTATTACGTTCTGCTGTCATGATTTCTCTTTACACAGTTTTTTTTGGTTATATTTACGTCGATATATTTGGCATGTCTTAATGTGGTTGATGGAAATAATTCAACTAATGTGTGTTGGATTGAGGCTAATAATAGGAGTTCGCAGAAAATGTCTGCTTTTACTTTATTCAATAGAGTGTAGTATAAAGACTCGTGCTCTGAAAATCGGACAATTTATAAAAAACATGTACGTTGTGTTCGTCAACAAACGCCTATCATCTTTTAAACCTGGGTTGGGTTTGATTTTAACAAAGTGCTTATCAGGCGCTTGTTTTATGACAACAGGTTAAGTCAATCGGCTGACTAACATCAAGGTACTCAAGCAGAATGTCCTCTGCTCTAGTATTTTGTTCAATTTTTCGAAAGCTCTAAGCTGTTTGACTTTTTATACCCTGAACCCATTGAAAATGGGTAAAAAGGGTATAATGTATTTGTGCAAATGTATGTAACAGGCAGAAAGAAGCATCTCCGACCCCATTAAGTATATATATTCTTGATCAGCATCAATAGCCGAGTCGATCTAGCCATGTCCGTCTGTCTGTCCGTCCGTCCGTCTGTCCGGATGTATGAACGCAAGGATCTCAGAACCTGTAAGAGCTATTTTGAAATTTGAAATTTATATTTATATGAAATAGTTGTAGGTCCTCCTAGTACCCGCGCAGTTCGAGTTTGTTTCCGATATTCGATAGCTTGACCCGTTTCCAAGTAATCGATAAAAATCGATATCGAAATCCTGTTTTTTTAAGCAATTTTGGTATATAATAAGAGCTTGAGTTACCAAACTTGACATGTCGCTTCTTGAATAGTATTTATATATATAAAGTATCTTTCATTTTATACCTATCGCCACTTTCCTGCTACCACCACAAAGTATAAATCAAGTTAATTATCCTACTTGTACTGCCCATCAATTTAAGCCACAAGTTATATGCAATTGACTTTTTGAGAATACACAAATATTCCATATTCTATTCTACAATAAGATGTACTGTCGAAAATTTCATTAAGATCGGTTAAGAAACACAAAGTTATGTGCGCACGTGTTAGCAGCAGCTAGCGCGAATTCCAAGGATTTTGTGTATACATGTACATCACACATTCATGCGCGTCTGCTTTTGAATTCTATCAACAGCACTCCAATTGCGATTGTATAGTTTTCTGTGCTACTATTTTAATTGATTCTGCATTTGGTGTTGCAAGAAGAAGGTTCAGGGTATCCCCTAGTCGGGAGCTCCTGACTAGAACCTAACCTTACTGGTTTAATAGTGAAATGTTGACCATATATGTATTATTTTTGTTGGATTCACGTTTTGTGAATAAACGTGAAACGTATGCTACGGGAAGTTGTTTATCACCATAAGTTTGGGTTAAAACTGCCCCGCAAGCTTGTTTACTTGCATCCCTTATTATGCGAAATTCTTTGCTAAAATCGGGATACTTCAGTAAAGTTGGCTTCATTAGGGCATTCTTTAGATATTCGAATGCTGTTTAGCAGTCATTAGTCCATTCAAATTTTACGTAGGGACTCGCTATTTTTCAATGACATTGTACTTTTGTTCATCTGGTAAAATACCTTGATCTGTACACTTAGGACCTAGAAAAGTCACTTCGTACATAAAGAAAGAGCATTTTTCTGGATGTAATTTAAGGTTGTGTTTCCTGCATAAGCCAAAAACATTTGTTAAATTTTTGATCAAATGTTTTACTGCACAACCGATGACTATTAAGTCATCCATATACAAGAATACTTGTGAAGGATCTAATCCAGAAAAAGCGATTGTTACATTCTGCGGAACGAATTTGGCGCTATTTTTAAGGTAAACGTGTAAAATGATATGAGCCATTGCGCGTTGAAAAAGACGTTATGTTTCTGGACTGTTCTTTTAATTGTATTTGGTGAAAACCGGACATTAAATCTAAGCATGACGAGTGTCTTGCTCTGCCTAGTTGGTCAAGAATATCATCTATTCTTGGAAGCGGAAATTTGTCGGACAAGAGCTTTTTGTTGATTTGACGATAGTTTATAACTAATCGCCATCTCTTCGTATCGGACCCTGGTAGACCTTTTTTTGGTACAAGAAGTATCGGACTATTATATTCTGATATAGAAGGTTCTACTATTTTATCTAGAATGAGTTTTTCGACTTGTTTTATTACTTCTTTCTCCTGAGTATGAGTATTTTGTAATTTTTAATATACACTGTTTCTTTATCTTTTAATTTTAACTCTTGTCTATAAAAATTATTTGTTGTTATTGATTCAGTTTCTAATCCGAATACGTCTGTATACTTGGTGCATAGCTCTTTTAGTTTCGTTTTAAATAATGGTGTTCTTAACAAGTTTTTTTACGACATTATTTCATTTTTTTTTTCGCTAATTTCATTGACTATTTCGTAGTCATTTAACGTTTCATATTTTATTTGGTTTAATTTTAACTGAATTTGTTGTATTTAATATTCGGACAAATGTATCTTGGTGATTGGAAATTTTATTTCCAATGAAAATTCCTTCATCAATTTTTTGGTTTGGAATTAAAACATGATTTTTTATTGAAGATTTTTTATTTGACGGACAACTTCGGAACGTGCTGGTAGTATTGTGGCATGATTGTCATAAGTGTGAATTATTGGTAATTTGATCGGACATTTAAGTTGTTCGGACGAAGTATTAAGGAATCACAGGTTTATGGAAATCTAATTGACAATTGTATTTGTCTATGAAGTCTATGTCTATTATGCCATCAGTAGGTATTGGAAAATTGTTTTCGGGAACAATGTATTTACCTGTATGTATTCTTTATTTTGGGCTACCTTGGTGCGGTTAGCGGTGCCGGTGCAGGTCATCGCACAAGCCGGGCTGAATAGTGGTCCCCCGCAGTCTTCTGGCCACTTCTTTGGTTGTATCGGAAGCTGCTTCTTTTTTGGCGGTGGAGTTTTAATATTTTTAGTAATGGTCTTTATTATTTGAGGGGAAGGTGTTTTATTTTGTATTTTTAATCGCTTTGACTCTTGTTCGAGAAAACCTAGCTCTCTTGCTAGTCTATTTGCGTTTTCCCAAGTTGGGGGCTAGTTGCCATTGAATAATAGCTTGCGTATTTCAGCTTTGCGTTTTTTAATACGCAGCTGTATGCCGCCACGATTTCTTGGTTTTTTTTTCTTCGCATACTTGATTAACGGCCGGGGCATTGTCTGTTAATCGTCATCAACAACAACATCATCAACGACACAATTTTAACAACTTACTCACTCAGAACATTTTTGTTTCCATCGCCGTATTTTTTGTTAATTTCCCTCGGCGTATTGATTGTTGCTGCTGCTGCTTCCATGTGGTTTTCCTTGTTAAGTCTTTATTGCTGCTGCATGTCTGTGGTTGCTGCTGATGTTGTTGTTGCCGTTTTTGTTGTTCAATTTATTTCAAGGCATTTATGTTATGTATCCATCGTTGCGTGACACTTGTCACGGTCGCCATGTAATGAAAATGTTTCACTTATATCTTCATTAACTTTTGGTTTTATTAAAAGACACATGCACGTCAGTGCTGGTTTGCATAGTTTATAAGAATGAATTTATTCAAAGTCAATATAATGTACTTAGCCTATGGATGCATGTAGATAATAACGTAGTTATAAGTTTTGAATGAAAAGACTTTATTTCACGAGAGTGAATTTGTATCAGTTTATTATGTTGAATATCTGGATTAATACTGAAGAACAAAAATTGTTACGCTATATCACTAACCAAAGAACATATAGATGGGACATGCCGTGTTACCAAAGTGGACACAAAAAATATCGACGCATCTGGTCCAACGAGCGAATAAGATATACATGATATATATATGATGTCTTTTGATCGCTTACACTACAGGAAACTGTTTTGGCTTACTCTCTTTCATATGATTTGTGCGGTAAAACGGCATCGCTGTTTTTTATCTCGCACAAGCAAAAACGCCCACAAATTCAATTTTCGTCAAAAGTCGGTGGCATTTCTTCCCTTTTGAGGGGACGAGTAATATGAAATAATGAAAGGGTTTGCCAAGTCGATGCGAAATTCTTTAATTTTAGCTCGTGCTTGTTCGAAAGGGTACCTAAGCGTTGGCATGTGTGCATTTAAAAGTTTTTGGACTTGCTATTCACGCGTACTTGCATATTCTGTATATGAATAGAAGCATTTATGCGCTTGTGTGCCTGTTGGTCCCTGCTTGTCCGAAACAGATTTGACAATATTTTGGGATTTCTGATTTTCGAGCTCCACACACACACACACACACACACACACACACTGACAGGAATGTGTGTGAATGGGCTGATCATGGGCGCAAAAGAAAATATCATTTTTGGCACGCGTCTGTCGCGCACCCTTCTTTTTATGATTTTGGGTTTGAATTGATGAATGAATGTTGCCTATTCACATACATTTGTGTGTGTGTGAGTGTGTGTGTAGAGACCGAAATTCAGAAATCACAAAATATAGTCAAATTTGTTTCGGACAGGCAGGCAGGGAACAACAGGCACACAAGCGCATACAGGCTTCTATTCATGTACAAAATATGCAAGTATGCGTGCATAGCAAGCAATAAGGAAAAAGTTGAAATTCAAATAACAACAAGTAAAAATGGTGTAGCGGATGTGGAAAGACTACATAAGACAATTAATGAAAAAATATGTACGTATCATAAATACTGACGATGACGAAGAAAATAGCCTTATGTAAATTGAAGTAATTTTATTCACTTATAATCATAAGCTAAAACATAACTCTACTGGCAGAACTCCAGCTGACATTTTCATTTACACAGGTACACCTAATTATAATACCCAAAATATAAAAGAGACCAGAATAAATAATCTTAATAAAAACCGAAATAATTTCAAAGCAAATACAAAGTTTAGGAAATCACCCATAATTCACGGTAAATTACATAACCCTTACAAACCCACTGGGAAAATAGAACAAATTGACGAAGATCATTTTGAGGAGACTAACAGAGGTCGAAAAATTAAGCATTATAAAACGAATTATCAAAAACAGAAGAAATTAAATAAGAGCAAATATTTACAGGAGGACGAAATTCCAAAACAGGACATATAACTTTCATTTTTCTGGCACTAATGATGTCAACAATATTACCAGGAAGTAATAACCAGTTTTTAACTATATTAACCCTATTAAATCGAATAATGGATACTAACTCTATAAAATAGGCATGATAGACATACCCGATAATTACGAACACCATTGTCTCACAATAAATTTAACAAAGACAGAAGACACATATGACAAATTATTGTTACAAACAAACAAATATAAAGACAGAACACAAATTCAATATTTAACAGAAAAGTTGCAAAGAGAAATAAACGGTATCCGAATAGTAAAAAGAAGTAAGAGAGGATTACTTAATTTCGTAGGAACAACATACAAATACTTATTTGGAACAACGCTAAAGAGGAACTTGAAGAAAAAGTGAATTCAATAGCTCACAATAGTATTCAAATAAACGAACTCAAACATGTAATTGAAGCGGTCAACCAAGGAATAGAAATAGTTAACAAAGAAAGAGAAGAATTTAAAGTACTGGAACTACTTGCATTCAACTTACAACAATTTACAGAATATATTGAAGATTTAGAAATGGGAATGCAACTAACTAGATTGTGAATTTTTAATCCAAAATTATTAAAACACGACTATCTCACAAACGTTAATTCCGAAAAGTTACCTTACATAAAAACATTTACTTGGCTTAGATCAGACACGAATGAAATTTTGATTATTTCACACATTCTTAGAGAAATAAATAAAACCCCATTATACGAAATTCTACCCTACCCGGACGATGATCAAAATATTTTACAAGACGAAACACAATACAAATACTACTCACATAATAATAATTTTTACAACAAGGACAAGAAAAAAATAACTATTAACCCTTGCATATTATGTATAATCAAACAAACTAACACTAGTTGCAGATTTTCAAAAACACATACTTATACTTTTAACATGGAACTTACCCAAAATCACATTGAATCAAAACTGTATTAACAATGATATCTTAATTGAGGGAAATAACATAATAAAAATTCATAATTGCTCAGCAATACTTAATGAGATATCTATAAGCAATTTGAACTCAGACTACACACAAAGTATATACGTAAGAAATAATATTACTAAATTAAAGCCACTTTCGTACATTCAAACAGAAGAAATAATATTCGAAAATATTAAAGAAATGAAAATATTCCTAACTATAATAATTACAGTATTTGTAATCATCATATTAATCATAATAATGTATCTAGCATATAAGTTTAAAAATATACCCAAACAAATACTTATTAAGAAACTAAATGTTATTGATCAGCCACCTGCACAACTTCCAGTTGAACTTGAAATTGAAAATGAACAAGAAAATTTAAATATGTTACCAAAATTGTATCCTAGCATTTAAAGAACATTTTTTATTATAGTTACCTTTTTCACGCGTGAGAACGCGCTTTAATTTTAGTGGGGAGGAGTGACATATTCACAACAACAGAATCTTGAACCACTGTTATTCATAAGCTGCATTGCATGGTATAACCCACTGTGTGTTTACAAATTGAATAATCATAACAATAGCATGCCTTCTGCAGGCGAATTCAAATAATGCCGCAAAAATCATAAGAGCAGAATGCCTTCTGCAGCCAACCTCACATATTGTCAGCAATCTCTATATATATAACTGTTTGTCCTGACTGACTGACTGACTGACTGATTGGTGATCAACACACAGCCCAAACCGTAAGAGCTAGGAAGCTGACATTTTTACTGTAGCTACCTTATGTGATGTAGGTGCACGTTAAGACGGGGTTTCGGGAAATTCCACCCCCAAGTGTGGAAAAATCACGAAAAACGTTTGTATGTAACTTTTTTGTTTACCATCCGATCGGCCTCAAATTTATTTTCAAAGGTCTTTGTTCAAATTCATTTGAGGGGTGTTTCGCACTTTTTGGAAAATGCATGCCTCCTTGGTGGAAATGGGGATCAAAAATTTGGTGGGTGACGTTTCACCCTGAAATTCATTTCCAAGTATCTATATGAAAATTCATCTGAGAAGTGTTTTTCACTTTTCGCAGAATTCAAACCTCTTCGGGGGGAATGCGATTCAAAGATTTTTTGGGTGAAGTTTTAAGTTGTGTCCGATTTGCTTCAAACTTATTTTCATAGCTCTGCATAAGAACTTAATAAATACGTATTTCAGCGATTTGGGAAATTCCACCCGCAACAGTGGTAAATTGGCGGGAAACGGTTGTATGAAAGTTTTTTGTTTACGATCCGATTGGCCTCAAACTTACTTTCAAAGATCTTTGTTCAAATTTATTTGAGGGGTGTTTCCTCCTTGGTGGAAATGGAGGTCAAAGATTTGGTGGGTGACGTTTCGCGCTCAAATACATTTCCAGAGATCTATAAGAAAAATCATTTGAGACATGTTTCACACTTTTCGCAAAATCCAATCTTTTTCGGGTGGAATGCGACTTAAAGATGTTTTTGGGCGAAGTTTTAAGCTGTGTCCGATTTGCTTCAAACTTATTTTCAAAGCTCTACATAAGAATGTAATGAATACGTGTTTCAGCGATATGGGAAATTCCACTCGCAACAGTGGTAAATTGGCGGAAAACGTTTGTATGAATATTATTTGTTTACCGTCCGATCAGTTTCAAAATCATTTCAAATTTGTTTGAGAACATTGATTTAATAACATACGTGCCACGGGCAAGGCCGGGTTATACCCGCTAGTCATTTATAAACAAAAACTGACTAACAGAAAGGCGCTAGCATAAACAAGCTGTAGCTGCTGTCCCTTTACAAAAAGTCACGTACTCCAATTATTATTTAGCTTTAAATATAGCCACTATCCAGAGAACATATAGATGGCACATGCCCTGTTACCAAAGTGGACACAAAATATATATATATAATACATATGATGTCTTTTGATCGCTTACACTACAGGAAACTGTTTTGGCTTACTCTCTTCCATATGATTTGTGCGATAGAATGGCGGCTGCTCCCACTACAGAAAACTGCTTTGGCTTACTCTCTTCCATATGATTTGTGCGATAGAACTGCATCGCTGTTTATATTTATCTCGCTCGCACTTACTCTTTATGGGTAGGTACCGATTAAATATTTGTGTGTGTATTTGTGTCCGCACAAGCAAAAACGCCCACAAATTCAATTTTTGTCAAAAGTCGGTGGCATTTCTTCCCTTTTGAGGGGACGAGTAATATGAAATAATGAAAGGGTTTGCCAAGTCGATGCGAAATTCTTTAATTTTAGCTCGTGCTTGTTCGAAAGGGTACCTAAGCGTTGGCATGTGTGCATTTAAAAGTTTTTGGACTAGCTATTCACGCATACTTGCATATTCTGAATATGAATAGAAGCATTTATGCGCTTGTGTGCCTGTTGGTCCCTGCCTGTCCGAAACAAATTTGACAATATTTTGGGATTTCTGATTTTCGAGCTCCACACACACACACACACACACACACACACACACACTGACACGAATGTGTGTGAATTTTGTATAATGGGGTTTTATTTATTTCTCTAAGAATGTGTGAAATAATCAAAATTTCATTCGTATCTGATCTAAGCCAATTAGATGTTTTTATGTAAGGTAACTTTTCGGAATTAACGTTTGTGAGATAGTCGTGTTTTAATAATTTTGGATTAAAAATTCACAATCTAGTTAGTTGCATTCCCATTTCTAAATCTTCAATATATTCTGTAAATTGTTGTAAGTTGAATGCAAGTAGTTCCAGTACTTTAAATTCTTCTCTTTCTTTGTTTACTATTTCTATTCCTTGGTTGACCGCTTCAATTACATGTTTGAGTTCGTTTATTTGAATACTATTGTGAGCTATTGAATTCATTTTTTCTTCAAGTTCCTCTTTAGCGTTGTTATCTAAAGTTCCAAATAAGTATTTGTATGTTGTTCCTACGAAATTAAGTAATCCTCTCTTACATCTTTTTGCTATTCGGATACCGTTTATTTCTCTTTGCAACTTTTCTGTTAAATATTGAATTTGTATTCTGTCTTTATATTTATTTGTTTGTAACATTAATTTGTTATATGTATGTGTCTTCTGTCTCTGTTAAATTTATTCTGAGACAATGGTGCTCGTAATTATCGGGTATGTCTATCATGCCTATTTTAAAGAGTAAGAATCCATTATTTGATTGAAAAGGGTTAATATCTAAAAACTGGTTATTACTTCCTGGTAATATTGTTGACATCATTAGTGCCAGAAAAATGAAAGTTATATGTCCTGTTTTGGAATTTCGTCCTCGTGTAAATATTTGCTCTTATTTAATTTCTTCTGTTTTTGATAATTCGTTTTATAATGCTTAATTTTTCGACCTCTGTTAATCTCCTCAAAATGATCTTCGTCAATTTGTTCTATTTTCCCAGTGGGTTTGTAAGGGTTATGTAATTTACCGTGAATTATGGGTGATTTCCTAAACTTTGTATTTACTTTGAAATCATTTCGGTTTTTATTAAGATTATTTATTCTGGTCTCTTTTATATTTTGGGTATTATAATTAGGTGTACCTGTGTAAATGAAAATGTCAGCTGGAGTTCTGCCAGTAGAGTTATGTTTTAGCTTATGATTATAAGTAAATAAAATTACTTAAATTTTCATGAGTCTATTTTCTTCGTCATCGTCAGTATTTATGATACGTACATATTTTTTCATTAATTGTCTTATGTAGTCTTTCTATATGCGCTACACAATTTTTACTTGTTGTTATTTGAATTTCAACTTTTTCATTATTAAACCATTCTTTCAGGGCAAGGCTCATAAAAGCACTGTCCCTATCTGTCTTCAGAGTTATAGGTTTTCCCATGTTGTTAAATATTTGGATGAGTCCTCTTTAAACTTCCATCCAATCCTTGCGCGTTAAGCTCAATTACATTTGCAAATTTTTAATATAAATCAATATATGTTAAATAGCTGTAGTTCTTTATTGAATAAATGTCTACTACGTAAGTTTCTCTACAGTTTTCTACTTCTGGTGTAATTTTAAATTTACATGATGTGTTCCTGTGATCAATCTTAGCTAGATTACAAACTTCACATTCGTTTAAAAGTCTGAGCATCTTTTCGATGCCTGGATGTAAAAGTTTCTTGTGGTTGCTAACTATTATTTCTTTTAATTCTGCATAGCTACTAATGTTGATACGCCAACGTTGTAATTTCATGTTGGGTTCTTTAATGTTGTTTAGCCAAACGAGTGGCTTGTGATCGCTTAAAATGTCACATGGTCTGCCATATAAATATGGGCGAAAATATTTTACTGCTAAAAGCTCTTTTTTTATTGTACTGTAATTTTGTTCGTGATCGTTTAACGTTCTACTTGAGAAACTAATTGCCTTGTTATTTTGTGACAACACAGCACCTATTGCAAAATTACTTGCGTCGGTTGTTACCTTAAACTTTTTATTAAAGTCTGGACATATTAATATTGGGTCGTTCATAATTAATATTTTTATTTTTTCAAAGGCTTTATTGTATTGAACATTTTTAATGTCAATTTTTGCCGCTTTCTTTAGGTAGAGAGTCATGGGTTTTGCTATTTTTGCAAAATCTGGAATGAAATTTCGATAATAACAACATAAACCTAGAAATGATTTAATTTCATTTGATGCTTTTGGCAAAGAAAATTCTTGTATTGCTTTTACTTTCAGTTTGTTCGGCCGTATGCCTTCTGGACTTATAATATGGTGTACAAATTCTGTTTCTTTTCTTAAAAATTCGAAGTTTCAAATTTGCATGTCTTAATTTTTCAAAAACTTTGTATTTTAAATTTTAATGTTCATCAAGTGATGTGGAGAAGACAATAATGTCGTCCAAATAAACAAGACAATTCTTGTTAGTTAAACCACGAAGAACATGATTCATGCACCTTTGGAATGCTGCTGGTGCATTTTTAAGTCCAAATGGCATTCGAGTATACTCGTAATGTCCGTATTTGGTAGAAAATGCTGTTTTATTGATTAATTTCTTGTCTATCTCAATCTGACGGCAACCTTTTGCTTAATTTATTGTTGTTATCCTGAGGCGTCTGCCTTTTTTGGTACTATCCATAAGGGACTACAATAAGGCGACTGGCTATGCCGAATAATTCCTTGGGTTAACATATCTTTAATTTGCTTTTCGACTTCTTGTTCTAAAGCGAAAGGGTAACCGTGTGGTTTACTGTTTCATCGTTTAGATGATCAACTGGGTAATCTTGTTCCGATGTTATTTCATTACTTATTGCGTAATTAATTTCTTGTGTATAACTTTCTGGTTTTAAATAGGTTTCTAAGTTTATTTCTGAATTTGGATCCCAAACTAATTTCCCATGATTGAACGATCTCTCGCTAATTATTATTCTGTCATGAGCGTAGTCAATTATGGCGTCGTTTGCCTTTAATAAATTTCTGCCTAAAAGTATATCATTATGAAGTGAAAAATCATGTATGTAAAATATCTGATCTTGCCTAAAGAGTTTATTAGGTGCAGTGGATACATAATGGTTTAGTATTGATATCCCTGTCGTGGTTCTAATCGAAGTAGGTCTTGTATAAACTGGTATATTAGGGAAGTTTTCCCTCATCATATTTATTGACGACGCAGTGTCAATGAGACATCTGCAACGTCTGTTATTCATTTTAATTTATATGTACTGTCTTGTCCCGAGGCTCAAATTGGAAAATCTTCGTCTTTTATTTCATTATTCTGAAACTCCTCATATTGGTTGTTCTGACAGCCATACTCTTCTTGTACATAGTTACCCTGATAGTTGTCTGATTGTTGATAATTTTCATCAACCTGCATTTTTTGGGAACCACTAGTATTTTCTCGTATACGCTTGTACGATTGATTTGGTATATATGTACATATCTACCTTGAGAAATATTTTGATTTATGGGGTTATTTATTTGTGCTTGTAAATTCTTGGGCTAGTTGCTTATTTTGGTTAAAAAAACTTTGGTTGTTAGGAGGGTGATGTGAAAAATTGTGGCTTTGATTATTATTAGTTATGTAATTTGGGGTAAATTGAGGTTTAGCATTTCCTCTATAATTTATAGCATTGTTAGTATTTTGTTACACCCTTGCAGAGGGTATTAAAATTTTGTCGTGAAATGTGTAACGCATAGAAGCAGACATCTCCGACCCCATGAAGTATATATATTCATGATCAGTATCAACAGCCGAGCCGATATAGTCATGTCCGTCTGTCTGTTTCTATGCGAACTACTCTCTCAGTTTTAAAGCTATCTTTATGAAACCTTGCAGAATTTCCTCTTTCTGCTGCACGCAGTTCATATGTCAAAACCAGCAAGATCGGACCACTTTATCATATAGCTGCCATAGGACCGATCTGTCGAAAAGTAGGTTTTTGTATGAAAAACATTTTTGTTTATAAAGATATCTTGATCAAACTCGGCATTTATTAGTTTTACTATGCTCCTCATATATATGCAGAATCCTATTAAAATCGGACCACTATATCATATAGCTGCCATAGGAACGATCGGTCGAAAATTAAGTTGTTATATGGAAAATTTGTTTGTTTTTCACTATATTTTGATTAAACTCGGCATTTACTTGTTGTACTATGCTCCCCATATATATTCAAAATCCTATTAAGAGCGGACCACTATATCATATAGCTCCCATAGGAACGATCGGTCGAAAATTAAGTTGTATAGATAATTTGTTTGTTTTTCACGATATCTTGACCAAACTCTGTCAGTTTTACTATGCTTGTCATATATATGCAAAATCCTATTAAAATCGCACCACTATATCATATAGCTGCCATAGGAGTGATCGGTCGAAATTAAGTTGATGTATGGAAAACTTTTTTGTTTTTCAAGACATCCTAACCATACTCGGTTGATTAACTGTCATTAACTATTTTCCCTGTGCTTCTTAGATACGGGCAAAGCACTATGAGAATCATGGAAAGGTTGGGTCTGCAAGGGTATTAAATCTTCGGCGTGCCGCAGATAGCCCTTCCTTCTCGTTTTATATTATTGTTATAATAATTTTCCTACTTGCTACTTGTTTTAATTTTGAAATAGTGGATATGTCGTATCTTGCGAGTAACATAAAGAGTCTATCTGGTAACTTTTTATTTATTAAGTTTTTTACAGTGTTATTCATAGCGTTTGTATACAATCTGGAATTATATAAATTCCCTTCTAATTCTAACTTGTCAGGTATAGTTATTATCTTAGCCTCTACCACACTACAAAATTTACGTAAATTATTGATAATTGGTATTATAAAGTCTTCGCAGTAGTTCTTCCATTCTTTGCGTCTTGTATTCGGAGATAAAGGCTTCCCTGAGTTGGAACCAGTTGTTCATTAGCAGAATTCTAGGAACCTTCTGGGCATCTCCGGATATCTGGAGCTCAATCGCCCCGAATATGATGCATTTTTGTCGTTCATTGTGAGTAGAGTACAGTTGAAGCAGGTAATCCATCCTTCTAATAAATGGACCCAGGGCACGTTCCGTATTTGTTAAAGCAATTGGTTCAAATTTTGGTCGTTTAACTTATTCATTGCTGCAAGTGCAGCAACATGAGTGCCTTCTGGTTTTCCATTTTTTAATAATTTTAGGTATTTAGTTTGTGTCGTGAAATTCATTTTGTGTTGCAACGACCGAATTGGATTTATACGTTGCTTGAATTGATTTGACACGTCAAGTTCTTTTGCGGATAGCGAATTTTTGAGTTGAAATATATTAGATTTAGTTGTAATACTGTGCACAATTACACTTGTTGATCAGAGAAGACACCAGTTGTATGGATAAGCCTCTCTTTAATTGATTTTCACAAAATGCTATCCTACCGGCTGCGCCAATAACGTAGCTATAAGTTTGAATAAAAAGACTTTATTTCACGAGAGTGAATTTGTATCAGTTTATTATGTGAAAATCTGGATTAATACTGAAGTACAAAAATTGACTTACGCTATAATTAAAGCTAAATATTAATTGGAGTACGTGACTTTTTGCAAAGAGACAGCAGCTGCAGCTTGTTTATGCTTGCGCCTTTCTGTTAGTCAGTTTTTGTTTATAAATGATTGCTGACAATATGTGAGGTTGGCTGCAGAAGGCATTCTGCTCTTATGATTTTTTCGGCATTATTTGAATTCGCCTGCAGAAGGCATGCTATTGTTATGATTATTCAATTTGTAAACAAACAGTGGGTTATACCATGCAATGCAGCTTATGAATAACAGTGGTTCAAGATTTTTGTTGTGAATATGTCACTCCTCTCCACTAAAATTAAAGCGTGTTCTCACGCGTGTGGGGTATATGAAAAAGGTAAGTATAATAAAAAATGTTCTTTAAATGCTAGGATACAATTATGGTAACATATTTAAATTTTCTTGTTCATTTTCAATTTCAAGTTCAACTAGGAGTTGTGCAGGTGGCTGATCAATAACATTTAGTTTCTCAATAAATATTTGTTTGGGTATATTTTTAAACTTATATGCTAGATACATTATTATGATTAATATGATGATTACAAATACTGTAATTATTATAGTTTGGAATATTTTCATTTCTTTAATATTTTCGAAAATTATTTTTTTTATTGAATGTACGAAAGTGGCTTTAATTTAGTAATATTATTTCTTACGTATATACTTTGTGTGTAGTCTGAGTTCAAATTGCTTATAGATATCTCATTAAGTATTGCTGAGCAATTATGAATTTTTATTATGTTATTTCCTTCAATTAAGATATCATTGTTAATACAGTTTTGATTCAATGTGATTTTGGGTAAGTTCCATGTTAAAAGTATAAGTATGTGTTTATGAAAATCTGCAACTAGTGTTAGTTTGTTTGATTATACATAATATGCAAGGGTTAATAGTTCATTTTTTCTTGTCCTTGTCGTAAAAATTATTATTATGTGAGTAGTATTTGTATTGTGTTTCGTCTTGTAAAATATTTTGATCATCGTCCGGGTAGGGTAGAATTTCGTATAATGGGGTTTTATTTATTTCTCTAAGAATGTGTGAAATAATCAAAATTTCATTCGTATCTGATCTAAGCCAATTAGATGTTTTTATGTAAAGTAACTTTTCGGAATTAACGTTTGTGAGATAGTCGTGTTTTAATAATTTTGGATTAAAAATTCACAATCTAGTTAGTTGCATTCCCATTTCTAAATCTTAAATATATTTTGTAAATTGTTGTAAGTTGAATGCAAGAAGTTTCAGTACTTTAAATTCTTCTCTTTCTTCTTTTTCTTTGTTTACTATTTCTATTCCTTGGTTGACACGGTTGAGTTCGTTTATTTGAATACTATTTTGAGCCATTGAATTAATTTTTTCTTTAAGTTCATTAAAACGGCATCGCTGCTCCCACTACAGAAAACTGCTTTGGCTTACTCTCTTCAATATGATTTGTGCGATAGAACGGCATCGCTGTTTATTTTTATCTCGCTCGCACTTACTCTTTATGGGTAGGTACCGATTAAATATTTGTGTGTGTATGTGTCCGCACAAGCAAAAACGCCCACAAATTCAATTTTTGTCAAAAGTCGGTGGCATTTCTTCCCTTTTGAGGGGACGAGTAATATGAAATAATGAATGGGTTTGCCAAGTCGATGCGAAATTCTTTAATTTTAGCTCGTTCTTGTTCGAAAGGGTACCTAAGCGTTGGCATGTGTGCATTTAAAAGTTTTTGGATTTGCTATTCACGCATACTTGCATATTCTGTATATGAATAGAAGCATTTATGCGCTTGTGTGCCTGTTGGTCCCTGCCTGTCTGAAACAAATTTGACAATATTTTGGGATTTCTGATTTTCGAGCTCCACACACACACACACACACACTGACACGAATGTGTGTGAATTTCGTATAATGGGGCTTTATTTATTTCTCTAAGAATGTGTGAAATAATCAAAATTTCATTCGTATCTGATCTAAGCCAATTAGATGTTTTTATGTAAGGTAACTTTTCGGAATTAACGTTTGTGAGATAGTCGTGTTTTAATAATTTTGGATTAAAAATTCACAATCTAGTTAGTTGCATTCCCATTTCTAAATCTTCAATATATTCTGTAAATTGTTGTTAGTTGAATGCAAGTAGTTCCAGTACTTTAAATTCTTCTCTTTCTTTGTTTACTATTTCTATTCCTTGGTTGACCGCTTCAATTACATGTTTGAGTTCGTTTATTTGAATACTATTGTGAGCTATTGAATTCATTTTTTCTTCAAGTTCCTCTTTAGCGTTGTTATCTAAAGTTCCAAATAAGTATTTGTATGTTGTTCCTACGAAATTAAGTAATCCTCTCTTACATCTTTTTGCTATTCGGATACCGTTTATTTCTCTTTGCAACTTTTCTGTTAAATATTGAATTTGTATTCTGTCTTTATATTTATTTGTTTGTAACATTAATTTGTTATATGTATGTGTCTTCTGTCTCTGTTAAATTTATTCTGAGACAATGGTGCTCGTAATTATCGGGTATGTCTATCATGCCTATTTTAAAGAGTAAGAATCCATTATTTGATTGAAAAGGGTTAATATCTAAAAACTGGTTATTACTTCCTGGTAATATTGTTGACATCATTAGTGCCAGAAAAATGAAAGTTATATGTCCTGTTTTGGAATTTCGTCCTCCTGTAAATATTTGCTCTTATTTAATTTCTTCTGTTTTTGATAATTCGTTTTATAATGCTTAATTTTTCGACCTCTGTTAGTCTCCTCAAAATGATCTTCGTCAATTTGTTCTATTTTCCCAGTGGGTTTGTAAGGGTTATGTAATTTACCGTGAATTATGGGTGATTTCCTAAACTTTGTATTTACTTTGAAATCATTTCGGTTTTTATTAAGATTATTTATTCTGGTCTCTTTTATATTTTGGGTATTATAATTAGGTGTACCTGTGTAAATGAAAATGTCAGCTGGAGTTCTGCCAGTAGAGTTATGTTTTAGCTTATGATTATAAGTAAATAAAATTACTTAAATTTTCATGAGTCTATTTTCTTCGTCATCGTCAGTATTTATGATACGTACATATTTTTTCATTAATTGTCTTATGTAGTCTTTCTATATCCGCTACACAATTTTTACTTGTTGTTATTTGAATTTCAACTTTTTCATTATTCAACCATTCTTTCAGGGCAAGGCAAATTTTTAATATAAATCAATATACGTTAAATAGCTGTGGTTTTTTATTGAATAAATGTCTACTACGTAAGTTTCTCTACAGTTTTCTACTTCTGGTGTCTGAGCATCTTTTCGATGCCTGGATGTAAAAGTTTCTTGTAGTTGCTAACTATTATTTCTTTTAATTCTGCATAGCTCCTAATGTCTTTTAGTTTAATATTTGTTCTTAATATTCGAGTTGTTGTGGGGTTCATTATTTCTTTAAAGGCTTGTTGTATTATTTCAAAATCGGAATCGTATTCAATGTATAATACGCTTGAATTGTTGCAAAAATGTTTTATCAGTATCTGTTTAGCTTTTTCAATCATTGCTATTTGTCTTCTAAAATAGTTTAATGGTTTTTCTGTTAAATGTATTAAATTTTCATTATCTTCTTCAGCGCTATGTGCTGTAGCTTGTGTGTTAATATCATGTTCGATTAGCATATTTTCTTCAATTTTGATGCGTGATAAAGCATCTGCTGCGTGGTTTAATTTTCCTTCTAAGTATTTGATTGAGAAATTATATTCACTAGGTTTGATACGCCAACGTTGTAATTTCATGTTGGGTTTGTAGGGACCAGCTGGCACAATATTCATTAACTCGTCCCATTGTACCAGCACCCGTTAAGAATCAGAAAAGTTACCAGAAATGTATGCATTCATCCCATGGTAATCGCTTTTTGCTTTTACATGATGCTGCAAAATGCGCTATCTCAGCGACAGTGCGTTGCCTCGCTCGCACTCACGGTAGAATGAAGGAATGCGCGATAGATCAGGCCATTTCACCGTTATAATTTAGATGTGGTGAAATACGATTGTATTTGTATATTTTGAGTGCGCATAAGTTTTACTAATTAAAAGCGTAGAGATTGTACACAGCTTCGGCTTGTTCAGGGCATATTGAGCCCAACGAATTTCAAGTCTCCAGTGTTCATAATTCCACGCTCAGAAGTTTTCCGCCATCAGGTGATATTCGTTATAAATTAATTGAGTGCGTTATTCTTAATAAACCCCTTTTCAGTGGGTACAATCTTACTTAGCTACCGGCCAGCCATTGCGCAACCACGCCTTCGTGTATTCTTATATACATATATACACATCCAAATTCAGCGCGGCTGGTCGGTCATAGCCAACTTGGAAATTTTGAAAGCATACGTCCGCTCAAGGGAGCGACAGCCCTACGGGAGTGGAGAAGGTCAAGAGGACTTAAGATTTCTGTGGGTTCGCTACAAACAAAGACATCGGCAACACCACTACATTGCGGCTGAGCCTGCACCCCGCACTTATCCATTTGCGACCAAGCTACCTCCTGGTCGAACTTACCGTTCCGGCCCGATGCACGGAGTGTCGCTGGCAAGGAATTGAACCGATTAGGTGTCCGCATACCAAGATCAAATACAAATTGCCAAGAGAATAGCCTCAAGGAGTTCGCACTTTGTGTGAGCGTAAACGTGTTCGGTTGGATTTCTTTTGTGTACACGCCTCGATCTAAATGCTCATGAATTAGTATTTAAAAACCATTTTCGCTTTGCTTAAATGAAATTATTATAGTATAAAAGCGACTGTCTTAGAAACTTCCTTTCTTTGGCAAGACAATAGAGCCAAGCTATTTTGTAATTTTGAAACATAACCTTTAAAAAGATGTTGCTAACGTAAGAATGTTAAACTTAAAGTAAACTGAAATCGATGTGCCATGAGAATTAGGCGACGAGTGTACGGTATATCGCAAATTATTTGTAAATAGATTAACTAATGTAAATTGCTCCGCAGATATTACCACAATGCTAACGATGGGCCCAACGTACGCATCGATGGATTTATTTGTTTCAATTTGTGCGTATGCAATGGCCACATAAGCCAGCAAAAGAGTTTGAAGTATAAAATGATAATTGTAAATCGGCGAGCCTTCAGCACTACCCGATATAGGAATCTCATGTAATTTGAATGTACCGTCTCCAAAGCCCATTATCAGTTGTCAGGCAGTATGATTTCTGTTTTTAATTATCTCATAGAGTTATAATCAGTTATATAGTTTATCTTGTAGCTTTGATACAGTTTTGACTGATCGTTAGTGCTTTCCGCATAAACATGTCCTATACGAAACAAATGGGCAATAAATAATATGGAAATCGAAATTAATATGTTTAACTAAAAACTTTCGTGGTTCGTCGCCAGAACCTTAAGAAATTAAAAATGTGCAAACCAGTAAATTAACGAACAAGAGGTCCGAACAAGGGGTGGCCGTGACATTCGCCGTGCCCCAAGATAGGGTGGGTACAGACCGTGGGGTAAATTTACATCCTTGTTACCCCACAGCCAAATCAAACGTCTGAGCCGTCCACGACTGACATAATACCGGTTACCGTTCCCGATTTCGACATTTTTGAACTTGTAGTTTTATCTTTGTGAAAGTGCACTTATCATTGTGCTAGTGTGTAGCATAGCAGGATGAAGAAAGAACCCATACCCCATCCGACGAGCTAAGTCTAAAGAAGAAGGCTAGAAGTGCACGACTTCTGATTCCGCTATGCACAAGTAGGCGAGATAAAATCTATCTCCTCAGTACGCACACGCTACATAATTGGCGCCCAGACGTGTGGCCAAACTAATTTTTTTGTTAACATGCAGAAAGTCAATGAGTCTCACGGAAATGGTTTTTCTCATACATCCAAATTTATTTAACCCTTTTGTATTTTCAAAATGCGTTTAAGTTTCTCGACTTGAGAAGAGGATAGGGAAATCTAACTCTTGGAATTGCGACTTCAATTCGATTCTATATGCGGATTGTTCGACCAGAGAACGAACCCATCTCACAACATTGATGTTAACGTCCTGAAATGAAGCACATTCAAAGTGAAGAGTAGAATCTTACTATATGTAGTTTGTCTTTCAGAATCTCGTATCTCGGAACAGCGACTTCAATTCGATTCTATATGCGGATTGGTCAACCAGATAGAGACTGTTACATATTTCTGCAATTTCGTAATAAATCTGCAATTCATAACCCAAGTCTGTTGTTGAACTTTGCTATTTCGCATTTAGAGTTGCAAGCACCTAGAGAAGCGTTTGGGAGCTTGACCAAGGCATCTGATAGGGTTCCGTTTATTTCTCTTTGCAACTTTTCTGTTAAATATTGAATTTGTATTCTGTCTTTATATTTATTTGTTTGTAACATTAATTTGTTATATGTATGTGTCTTCTGTCTCTGTTAAATTTATTCTGAGACAATGGTGCTCGTAATTATCGGGTATGTCTATCATGCCTATTTTAAAGAGTAAGAATCCATTATTTGATTGAAAAGGGTTAATATCTAAAAACTGGTTATTACTTCCTGGTAATATTGTTGACATCATTAGTGCCAGAAAAATGAAAGTTATATGTCCTGTTTTGGAATTTCGTCCTCCTGTAAATATTTGCTCTTATTTAATTTCTTCTGTTTTTGATAATTCGTTTTATAATGCTTAATTTTTCGACCTCTGTTAGTCTCCTCAAAATGATCTTCGTCAATTTGTTCTATTTTCCCAGTGGGTTTGTAAGGGTTATGTAATTTACCGTGAATTATGGGTGATTTCCTAAACTTTGTATTTACTTTGAAATCATTTCGGTTTTTATTAAGATTATTTATTCTGGTCTCTTTTATATTTTGGGTATTATAATTAGGTGTACCTGTGTAAATGAAAATGTCAGCTGGAGTTCTGCCAGTAGAGTTATGTTTTAGCTTATGATTATAAGTAAATAAAATTACTTAAATTTTCATGAGTCTATTTTCTTCGTCATCGTCAGTATTTATGATACGTACATATTTTTTCATTAATTGTCTTATGTAGTCTTTCTATATCCGCTACACAATTTTTACTTGTTGTTATTTGAATTTCAACTTTTTCATTATTCAACCATTCTTTCAGGGCAAGGCAAATTTTTAATATAAATCAATATACGTTAAATAGCTGTGGTTTTTTATTGAATAAATGTCTACTACGTAAGTTTCTCTACAGTTTTCTACTTCTGGTGTCTGAGCATCTTTTCGATGCCTGGATGTAAAAGTTTCTTGTAGTTGCTAACTATTATTTCTTTTAATTCTGCATAGCTCCTAATGTCTTTTAGTTTAATATTTGTTCTTAATATTCGAGTTGTTGTGGGGTTCATTATTTCTTTAAAGGCTTGTTGTATTATTTCAAAATCGGAATCGTATTCAATGTATAATACGCTTGAATTGTTGCAAAAATGTTTTATCAGTATCTGTTTAGCTTTTTCAATCATTGCTATTTGTCTTCTAAAATAGTTTAATGGTTTTTCTGTTAAATGTATTACATTTTCATTATCTTCTTCAGCGCTATGTGCTGTAGCTTGTGTGTTAATATCATGTTCGATTAGCATATTTTCTTCAATTTTGATGCGTGATAAAGCATCTGCTGCGTGGTTTAATTTTCCTTCTAAGTATTTGATTGAGAAATTATATTCACTAGGTTTGATACGCCAACGTTGTAATTTCATGTTGGGTTTGTAGGGACCAGCTGGCACAATATTCATTAACTCGTCCCATTGTACCAGCACCCGTTAAGAATCAGAAAAGTTACCAGAAATGTATGCATTCATCCCATGGTAATCGCTTTTTGCTTTTACATGATGCTGCAAAATGCGCTATCTCAGCGACAGTGCGTTGCCTCGCTCGCACTCACGGTAGAATGAAGGAATGCGCGATAGATCAGGCCATTTCACCGTTATAATTTAGATGTGGTGAAATACGATTGTATTTGTATATTTTGAGTGCGCATAAGTTTTACTAATTAAAAGCGTAGAGACTGTACACAGCTTCGGCTTGTTCAGGGCATATTGAGCCCAACGAATTTCAAGTCTCCAGTGTTCATAATTCCACGCTCAGAAGTTTTCCGCCATCAGGTGATATTCGTTATAAATTAATTGAGTGCGTTATTCTTAATAAACCCCTTTTCAGTGGGTACAATCTTACTTAGCTACCGGCCAGCCATTGCGCAACCACGCCTTCGTGTATTCTTATATACATATATACACATCCAAATTCAGCGCGGCTGGTCGGTCATAGCCAACTTGGAAATTTTGAAAGCATACGTCCGCTCAAGGGAGCGACAGCCCTACGGGAGTGGAGAAGGTCAAGAGGACTTAAGATTTCTGTGGGTTCGCTACAAACAAAGACATCGGCAACACCACTACATTGCGGCTGAGCCTGCACCCCGCACTTATCCATTTGCGACCAAGCTACCTCCTGGTCGAACTTACCGTTCCGGCCCGATGCACGGAGTGTCGCTGGCAAGGAATTGAACCGATTAGGTGTCCGCATACCAAGATCAAATACAAATTGCCAAGAGAATAGCCTCAAGGAGTTCGCACTTTGTGTGAGCGTAAACGTGTTCGGTTGGATTTCTTTTGTGTACACGCCTCGATCTAAATGCTCATGAATTAGTATTTAAAAACCATTTTCGCTTTGCTTAAATGAAATTATTATAGTATAAAAGCGACTGTCTTAGAAACTTCCTTTCTTTGGCAAGACAATAGAGCCAAGCTATTTTGTAATTTTGAAACATAACCTTTAAAAAGATGTTGCTAACGTAAGAATGTTAAACTTAAAGTAAACTGAAATCGATGTGCCATGAGAATTAGGCGACGAGTGTACGGTATATCGCAAATTATTTGTAAATAGATTAACTAATGTAAATTGCTCCGCAGATATTACCACAATGCTAACGATGGGCCCAACGTACGCATCGATGGATTTATTTGTTTCAATTTGTGCGTATGCAATGGCCACATAAGCCAGCAAAAGAGTTTGAAGTATAAAATGATAATTGTAAATCGGCGAGCCTTCAGCACTACCCGATATAGGAATCTCATGTAATTTGAATGTACCGTCTCCAAAGCCCATTATCAGTTGTCAGGCAGTATGATTTCTGTTTTTAATTATCTCATAGAGTTATAATCAGTTATATAGTTTATCTTGTAGCTTTGATACAGTTTTGACTGATCGTTAGTGCTTTCCGCATAAACATGTCCTATACGAAACAAATAGGCAATAAATAATATGAAAATCGAAATTAATATGTTTAACTAAAAACTTTCGTGGTTCGTCGCCAGAACCTTAAGAAATTAAAAATGTGCAAACCAGTAAATTAACGAACAAGAGGTCCGAACAAGGGGTGGCCGTGACATTCGCCGTGCCCCAAGGTAGGGTGGGTACAGACCGTGGGGTAAATTAACATCCTTGTTACCCCACAGCCAAATCAAACGTCTGAGCCGTCCACGACTGACATAATACCGGTTACCGTTCCCGATTTCGACATTTTTGAACTTGTAGTTTTATCTTTGTGAAAGTGCACTTATCATTGTGCTAGTGTGTAGCATAGCAGGATGAAGAAAGAACCCATACCCCATCCGACGAGCTAAGTCTAAAGAAGAAGGCTAGAAGTGCACGACTTCTGATTCCGCTATGCACAAGTAGGCGAGATAAAATCTATCTCCTCAGTACGCACACGCTACATAATTGGCGCCCAGACGTGTGGCCAAACTAATTTTTTTGTTAACATGCAGAAAGTCAATGAGTCTCACGGAAATGGTTTTTCTCATACATCCAAATTTATTTAACCCTTTTGTATTTTCAAAATGCGTTTAAGTTTCTCGACTTGAGAAGAGGATAGGGAAATCTAACTCTTGGAATTGCGACTTCAATTCGATTCTATATGCGGATTGTTCGACCAGAGAACGAACCCATCTCACAACATTGATGTTAACGTCCTGAAATGAAGCACATTCAAAGTGAAGAGTAGAATCTTACTATATGTAGTTTGTCTTTCAGAATCTCGTATCTCGGAACAGCGACTTCAATTCGATTCTATATGCGGATTGGTCAACCAGATAGAGACTGTTACATATTTCTGCAATTTCGTAATAAATCTGCAATTCATAACCCAAGTCTGTTGTTGAACTTTGCTATTTCGCATTTAGAGTTGCAAGCACCTAGAGAAGCGTTTGGGAGCTTGACCAAGGCATCTGATAGGGTTCAATTCAGATTAATAAATAGATAAACCTATCAGTCAGTCCGACGACGGTAAAGAGTTTCGATTATTGTTTTGCACATTATTTTCTTTCATTGTGGAAAGTGACGAACCTAAGTTTATACTCGAAAATTCGACATTTGCTAAAAACAGTGAAAAGAAAAGATGGCAGTCCACCGTAGTAGTGAAGATTTAGTTACCGCTTTTCAGGAGCAAGCATCTTTTTGCGGAGTTTGCTATGAAATTATTTCTCTTAATGTTCTCACGGCAGTGTCACCTTGCAAGCACAAATTCCACCATCGTTGCATTACAGAGGCACTGCAAAGTACAAATAGTTGTCCTGTTTGCAAGCAAGCCTGCACGGCACAACAATTGTCACTGTCCAATAACAATCTCGCTGCAGAGTTGGGTGAAGCCAGTGACTCAGCTGGAGCTACAGTTTCACAAGCTCAATCAAGACAATCAGTGAATCCCCAACCAATGCAAGCTTCCAGTAGAAACGTCCGCAGTAGAAGTGAAACTCGGGGTAAATGGAATAGTCTACGGAGAGGAATGTCGACTAGAAATACTAATAGAAGTCTTATGGCAAATAATAGCGACAACGCTACCACTGGCAATAGATCAGTAAATATTTCGTGTGAACAGGAACCAGCCGAGATTACCAAAATCGTTCAAGAGGCTGTGCAATCTCAACAGCAAGTACTGCTGCAACAATTGACGGCCTTGATTCAAACGCTGCTATCCACGAGTCAGATTAGGAGTTCGGACTCTAATGACTCAACGGGACAGGCTGAACCATCCGGTCAATTGGCCAGAGCTCAAGTAGCAGGGCAGACTAGTGATACTTCTCACAGTAGTCGAAACACCACCAGTCGCGGTCCCATCCCACCTGAGAAAGTTGGTAATATTATCCGCCGAGTGCACCGGCACTGTACCTGGGAACAAAATGGCCCCCAAAACCGACGCCAACACCAATACTAGCAAAATTGGTCAGCAACAACAACATAATGAGAAGAGTGCACAGCATCTGCAAAAAACAAAATGGCCGACAGCGTCACCTCAAAAAATTGGCGCGCGCGCCATTGATGTAACCTGTGATGTAAGCAACTATGCACACTGTGATGTAACTTGTGATGTCAACCATGACACTGCTAATTCGGAAGTCGTATCGGACTGGGGCCTCTCACTTTCACCGACTGTATCCTGCTACAATTGACAAAGCCGCCAATTCAAAACCCGAAAACAAAAACTCGCAACATCAGCAGTAAGTGTACAATTCGGCGCTAAACCTTCCAACAAATATTAATGCGCCAACTACAGCTTCACTTGCTGCGCCAATACTGGAGCACTCGCCGCCTCAGGGGACCGCACAAAAACAACAACAGGTCACATATTTGGTGCCAGGCTTGCCGCCAAATGCAATCTCAGCTGAAGAAACACAGCATCAAATGCCAAAAACTACTCCAGGCCATTCGCCTAATGCAAACTCAACACCTACAAACGCACTGTCACTACTAGAACAGTCGAAGATGGAGATGAGGGCGCCCAATCAACATTAGCAGCAACAATATCAAAGCCAAAACTCGAGGCCAATTGTTCTGTCGAATTTCCTACTAAACTCAACAACCACTGCAATTGCAGCGCCAATTCGGGAACACTCTGTAAGCGAGGTGAATGCCCACCAAGAACAAACACATAGTCAGTTGATGAATTTAGCGACAAAATCACCGACTTCGCTGCCCAAAACGGCTCTGCCGGCCTCAACAACAACAACAAGGCCACCAAACCCAAAACGCGCTGCACCGTACAAACATGCAGCTGCAAATCAAATTAAACGCAAAGTTACCACGCCAATGCAGCACCACAACTGAAAACGCTCTGCATATTCTTTAAGCGATGCCTCACTAAGGAAAGCTATACAATCAAGCGCACGGCCTATTGTCAAGCTGTATGACTTTTCGAAATTAAAAACAAGATCGGCAGATAAAGCAGCAAAACCGACTAAGCCAGCAACGACAACTCGACTGAATAACTCTGAGGAATGTATGGACATCAGTGATGAATGCCTGGACCTTGATAGTCTGATGGTAGACAGCAACGACTCAAATGATTCCGGCACCATTCCCACCATTATGCCCCTCAGCACTGATGCACAGCAGAAACAGCTGCAACAACAGCAGCAACAACAACAGCCGCAGCCAACTCGGAGTGCCAAAATTCCATCTCTCTTTCTGCCCAATGTTCAGAAGATTCAACCACTGCTGGATAGACTCAATGGGACCCCAGGGGTTAGTAAATTCACTACAAAATGCACGCAGAACGATGGTGTTCGAGTTCAGTGCAGTGATCTTGCAACCTATAATGCCATATTGGCGTTACTAAAAGTTGAGAATACGCACATGCATACCCACCAGCTTCGAAGGGAACGTGGATACAGAGTAATAATACGCCACCTACACCGCTCCACCCCTTTCGACTGGCTACGTGCCCAACTAGGACAACTAGGGTATGTGACCAGATACATCAACGCCTTAAAACATCGCTTTACCGGCAAGCCTATGAATATTTTTGAAGTCGAGCTGGAACCAAGAGTTGATGGCGAGCACGAGAAAATATGCAATATAAAGGAATTGGGCAACCAGCACATTTCTGTCGAACGCCAACTAAGGCGGACAGACCCAGTACAGTGTCACCGCTGCCAAGAATTCGGCCATAGTAAAAATTATTGCCGGAGGCCGTTTGTTTGCTTGAAATGTGCAGGCGGCCACTCGACAACGGAGTGTACCAAAGCCAGGAACACAGACGCCAAATGTGCCAACTGCCAAGGAAAACACATAGCCAGCTACAAGGGATGCCCGGCATTTAAAAACGCGCAGAGCAAGCTTCTAGCAAACCGACTACGATCATTTAGTGGGCCCCAGAACCAACAGCAGCAGACTGGATCCGCAGCCAACAGGCCTCCTAACAAAGGCAACTCCTCGTCTCCGCAGTGGCACCAAGAACAACAGCATACCAGCAAGCAACAGCAAAATCAACATCAACGGCAACAGCCAAGTGAACGTCAACAAGGGGAGCAGATGCAGTACCAACCCAGTGAACGCCAGCAACATAAGCCGCAGCTGCAACAGCAGTACCAACACAAGTCAAATAATAATAATCTTACTCTCACTTACAGTCAAGTCGCTCGCAGCAATGGCGCCTTTGGGGAAGTACGCAACCCGGCGATGAGACACCTGCAGAAAGTCCAGCACCAGCTTCGACTGGAGCAGGAGAATCAGCAGCCAAGCAAGCACAAGAAGCAACAGCAGCAACTCCATCTCCTGCAACTGACTAGCAGTCCTCGCCTGCAGATTGATACGCAACAGCAGCATCAGCAAATACAGCCCAGTCACCGGCAGCAACACCAGCCACAGCAGCGACAGCTAAGCACACAGAGAAAAATACGCAACCCGGCAATGTTGCATCTACAAAACCTACAGCAACAGCTTCGACTCAAACAGTCACAACACCAGCACGGCATAAAACAACTGCAGCAGTAAGAAGAAGGCCCCCGCATGCATGAACAGCGCCACAGTGGGCAGCAACAGCAACAAGAACAGCGGCAACAACATGATGGGCCTCTTATGTACGCACTGGAGCGAAACCTGCTTATTGTTAACGAAATGGGTGAAAAGATAGACAAACTGCTAAACATCTGGTATGCACTTGTTCTGCCCAGAATTAACAACCAGCCCATGCCAGTATTAAATCCACAAGTCTCAGCGCAAGCATATAGCGCTGCAGACCTAACTAATGACTGTCAAATGACTGATGATCATAATCCCAACACTGTCAATGACATGTCAAATGATGGATAGACTACAATCAAACTCTCTTCCTGACGGCCAGATCAACATGACTGCAAATATGCTAAATTACAACAACTCGCCTGCTCCTTCCACCGATGATGCTAATAATATCAGAAGCACAGCGAATATCTCCACAACAGTTCCCGGCCAAGGCGGCGAACAATATGGCGACTCCTTTAAAATCGCCTATTGGAACGCCGCTGGTGTCGGCAACAAGCAATTGGAGCTGGAAATATTCATGCAACGAAACAAAATAGACATCATGATGGTAATTGGCGTGTCAAATTTGAAGGTTCCAAAGAAGGTCTCCAGACCGAAGAATTCCTCTACAGGGTTCGCGCGTTGACTAAGCAGAATTTGCAAGGAGATTATAGCCTGTTATGTGACCATTTGCATCTTCTTTTTGGAGGCAAAGCAAACGACTGATATTGGAAATTCCACCAAGCCAATCCAAGCTTCACATGGGAACAGTTTTGTGTTGATTTTCGTAAGAAATTCGAAGACAGCGATACCGATATGGATATCTGGGAATTAGTAGGGAGGTTGCGTAATTCAATTTCCGAACTTTCGATAGTCCGACTCTTAATTCGGAACGCGAAAACTTCGCTTAGATATGAGCTTATGCACCTGGGCATTGGCACACTATCCCGTTTGAGAGAGGAAATACGCACCCATTCTGTAGGCAGCAGAAGCTGCCAGTCTAAAAGAATAGTTTCCCGTATCGCACAGGCGTTTCGGAATGAGAGGATATTGCGGAGGTGTCTGCTATTCAGCGAAAGCCGCTAAAGTGTTGGAATTGTGGCCATCCAGGTCACCGGTTTGATGATTGTCTGGAGCCACGCAATATATTTTGCTATGGATGCGGGGCCAAGGACACGTTTAAGCCAAAATGCTAAGTATGTAACCCTTCGGGAAACGCCCTGAAGGATGCACAGAAGAGAGATCTTCTGTCGCATCCAAAGCAGCATAACTCGAAGTCTTTGAAGACGCGATGAAGATGCGGTCGATGAGCTTTCAGATCTTGGTCCGATCGTAGATTTATCGTCTGTTGAATTCAACTCGCAGGAGTACATTAAATTGATAGAACAAATCGAGCAAAATCAATCGAGGTTACCAGATCTAAAAATAGTAGAGAAGTTCGTATATAAACGACTGGAACATGCGAAAGAAGATGAAGCTCAAGAATCGGGTTCATGGAAACTTTGGATACCCTCTGGACTAGTGGCTGACGTTTTACAGCGTGCACATGATCCTCCAGATGCGGCACACCGCGGAACTGGTAAAATGATTGAATGTCTCAAACGATTTCTCTTTTGGCCAGGAATGGTTTCGCAAATCAGATGCTATGCGTCAAAATGTTCAGTTTGTCGTTCTACTAAAAACCCAAATAGTGTTTTGAGACCGCCTATGGGTAAACCGATGTCGCCTGAGAGACCCTTTCAGAAGCTGTATATAGATTTATTGGGGCCATACCCTCGCTCCAAGAATGGAAATATTGGGCTCCTGATTGTGGTTGATCACAACACTAAATTTTACTTTTTGCACCCTTTGAAAAAGTTTATTGCTCCTCAGATTTGTACATATTTGGAACAGTTTATATTTTACACTTTCGGAGTTCCTGAAACTGTGCTGACGGATGACGGATCGCAGTTTAAGTCCGGATATTTTAAGGCATTCTTGACTCGGTTTGGTGTCTCGCAACTTTGTACGGCTATACATTCGCCACAAGCCAACGCAAGTGAGCGTCTTAATCGGTCGGTTTTCGCAGCCATTCGAGAGTACATAGGTACGGATCATTCAAATTGGGACCTACATCTTGATGAGATAAGCGGTTCCTTAAGAGCATCCATTCACCGTAGCACTGGTTACTCGCCATACTTCTTATGCTTCGGCCAGAATATGATCCTAGACGGTCGCGACTACGCACTTTTGCGTAAACTGAATCTGGTGAGCGACGATACGATTTTAAATCGGACTGTTTTGATGCAGCTAGCGCGTAGAGCAGCGAAATTGAAGATAGCCGAAACCCATGATACAAATGCTCGCAAATATAACTTGCGAAGTCGCGTTAAAGAACTTAGGGTTGGAGATAGTGTATAGGCGAGGAATTTCGCCCAGAGCGATGCCAAAAAGAAATTCAATAGTAAATTAGCACCTGTATTTAATAAAGCCACAGTCAGGAAAAATTGTGGGCGTATATCATCTTAAGGATATACAAACTTGAGTCTGGATTACCAGCTGCTCTTTTTTCAGTTAACGTCTTCTAAAGAAAATCTTAGCCGACGTAACTGCGTTGTAGGGACCAGCTGGCATAAAATTCATTAACTCGTCCCATTGTACCAGCACCCGTTAAGAGTCAGAAAAGTTACCAGAAATGTATGCATTCATCCCATGGTAATCGCTTTTTGCTTTTACATGATGCTGCAAAATGCGCTATCTCAACCTCCTCGCTCGCACTCACGCTAGAATGAAGGAATGCGCGACAGATCAGGCCATTTCACCGTTATAATTTAGATGTGGTGAAATACGATTGTATTTGTAGGTGTGTTCTTGCTGAAATTGAAGTTAGACAGAAGGTCCGATTGTCACGCTGCATTCTTTTCAATTTGACAGCAGAACAAGCAAGACGCATATTTTGAGTGCGCATAAGTTTTACTAATTAAAAGCGTAGAGACTGTACACAGCTTCGGCTTGTTCAGGGCATATTGAGCCCAACGAATTTCAAGTCTCCAGTGTTCATAATTCCACGCTCAGAAGTTTTCCGCCATCAGGTGATATTCGTTATAAATTAATTGAGTGCGTTATTCTTAATAAACCCCTTTTCAGTGGGTACAATCTTACTTAGCTACCGGCCAGCCATTGCGCAACCACGCCTTCGTGTATTCTTATATACATATATACACATCCAAATTCAGCGCGGCTGGTCGGTCATAGCCAACTTGGAAATTTTGAAAGCATACGTCCGCTCATGGGAGCGACAGCCCTACGGGAGTGGAGAAGGTCAAGAGGACTTAAGATTTCTGTGGGTTCCTTACAAACAAAGACGTCGGCAACACCAGTACATTGCGGCTGAGCCTGCACCCCGCACTTATCCTATCATTATCATTGTGCTAGTGTGTAGCATAGCAGGATGAAGAAAGAACCCATACCCCATCCGACGAGCTAAGTCTAAAGAAGAAGGCTAGAAGTGCACGACTTCTGATTCCGCTATGCACAAGTAGGCGAGATAAAATCTATCTCCTCAGTACGCACACGCTACAGGTTATTTAATGTTGTTTAGCCAAACGAGTGGCTTGTGATCGCTTAAAATGTCACATGGTCTGCCATATAAATATGGGCGAAAATATTTTACTGCTAAAAGCTCTTTTTTTATTGTACTGTAATTTTGTTCGTGATCGTTTAACGTTCTACTTGAGAAACTAATTGGCTTGTTATTTTGTGACAACACAGCACCTATTGCAAAATTACTTGCGTCGGTTGTTACCTTAAACTTTTTATTAAAGTCTGGACATATTAATATTGGGTCGTTCATAATTAATATTTTTAATTTTTCAAAGGCTTTATTGTATTGAACATTTTTAATGTCAATTTTTGCCGCTTTCTTTAGGTAGAGAGTCATGGGTTTTGCTATTTTTTCAAAATCTGGAATGAAATTTCGATAATAACCACATAAACCGAGAAATGATTTAATTTCCTTTGATGCTTTTGGCAAAGGAAATTCTTGTATTGCTTTTACTTTCAGTTTGTTCGGCCGTATGCCTTCTGGACTTATAATATGGTGTACAAATTCTGTTTCTTTTCTTAAAAATTCGAAGTTTCAAATTTGCATGTCTTAATTTTTCCAAAACTTTGTATTTTAAATTTTAATGTTCATCAAGTGATGTGGAGAAGACAATAATGTCGTCCAAATAAACAAGACAATTCTTGTTAATTAAACCACGAAGAACATGATTCATGCACCTTTGGAATGCTGCTGGTGCATTTTTAAGTCCAAATGGCATTCGAGTATACTCGTAATGTCCGTATTTGGTAGAAAATGCTGTTTTATTAATTAATTTCTTGTCTATCTCAATCTGATGGCAACCTTTTGCTTAATTTATTGTTGTTGTCCTGAGGCGTCTGCCTTTTTTGGTACTATCCATAAGGGACTACAATAAGGCGACTGGCTACGCCGAATAATTCCTTGGGTTAACATATCTTTAATTTGCTTTTCGACTTCTTGTTCGAAAGCGAAAGGGTAACCGTGTGGTTTCCTGTAAATTGGATTGTCATGATGTGTATTAATTTCGTGCTTAACAATGCTCGTGGATGCCACTGAAATTTTTCAGTTATTTTAATAGTTTTTTTTTTTTCATCGTTTAGATGATCAACTGGGTAATCTTGTTCCGATGTTATTTCATTACTTATTGCGTAATTAATTTCTTGTGTATAACTTTCTGGTTTTAAATAGGTTTCTAAGTTTATTTCTGAATTTGGATCCCAAACTAATTTCCCATGATTGAACGATCTCTCGCTAATTATTATTCTGTCATGAGCGTAGTCAATTATGGCGTCGTTTGCCTTTAATAAATTTCTGCCTAAAAGTATATCATAATGAGGTGAAAAATCATGTATGTAAAATATCTGATCTTGCCTAAAGAGTTTATTAGGTGCAGTGGATACATAATGGTTTAGTTTTGATATCCCTGTCGTGGTTCTAATCGAAGTAGGTCTTGTATAAACTGGTATATTAGGAAAGTTTTCCCTCATCATATTTATTGACGACGCAGTGTCAATGAGACATCTGTAACGTCTGTTATTCATTTTAATTTATATGTACTGTCTTGTCCCGAGACTCCAATTGGAAAATTTTAGTCTTTTATTTCATTATTCTGAAACTCCTCATATTGGTTGTTCTGACAGCCATACTCTTCTTGTACATAGTTACCCTGATAGTTGTCTGATTGTTGATAATTTTCATCAACCTGCATTTTTTGGGAACCACTAGTATTTTCTCGTATGCGCTTGTACGATTGATTTGGTATATATGTATGTACATATCTACCTTGAGAAATATTTTGATTTATGGGGTTATTTATTTGTGCTTGTAAATTCTTGGGCTAGTTGCTTATTTTGGTTAAAATAACTTTGGTTGTTCGGAGGGTGATGTGAAAAATTGTGGCTTTGATTATTATTAGTTATGTAATTTGGGGTAAATTGAGGTTTAGCATTTCCTCTATAATTTATAGCATTGTTAGTATTTTGTTATACCCTTGCAGAGGGTATTATAATTTTGTCGTGAAATGTGTAACGCATAGAAGCAGACATCTCCAACCCCATGAAGTATATATATTCATGATCAGTATCAACAGCCGAGTCGATATAGTCATGTCCGTCTGTCCGTCTTTCCGGCTGTCCGTCTGTCCGTCTGACTGTTTCTATGCGAACTAGTCTCTCAGTTTTAAAGCTATCTTTATGAAACCTTGCAGGAGTCCCTCTTTCTGCTGCACGCAGTTCATATGTCAAAACCAGCAAGATCGGACCACTTTATCATATAGCTGCCATAGGACCGATCTGTCGAAAAGTAGGTTTTTGTATGAAAAACATTTTTGTTTATAAAGATATCTTGATCAAACTCGGCATTTATTAGTTTTACTATGCTCCTCATATATATGCAGAATCCTATTAAAATCGGACCACTATATCATATAGCTGCCATAGGAACGATCGGTCGAAAATTAAGTTGTTATATGGAAAATTTGTTTGTTTTTCACTATATTTTGATTAAACTCGGCATTTACTTGTTGTACTATGCTCCCCATATATATTCAAAATCCTATTAAGAGCGGACCACTATATCATATAGCTCCCATAGAAACGATCGGTCGAAAATTAAGTTGTATAGAAAATTTGTTTGTTTTTCACGATATCTTGACCAAACTCGGTCAGTTTTACTATGCTTGTCATATATATGCAGAAGCCTATTAAAATCGCACCACTATATCATATAGCTGCCATAGGAGTGATCGGTCGAAAATAAGTTGTTGTATGGAAAACTTTTTTGTTTTTCAAGACATCCTAACCATACTCGGTTGATTAACTGTCATTAACTATTTTCCCTGTGCTTCTTAGATACGGGCAAAGCACTATGAGAATCATGAAAAGGTTGGGTCTGCAAGGGTATTAAATCTTCGGCGTGCCGCAGATAGCCCTTCCTTCTCGTTTTTTATTATTGTTATAATAATTTTGCTCATAGTAGCTCTCTATTTGTGCTACTTGTTTTAATTTTGAAATAGTCTATCTGGTAATTTTTTATTTATTAAGTTTTTTACAGTGTTATTCATAGCGATTGTATACAATCTGAAATTATATAAATACCCTTCTAATTCTAACTTGTCAGGTATAATTATTATCTTAGCCTCTACCACACTACAAAATTTACGTAAATTATTGATAATTGGTATTATAAAGTCTTCGCAGTAGTTCTTCCATTCTTTGCGTCTTGTATTCGGAGATAAAGGCTTCCCTGAGTTGGGATCAGTTGTTCATTAGCAGATTTCTAGGAACCTTCTGGGCATCTCCGGATATCTGGAGCTCAAACGCCCCGAATATGATGCATTATTGTCGTTCATTGTGAGTAGAGTACAGTTGAAGCAGGTAATACATCCTTCTAATAAATGGACCCAGGGTTATAGAGTCTCCCTCAAAGGCTGGCACGTTCCGTATTTGTTAAAGCAATTGGTTCAAATTTTGGTCGTTTAACTTATTCATTGCTGCAAGTGCAGCAACATGAGTGCCTTCTGGTTTTCCATTTTTTAATAATTTTAGGTATTTAGTTTGTGTCACGAAATGAACTTTGTGTTGCAACGACCGAATTGGATTTATACGTTGCTTGAATTGATTTGACACGTCAAGTTCTTTTGCGGATAGCGAATTTTTGAGTTGAAATATATTAGATTTAGTTGTAATACTGTGCACAATTACACTTGTTGATCAACGAAGACACCAGTTGTATGGATAAGCCTCTCTTTAATTGATTTTCACAAAATGCTATCCTACCGGCTGCGCCAATAACGTAGCTATAAGTTTGAATAAAAAGACTTTATTTCACGAGAGTGAATTTGTATCAGTTTATTATGTGAAAATCTGGATTAATACTGAAGTACAAAAATTGACTTACGCTATATTTAAAGCTAAATATTAATTGGAGTACGTGACTTTTTGCAAAGAGACAGCAGCTGCAGCTTGTTTATGCTTGCGCCTTTCTGTTAGTCAGTTTTTGTTTATAAATGATTGCTGACAATATGTGAGGTTGGCTGCAGAAGGCATTCTGCTCTTATGATTTTTGCGGCATTATTTGAATTCGCCTGCAGAAGGCATGCTATTGTTATGATTATTTAATTTGTAAACACACAGTGGGTTATACCATGCAATGCAGCTTATGAATAACAGTGGTTCAAGATTTTTGTAATAATTAAGTAATAAAAAATGTTCTTTAAATGCTAGGATACAATTTTGGTAACATATTTAAATTTTCTTGTTCATTTTCAATTTCAAGTTCAACTAGGAGTTGTGCAGGTGGCTGATCAATAACATTTAGTTTCTCAATAAATATTTGTTTGGGTATATTTTTAAACTTATATGCTAGATACATTATTATGATTAATATGATGATTACAAATACTGTAATTATTATAGTTTGGAATATTTTCATTTCTTTAATATTTTCGAAAATTATTTTTTTTATTGAATGCACGAAAGTGGCTTTAATTTAGTAATATTATTTCTTACGTATATACTTTGTGTGTAGTCTGAGTTCAAATTGCTTATAGATATCTCATTAAGTATTGCTGAGCAATTATGAATTTTTTTTATGTTATTTCCCTCAATTAAGATATCATTGTTAATACAGTTTTGATTCAATGTGATTTTGGGTAAGTTCCATGTTAAAAGTATAAGTATGTGTTTATGAAAATCTGCAACTAGTGTTAGTTTGTTTGATTATACATAATATGCAAGGGTTAATAGTTCATTTTTTCTTGTCCTTGTCGTAAAAATTATTATTATGTGAGTAGTATTTGTATTGTGTTTCGTCTTGTAAAATTTTTTGATCATCGTCCGGGTAGGGTAGAATTTCGTATAATGGGGTTTTATTTATTTCTCTAAGAATGTGTGAAATAATCAAAATTTCATTCGTATCTGATCTAAGCCAAGTAGATGTTTTTATGTAAAGTAACTTTTTGGAATTAACGTTTGTGAGATAGTCGTGTTTTAATAATTTTGGACTAAAAATTCCCAATCTAGTTAGTTGCATTCCCATTTCTAAATCTTAAATATATTTTGTAAATTGTTGTAAGTTGAATGCAAGAAGTTTCAGTACTTTAAATTCTTCTCTTTCTTCTTTTTCTTTGTTTACTATTTCTATTCCTTGGTTGACACGGTTGAGTTCGTTTATTTGAATACTATTTTGAGCCATTGAATTAATTTTTTCTTTAAGTTCATTAAAACGGCATCGCTGCTCCCACTACAGAAAACTGCTTTGGCTTACTCTCTTCCATATGATTTGTGCGATAGAACGGCATCGCTGTTTTTTTATCTCGCTCGCACTTACTCTTTATGGGTAGGTACCGATTAAATATTTGTGTGTGTATGTGTCCGCACAAGCAAAAACGCCCACAATTTCAATTTTTGTCAAAAGTCGGTGGCATTTCTTCCCTTTTGAGGGGACGAATAATATGAAATAATGAAAGGGTTTGCCAAGTCGATGCGAAATTCTTTAATTTTAGCTCGTTCTTGTTCGAAAGGGTACCTAAGCGTTGGCATGTGTGCATTTAAAAGTTTTTGGATTCGCTATTCACGCTTACTTGCATATTCTGTATATAAATAGAAGCATTTATGCGCTTGTGTGCCTGTTGGT